>VZRU01016781.1:1216671-1275041 GCA_013398155.1 Pedionomus torquatus | reverse complement strand
TTTTTTTCTGTATCCAAGCCCCAAACGTCCATATATTAATGCATTCCAACAAAAAATTCAAGCTTTGAGGTCAGAAGACCCCAGCTAAATGTCAAGATTTTTCTACACATAAAAGAAACTGGATTTGCCCTCTGTGTAAGACATACAGCAGATAAAACCAATAATACCTTATCTCCTCCCATGACTTCCTGGCCAGGAGCAGGAGCAATATATATTAAGATATCAATTGACTGTTTATAGGATTAAGTAAGGAACAGCTGAAATCAGTCCTTGCTTTTATTTGAGTTTAATTCATCCAGTCATAGATCTGCGTGGTAACCACTTATAATAAAATAATAATAACAATAATAATAGAGCATTGAACTTTTACAGCATCTTCCACCGAAAGCAATTTCAGTGTGCTTCATAAACATTATTCTTGCATCCATTCCTTCAATTCCTTCACTTTCTCCTCATCTTTATCTGTAGAATTTGCAGTACTATAATAGTGTGAATAGCCTTACAAATAAACTAAGGCAAGATGTTATTTCAATGAACTACAGAAAGAGCAAGGTAAAGTTATTTGAAAAATATGAGAGAAATACAGTAGGCTGGGGATAGTATATGTTAGCATTTTGCTAACATATTATGGGCTCAGTTAAGGATAAAAGAAAATCCATACATTCTGCTGGTTGGCTGATATTTCTTGTATTAAAGGAACATAAATCAACATATACCACTCAGCATGTCTTGTTTCTGAGACAAAAAAAAAAAAAAAGAAGAAAAATATCAGGGAAGAAAGTTTGGAAAGATATACGATTTGTTTCTTTATTACAGATAATACTTTCTAAAATCTTATCTAAAGTCTTATGATCACACATTTCTCATGTAAATAAGTCACAGCATTGAAAGGTGACAGGAGATACAGGTATGGGGTTGCAATTTGAGACTTCCTGGAACAGCAATGCTCTCATTATCTATGGCTATATAAAGGTGGCTCACTAAACACAGTTATGAGGAAAAAAAATAAACGCTAACAAATACTGCCACAGGTATTGTTTTCAGTGTCCTGAACTGAATTCAGAACAAGGAAAGAAGAGGCTGTTTGGTCCAGGAAATTAATCCCTGGAAGCTTAGCCTGTCTCCAGTGGAAAACTTCCTAGGGTAAAATTCCCTTCATGTAGATAGTCAGCACAAAGCCTATATACCACTAAGTTTGTGGTAATGACATCTCAGTACTTTAATTTAAGTGAAAGGGAAACAAAATTTAAAAGACAAGAAAAACACATGAGAAGGCACAAATTTAATGCAAGCAGGCAGATTTGGGAGAAAAATACACAGTAAAGAGATGTTTTTAATGGAAAGTGCTGCTAAGCAGGAAAATCCCAACCTTCCACCAGTATCAGAGGCATTATTCCTCTTGCATTGCATTAGATTTGAATATTCTTTCCATTAAGAAGCCTGTCCTTTTACAATTACATGGCTATTTTCTTTGCTGGGCACTGTAACACCAACACAAACTAACTTGAACTCAAATCAGGCATGTGTGAAAAGCTGGGAGAGGCATGGATAGCAAAAGGAAAAGGGAACAGGCAGTGAGCTCCACGGGTGACCAGGGGGAATAAAAGGCTTCTGGTCTGTGCCTCAAGTTCTCTATCCATAAAATACAAGCAGTAGGATAAGTAGTACATAAAATACAAACAGTATCTTCCTGTTCTAAGTATATTGAGATAGGTTGTCTGTGTAAATGTTAACACTATTACCAGCTATTACTCCTTCAGTAATTTCATTCCACCCTCCCCCTTTTCTCAGTATGACAGTGACTGTAGCACTAGCCCAGTAATTGAATATTCTCATGCCTCAAATTCCCTTGTATTTAATTTTTATATCATTCTCAGAACCTATCACATATTTGTTTTGATTTATTCAATATTGATCCTTTCTCTGACTTTCGAGCAGCTATCACCTTCCCCGCCTGTTCCCAGGGAATCTGCCAAGCCAGCAGTTTGTGATTTTGTCATAATACATGTGTTTCATTCTCCGAGTGGCTGTCACAAGCTTCTGGATCTCACAAATGTTACATCCCCTCCTTTTATTCACACGTTCTGTATGTTAAATGATCCCAGAGATGGGGTGGTTTTTTGTGTGTGGAGAAGCAAGGCTTTTTGTATCAGTTTGCAGAGTACAAATCTAAACCTGGTTTAGTGGAGAAAGAGGAGCTTGATTTTTGCTGGATTTGAATAAATGCTCTTATACTGCTTTCTGCAATACACAAGAGGAGAAAAAGCAAGCTGACTGAGACAAGCCTGGGGCAACATTTTCTGAAGGGTCTAGGTGACTTGGGCTCATTTCACTTTGTTTGCAGACGCTCACATTTTGCTTGCTCATAATACAATTTATCCAAGTCAAGATACTCTATCTAAGGCTGAGATATTCTAAACTGCCTTCCTCAAATCTATTCTTTGTTGGTTCTGTCTCACAGCTGGTGGTCTCCTCCAATATGTCCATGACAAGGCGGCCACATATCACCAGTCAAAGCATTGTCCAGTGAGGAGCTAGCCTGTTCCAAGGTAGAGTAAAGCAAAGCCCATACTGGGCTTTGTTAAGAGGAGCACAACCAGCAGACCAAGGGAAGTTTTCATTCCCCTTTAATTCAGCTCCACTTGGAATACCACCTCACAGAGGTTGTTGAGAAACTGGAGAGGTCCCAGGAGAAGGCTACCCAGATCATCAGGACTACATAGCACATGAATGCTGAGGAAAGACTGAAGCAACTAGGCTTTTTAAGAAGATGAGGAGGAGGCTGGGAAGGGAGGTCTCCAGTCAATATTTGAAGGACAGCCACAAAGACAATGGAGCTGCTGTTCCTGGCAGTGGCAGGCAGTAAAACAAGGATTAATAACTGTGAGATGTGGCTCAGGACGTCCAGAATAGGCAGTGGGGAAAACTTACACAACTGGAGGAGTAGTGCAGGAATTGGTTACCTGAGAGCTGATATTTCTGTCTGTGGTGGATTTCAAGACTCATTGAGAAAACAGAACAGAGATGACATTATCTGGCCAGCTAGTAATACCTGTGCATTGAGCAGGAGGCTGAACTAGATGACTTCCAGAGGTCCCTTACAATTCATACTTCTATGGTAAAAAAGCATTATAGAAGTTCAAAGGAACTTTTCCAAGAAGCACTCTGAGAGCATACACCTGTACACACTAACAGGGTGAGAAATCAAACAGGGCTTCCAATACAAACAACTTCTCAGGATATTCTGCCATAAAAGTCAAGCTCCTGTGACCTCATGGGCATTTGAGAGATGAAGCAGGGCAGAATATAGCAGTCTGAAAAAAATAATCCCAGTGTTGTTTACACTCAAGTTTTTAGTCTTATCTTCCCATAAAATTCTAGCACCATTCAGGAAAGCCCCAGCTTTCTGCAGAAGCAACAGTCAGCTTCCTCCTCACTCTCCCCCAAACTCTTTTTCTCCACAGACTGCTTGTGAGGTTGTCTTTCTAATTCCACATGCTGTCATTTGTGGGGTTTTGTCTTTCTTTTTCTCTCAGGAACATGCTATCTTGTGTAAGCCTGAGATCCAGCCAGCTCCACATCTCAGGTCCTTTCACCCACAGTAGTTTCAGAAATAATTGGTTAATTGGAGGCATATGCTTGGGTGCTGTGTCCATTTCGACAATATATGCTGTAGCATTCAGGGGAAGCAATGGTGGAAGAATCTATCTTTCTCTATGGAGACATATCTTTTGTTTGCTGTGCAACCTCAGGCAGCTCACAAAGTAAATGATGGATTTGCACAGGGAAATTCAGAGATGGGGCAGACTTTTGCATGGGTTCTTGTCAATAAACATTTCACTGCATTACCATTTCTGCTATTGCGTCCAGTGTCACCAGGGAACGGTTCAGCATAAACACCTCCTGAGGAACTGTTCCAGAGCCTAATGCCAACCTGAGACAGCTGCTGATGCTGAACAACATCATCAAGGGCCCACTGTCCCTTCCTGCCACTCCTCCTCCTTCACTACCAGTGAAAGAACTATGAAAAGACCAAGAGCTGGTGTACAGCCAACAAGAACTAAAGATCTTGCAGCTGGTTGTACCACCTGTGCCTTGTGAAATTCCAGCCAAAACAACGTCCCCTCCCTCCCCTCAGATAACCCCTTTATTAAAGAGAAGGGCATAACATTTGAAAACTTTATAAACAGGAGTGACATGTGCACAGTGGCAGATATGGAAGGCAATTGCTCCTGCTATTGCTAGTGGCTGTGGACAACTGACCGTCTTTTGTGGGTGTGCAGAGCCACTCTGGGCGAGCCGTCTAGTACGTTCAAATCCACACGCAGTGTGTAAGCCACATTGTGCCAGATATATATAGCTGTTCAATGCCACCCTGCTGAGCCAGTGCCAGGACAGATCACATGGTGCTTGCTTTATTTGGGCTGGTTTGAGGGAGATGTACAGAATCCATGAGTGAAAGCGCTGATACATGCTACTCTGACACAAAAGGAAGAATCCTTCACGTAGGGACATAAAGCAAATCCAGTGTTCTGGATTCCCTTGTTAATATCAAAGGGCATTATGCATACATGTTCAGAGCATATTGTCTCAGGCCAAGTTCCACCACACAGCTCAAAGATGGGAATTTTGCTTAAAGAATGCTAGAAATGCATCTGTAGCCATTTACTGATAACATTCTTCAAGAAGCAAAATATTAGGCCTATTTATTTTTTTATCTTTTATTAGTAATTAATGTTTGATTAATAATTTTTATTTTAACTGGACTAGAAATGTGAGGGGAGTACATACTTAAGATGGAAATAATGCATCTTCACTCCATCTTATTCATGTACGTGTTCCAATTTGTGTGTTTTCATATGTAGAAAGAGCTTACACTTTTGTCCCACTTGTGTCCATATCCTTATTTAGATTCAATACCGCTGGATGCCAGAGAGAAAAAGACCCTAAACAAATACATCTGCGTGCAATCAGGGAACTAGTTGTGATTACAGTGCACACCCTGGTGATACTAACAAGAGAGGATGAACCTTACTTTTCACAGATGCTTGGTCTAAAGAGAGTCTCCTGATGCTGGCACTAGCCCTGCTTTCAAACACATAGCTGACCAGCTTTGCCCTTCAGTGAAGGGCAAAAGAACCTACAGTGGCTTATTAGAAAATATCAGCATTACAACTTTTTAATCCAATTAAAAACATCTGGCATTAGGATGGTCTAGCTGGCAGCCTGTGGACCTATACCTAAGTTGTGGAATGTCTGTGCCCATCCCACCACAGTTCCATCAGTAGAGACCAAGAGCAGCTACTAAAGTGATGCCAAGAGCTGAGCACCTCTGCTGAATCTCTGCCCAGCCAAGGGTTTCTAGACATCACTTGGAGGCAGGATTGCTGCCCAGGGCACAGCTGGAGCCCAGGAAGGTGGGCATCTCCTCTGTCTGTCCTACAGCAGGGAAAGGTGGGCTAAGAGCAGGAACACCAGCATCTCTTCCTGATAAGTTTGGGTTTGCTCCCTCTGAAGTAGCTGGAAATCTGTTGTCTACTAGAAGTTCGACTACTGTTGAGGGTCACCCAACGTTGTACTGGAAGCACTAGGAACTTTTTTAAATGATCCTTCAAAAGAGGAACTACTTGGCAGGAGGATTTTATTTCGCACTTAGTTGTCTCTAGAAATTTCTGCCACAGAACATGTATTCTTCCTTATTGACTCCCCAGGGTGGTATTGAGAGGAAACACACCATGACCTTCATCAAAATAAGAAGTACCATTAATACAAGTCCTATTCTTTCTCTGCTTTCCTCACAGAGTTAAGCAAGGCTCAGGAATCATCAAATTAAATGGCTGGGTCAGCTTAATGTAATAAATCTATTAGTTCATATCATCATATATTTGATTTATACTACCCTAGACAATTACTAGCATGTCATTTCTTTGTTTAGGGATTTTTAATTTGAAAGTGTTCTAATCCTTAGTGTCAGCTGTTCCTGGTGGGTGATGACATATCTACTGTGAGTGAAACATTCTGATGACATATAGAGTGTAGGAATCAAATGTCATAAGCATAAATATTTAAGCAATAAGACATGACAGGTAGAGCATTTCTTGGCGATTATCACACACCTCGGGTGGTGTTATGACGAGGCATTTGTCCAAAGGCCAACTGAATTTAACACACTAAAAGTAGCATGATCGCCTGGAAATGTGCTGCTTGAAGTGTCTTACTGACATTTTTCCTTGTCTTGATGATTTCTTCATTTTTTAATGGCAGCCCAAAGGAATCACCATTTCTTTCATCCAGGACATCCAAGAGGATCTGAATGAAGATGGACCTAAGCCCTAACAAAAGTCATGTACTGCACGTATTCACAGCCCAAGTGTGGTATTGGAAAGGCAAGTCTGGCATTTCCTACCATAATAAGTGCTTTCTGAATCAAGCAGACATATTCAGCATGGCAATAAGAAGCCAAACAATTTCTTCAGCAACATTCAAGCTACAGACAGCATTTGAGGAGAAAATACCATATAATCTTCACTTAGAAGTTGCTTTCTATAGCTAATTGCTCTGGCATTACTTTTTCTATTAATGATATGAGGATATGCTTTGAAATATAGAGGGGCTGGTCTTGATTGAAAATAGCATATAAAATACATACTTAATTTCAGAAGTCATAGCTTTAGTTCAAGCCACCCACTATTGCCAAAAGCCAAACTGAGATAATCCAGCCTAGCTCCACTACAAGCAACTAGACTAGTCATACCTCTGGAGCTCTAGTCTCCTGGGCTGCAGAACTAGGTTCTTTTCTGTCTGAACTGGATTATGTTAAGAAGTACATTATACACAAAAATAAGGGTGTGAACCTTCAATGCCTATAGTATTTTTTCCTATTTGCTTGCTGTGTAAGAGAGAAAAATATGCAGGAGTTTCCTAATTTGGCCAAGTCTACACCATCCAGGGCGATTTCTGCTGTGATCACAATACCTCAGCTTTTTGCATAAGTACTCAGATGGGCTTAATACAAGTAGGTGGAATAGTATATATGCACATGTAGTGCACCTCATTGACAAACATTATGACAGTATGAGATTAGAGTTGCAGAGTAATTTTTGGGCATAACTGACTCCCTCAGCAACTCAGTTTTTTGGCAGTGCTTGAGCAGAGCCTGGTTTTAATTTCATAGATTTCAAATTTGTGCTTAATTTTTGGGTTTGAATTGAAAAGAAAATCCCACACCCTTTTCTTTTGTCCCCCACCAACCAGAGAGCTCACATAAGGACATGGTAGCATTTGCCTGCTCCAGCTGAGACACTGAGGTTTCTCTGGATGACTTTCAGGTTAGCGTTACGGCGAGCCCCATTTTTCATGAAGAAAAAGTCATTCTGTCTAGTCTGGCTGCAAATATCCTGCTCTCCTTTCCTTGCTGTAGCTCCACAGCAGCTTCAGCATCAAAGCTCAGGTTTGTTCTCCAGCACGCCAAAACCATCAGTAGCACTCAGCCTTGGTAGTCTTTAACATTCAAATCATAGGGAGGCCAACAAGACCATCTCGTGCAACAAAGTAATAGAAAAATACAGAGACAGAAAAGACACCAGCAAAGTTTTCCTTGTGATCATTGTTTAACACTGTAAGTAATTAAATATTAATGAAAGTATGCTACTTTCATTTTGTGAGCAATTTAATTCAATTAAAAATAAATGGATCTCCTTGGCTCAGTGGATATACTGATATTCAGCACTGCCCTTAACTTAGTTTCAACAGCGTTTAACTCCAGCACAGCACAAAGTACAGCGACTGAAACATAGCCCCCAGCTAACATCATTAACTCTTTAAGTCCCAGCGGCACGATTCTGCCACCCTGCTGAACCAACACGGCCTCTCCCAGGGAGTATTGGCTATGCTGTTTAACTTGCAGGAGCGGTAATTTATACCCAGTGTGTTAGTGAAGATATCTTGCACTAGGGCACTGTTTTCTTGAAAGGAAGTAATTTCAGAAAGACATAGCAGGCCTGCATGGGTCTGAATCTACTAGCATGCCGTGATCTGGTTAAGTAATATATCTGGGAACTTCATGTCACATAATGTAGAACTATTCTTTTATTGCACTGAAAGAGCTGTTTTAGATTCCCTCTGAGCCCATAGGCCATGTCTTTCTGATAATAAGAGTGTTATCAATGCTTTAATATTGAACTCAAATCTCTGCGTGAGAGAGCATCTAAGAGCTATTACTCAGTGCTGAAAGCAAAACCCAACTGTTCTGAATGGGGAGGAAAATACCAATCTGTTGACAAAAAGTTAAACAGAGGTGAAATCTAAACTCTGGCCAACATTTTACAGCCTTAACGCATTGTTAACTTTTCATCTTATCTGTCAGGAATAGGAAACTAATGTTTAAAAACAATGTATTGCTTTTACGGGCAAGGTCAGCATTTGTTACATTTCAGGGTTATGCTGAGCACAGTCAGCCAGCTCTACACAGAAAGAATTGCCCCAGCACCCATGGGCTGAGGTCTTCCAAAAGTTAAAACGTACAAACCAATTTCACTCCCTTTTTTTTTTCCCATGCAGCCAATAGGAGCTTTGCTCTGACTTTTTTGTTTGGCCCCTGTTTTCACATGTGATAGTGCTAGTGGTGGTTGGAGGTTAACATCTTTCAAAAGGTGCTGTTGAAACAAATCCTAGGTCAAAGAAGCGGTTGCTCCATTTTGCTTTTGAGGGAGCTCAGGTTGAGGGTCACTCCACTCTCTTCCAGGGGCGAGGTCCAGATTTGTGTGCCTGCCCCTTGGACAATGCTGGGCTTTGTTCAAGCAGCAAGGCATCCTTGCTCAGCCATGCAGTTCCCAAGGAGCCACGTAGGTAAGATAATACAGGGGAAATGGAACAGAGAGTCATTCTGTGCAAGAGACAGAGATCTCCCTCGGAAAAAGTGGTGCAAGGATGTTTTCCCTATATGCTTTTACATTAAAGAATCTCACCTTATATACTCAGAAAGTATTTGATCCATGAGGCAACCGTGTGGATTAGCAGATCGTGATGTCATTAGAAACAATCCACGTGCAATGTTCACTGTGCAGCAAACAGGGCAGCAAGAGAAAAAGAAATGAGTTTCATGCAAAACAAAAGAGCTTCCAAAATATGTGCTGTGTGTGCTGCCACATTCATGAATTTGCTTTCCTGACAGATTCAGCCTCTCTCTTTCTTCAGCAGTAAACATTCAGGTGGGCAAGACTAGCAAGCCTCTTTGTACAAGCAGTAAAAACACCACAAATCCCAGTGTCAGTGAATCTTTGTGGAAATCCTAATTACAGAGAGACATTTACCATCCACACTGAAATAAAACGTATTTGTCATATAATTAAGATTATCTGTAGGTTATACGCAGATAAGCAAAATACCATTCAGTGGAAAAAAGGCAACACAGTATGGCTCAGTTGATCAGTCACATGGGACAGCTTATAAATTGTAAATGCTCAAAAATTACTAGCTTTTGAACAAGTTGTAGACTCAACTTTGCTTTAAAAAATACCTAAATACAATAATAAAAGCCAAACAAAACAAAACAAAACAAAAGCACAAAAGGCCTTGTTACATCAGATAAAGAATTTGGGATGAATTATTTGACCAGCTCTAGGTGAGGTATGTTTTGTACCTTCTGCCCCATGTGCTTGGAGACTTCCCAGCTTGTTTTAATCTCTCTAAGCAAATGAGAGCCCTCAAGGCTCATTAGGGCTATTTACACAGTTCTTAACTGGAAAAAATCAGATCTACAAAAATGAATAAATAAATAAACTGATGTGAGGTATAAATGGGAAGTCATGTTTAAAATCGATTTCCAAGTCTGCTATTGACATGGACCTCCCTTGGGCTAATTCAAAGAAATAATCACAGGGAGAAAAAGTAAGAAAAATTGGGGGGGGTGTGCGGGAAATGAAAGAAAAAAAAATAAAAAAGAGGTGAGAAAACAGATAGTAAGACTTAAGACCAGGGTTTTGTGTTAAATTAGAGATACCAGAGCCTGTAACAAAATGTAAATACAGATCACAGAAGGGAATCTCATGACTAAAGGATCTGCAATTCAGTCTTGGCTCTCCGAGGGTGTCCATTTTTCTGATCTTCTGCTCATTATTTTGGCACCTTCTTTTTCCTCCACGTTATTGGATCTGTTTCTCTAAGTATGGGGTACCTCTTATTCTGGATGTGCACTCCCACGGCTGTTAAGGATGAGAGACAGGGACTCTTGTTACATGGGACTAGAGGAGCATTTACAATCATATTGATCTCCCAGACACGCAGGTGCAACTACTCATGGCCAGCCAGTTCCTGCCATCCATATACACATGTTCCTTTGAATGGCAGCTTGTACCTACCCACCCACCCCAAAATAACATCTATCTGATTAGCATAGCACCTGGACCATCCACATTTTCCAGTGCTGAACCACTACTTGGAAAGCAGGCCCTGGCTTCTAGAAAGGAGAGGGGAAAAATGGATATTGCAATAGAGGCTATAAATTACCAAGTGGGTAATTCAATTGATGCACATGAAAGGAAAAGTATCTTCCCATCACCTTTCTTCTCAGATGCCGTGGGTCAGCAGAAAAAGCATTCAATCTTAGCCCAAAGCGGGTTTCATTCTGTCCTGTTGCATGTCTTCTTTTAAGCATGTTGCCTCTGTCTGTGCCCCTACCCTCTGTAGACTTTTATCACTATCAAAGTTTGACTCTCTGCTGCACCTCAGTACTAACGCTTTGACAGATTCACTGGTATAGACATAGGACGGTAGATACCACACAGTACTCTAATGAAACAGAGGGTTTTTTTCCAGCAGTCCTTTGCTTCAGTGATAGGATTGTTCATTTCTTCTGCTTAACTTAGCAAGGCTCAAGTGGCATATCCATCAATGAGCTACCTATTCCTAGTCTTCTTTATTGCCACAACAGGGAGAACAGAAAAGGAAGCTTTTCAAACACCCTTCATGGCTTTATCACCCCAGCAAGAACAAGCTGCTCCAAAAGCAGAAGTTTAAACTGATCCTTTTACACCTTGGAAGGTAGAACTGAAGATTGACCAAGAAGGAAGCGTTTTGTGGTCAATGGCACCTTAGCTGTGGTGATCTCAGATGAACAATCAGTTTTAGATGAATCAAGAGGAATCATGCATGTAAACCTAAGAAAAGTCAGTCTTGCATCCAGAGCATGCACTCTGAATTGCATCCAAAATAAATACTTCTGAGCAAGACAAAAGTTACTGCAGACTTTTGAATTATAATCTCATCAAGCAGAGCTGAATAACTGAAGAACATTTACTTGGGATATTCAATAATTCACGTTTATATCCAAATATTTTCCAGAGCTGCAAGACTCTCTCTTTCTTGAGACTTTATCCTATCTTAAATGGTGCATTGAAAAAATATTCATGAATTTCCAATAGCATGTGAATAAAAGGATACAAATATCATAACATTGTTCAGCATTAACTATTAAACATGGCCTGCAGCTGTACCACCTGAGGCTCTGATCTTGACAGCCCTCACAAGTTACAGAAGACTTGACTCCAGACAGAACTTGGACAAAAAGCCTCTAAGG
Source organism: Pedionomus torquatus (assembly GCA_013398155.1). Lineage (NCBI taxonomy): Eukaryota > Metazoa > Chordata > Aves > Charadriiformes > Pedionomidae > Pedionomus > Pedionomus torquatus. The sequence goes on along the minus strand of VZRU01016781.1, from coordinate 1,263,466 downwards.
AAAATATAAATGCTATAGAAGAGATTTTTGCAATTCAGTAGGAGAAAATGACATAAGGAGTTTCTAGTTGTTGCAGGGTGTTGTAACCGATGGCTTTTGTAGGCTCATTCCCTGCTTGGGGTAAGGGTGTTACCTGCCACATTCCACCTCAGTTATGAAATCACTTCCCACTTCTCTAAATTCCCCTCTATGATTTCCACATGACACTGCAATGTCCAATGCTAAATTATCAGGTACTGTGGCTGTATGATATCAAACAGTTGGTGCTTTTCACTCCAAAGGTAATTGCATTTCCACAGCGGGTAAATCACTTCCTATAGATGTAAAGTCTAAGGCAAATTGCTTGCGATCCTGTGAGATGACATATGCATCTAATACTACTATTAAAATACTAGAGCTCAGATAATAATTATGTGAAGCAAGGATGGAAATTAGAAAAATCTCTGCTTCTTTATCACCTTTCTTTTTCTGTCCCACTCACCCCTTCCCAGCAAAACCACAACTTGGAGACATCTGCAGTTAGATAAAGGGCTTCAGCTTTGTATGATTTGACAACTGGTAGTGTTTTTTCCTCCAAACAGCCTCTTCAGAGACTTCTGAGTTTCAGGTTTGTCCGTCAGAGAGTTTTCAGCAAGAGAGGCAGCACACAAACCCTTTCCTCCACTGACAGTGACTATATTTAGTGATTACCTTGCTTCTCTTCTCTTACTTGGGCTTGTAGTAAAAACTCGCTGTGACCACCCTAAGGAAATTCTGTTATGTGCTGACATTTACCAGGTGACAACAAGGTCGGGTCAGGTGTTTGATACCCAGGTCTTTGCAGGTAATTATCAGGTAGTGTTACAGGTAGCTGAGGCTCAGCACATTTCAAGAGGTTATGGTGAAGCAGCTCCCTTACTTGTCTAAGCATTTTCTCAATAAGATTTTTAAAGAGGCAGGTGGAATTTTATTTCTAATCCTACTCTTCTCGTGGTCAAACTCGGGTTACTTTTTTGCAACGAAAAAAATGTGAATAAGCAACAAGTCAGTTTGTGAGCTCAGAAAGGTGATAGTCACTAATATCTCTGAGGGGTAAAATATTCTATGAGGTTTTGATATTTGTGACCAGATTTCTTCTCTGATGTTAGCAGATCAATCCCTTTTCTCCAAATCTTCTTAAAACCTCAAACGAGTGCTGCTTTCAACTCTTGAAAGAAAAAGCTATCCACTTTCTGGTTTTTCTTCTATGTCCAGAAAACAGTCCAACAGAAGCTTCTTAAATCAGCGAGAAGCTTCACTTGGGATTAGAGTATCAGCCTGTGGATCTGACCAGACCGGAGTTAAATTACATTTCAAAACAACATTTTAAATACTACAATCGCGATTTCTGAGTCTGTTTGCGTGGATTTCAATCTGTTTGGTTTTCTTTTAAGCTCAAAACCTTTTTCGTCACCACAAAGTTGCCGTCTTAAGTGTAAATCTAATCTAAATATTTTCCAATAGAGGCAAGAAGAAGAAGAAAAAAGAAAAAAGAAAAAAAAAAAAAAAGAAAAAAAAAAAAACTTTCTAAATCACGCTGGAAGCTTTGAAAACGATCCCGCGGGCAGGCTGTACCGCCGTGCTTTGCATTTCCCGGCCGGGTGCCGGGCACGGAAACCAGAGGCTCACTGACACCCAGCGGCTGCCGCGGAGAGCGCAGCGCCCGCCGCCGGCTCCTCGCCCGACCCGACCCGGCCCCGGTCCCGCTCCGGCCGACCGGGGAAGGGGCAGAGCGGCTCGGCAGCAGGCTGAAGCTTTATTCCGCCAGACTCACGGGTTTTCCCGTGTCTTTCTCTCTCTCTAGGGAACTTACAGCTACTTTACAAAAGCGGCATCTCACATAGAAGCCAACAGAAAAACTAATCAGCCTTTCATGCTCAACAAAAAATAATATACATGCACACCCCCAACGCACGTTCTAATATTTTCCTTCCTGAAGTCTTTATTTTAAAAGGATTTGCTGCCCCAGAGAGAAGCAAACTTTTTAATACACACAAATGGCATATACCAGTTATCCACATGAAAGAAGAATATACTGTGTGGTTGTGTGCCTGTAATTATGAGGGCTAACACATTTCTGGGAAATAGCTACTGATCATCTGTGGGACAAAAAAAAGAAAAGTGAGAGTAAGAACTGGAAGAAGGGTTAAGAAAAACACAGAAGGTAGAGGCAAAGAGAAGAAAAAAATATTTCATATTAAAATCGAACCAAACATTCAACCTCCGTCTCTTTGATTACTATAAAATAAGGCAAAATAGTTGCACGCAGAGGATAGATGAACAGATAGGATAACCACAGAATTTGAGCATCCAGTGTCTTAAAAGAAGCCTGTACCAATTGGCCTTAGTCTCTAGTGTCAAAAACCTGAGCTGCTCTGCTGAACTTCATTGCGTAACTTCCTTAAGCTCTGAGGATGTCCCGATTAAAGGAGCATGTCTGCCTCAATATTAGTAAAAAAAACCCCAAACCCAAGAGACTCCTGGAGCTGCAGGACTGGACGGCCAACCAAGCACGCATTGGTACATCTCCAGCAAAGATAAAAGTCAGCTCCAATGGGAAGATGGGTGTAGCTGTGCTTGTGTCCAAGATTAACAGCCCATCTTTACACAGTGCATCAAGCTCACAACAGCAGTAAGCAAGAGTTTTGCTTTTTTTGATACCAGCATTCTTGCTGTGCTCAAGACCACCATTTCTCAATGGTTTACAGACATTATAGGAATTGCAAAAAATGGGTCTCTTCATACAGAATCTTAGTTCTATCCTCCAAATTCTGCAATCTGAATTTTTTTACTGGAGCAGTACGAGAAGGAATTTCTGATCGTATTTTAGATTTGGGAGTGCTGAGTAGAAAAGAAGCAGTTTTCATTTTGCCTTTCAGTTTGTATGTACAAGACAAAACACTAGGAGTGTGGGGTGCTGGTTTGAAAAACAGTTGCATCATTCTGGCTTGTGACTAGTCTACAGCCACGTACTTCTCTTCACTGGGCACCCTTAAATTGCTGGGCATTTCACAGAGCACACTGGAGCGTCCTTAAAGTAAACAGAAGTTCCCCGTCAGCAGCTGGCAGTGCAAGGTGTCTGAGACAGGGCTGGGCTGGTCCAGTGCAGCCCAAAAGACAGCAGAAACATGCACTGCTCAGAGTGTGCATTTGATTTCCTTGCATGGGGTTTTAGCTTATCTTCAGATATTACTGTCAACTTTTGCAGTTGTAAAGGCAGGATGTTTGTTCCTCCCAGACAATCTGAAGTGACAGCCCCATGTGTGACACTAACCTTTTGACAGAAAATTGCTTTAGTGTCTCTTCAAGTGAGTGTCCCTGCAGCACAAGAGAATCTGGAGATAGCGCAACTCAGAACTTTTGACAGACAAATTGTCTAAAAAATGTGGGATGTGGCCCTAAGGTAAAAAGAATTAATTATTTTATTATATTTTTTGGTAGAGAAAATAACTCCCTTGTTCTTTTCTTTAGCAATTTGCATTTGAATAGGTGGATCTGCTCTTTACATTATTTTTTGAGAGCCTGCATTTCCCAAATTCCTATTACACCACTGGGCTTTCAAGGACAGAAGGGAAGCCAAAACATTTCCATCTAATGCAAACATGGATTACTGGAAGGATGTTCTCATTTTTTAAAAATGTGCTGGGAGCAAGAGCCAGGTTTGCTAGCACCTTCTCTGCAAGCCATTGCTTCCTCAGTTTGCTGCATGTAGAGAAAGAAAACCTCCCCAAAAGGAAAGGGCAGAAGTTCCTGAGACACCATAGCCCGCAAAGAGAGCAGAGGAAAGTGCTACTGAGCAGGCAAGCACACCCACAGCAGCTGCAAGGAGGGTTAGCACACTGTCTTACACTGAAATCAGCACACGGATGGCTAGAAGCCCTTTCCCATCAGTCTCCAGTTAGTCAGCATCCTGCCTGTATCAGTGGAAGACTATCTGCAAGATAAAAGATCCAGTGCAAGGAGGGAAGACATTTAATACTGCCTATTTTAGCAGAGCTGAGATTTCAGCTGTGACTACCCCAAGGGAAATCCAAGTTTCCAAATGTTCCAGGTGTGGTTCCAGGAGGCATCTTCAGTTCCAGGAAGCACATCTCTCTGTTAGCACAACCAGTGTCCAAAACATTTCTTTCTTAAAGTCTAGATGGAAACTTCATCTCAAGACAAACTGTTCTTCCAGCCAACAGATAAAGCAAAATCCTGAAAAGCCCTGANTCTCCCTCCCTCTGCTCCCAGAAGTTTGGGGAATCTAGGGAGCTAGTCAAACACAAAGTGAAAAATTTCAAAGCATGCTGCCGATGCTCCATTACTGCAGAACTCATTACATGCCAGTTGCTGTACTTAAGATGGACAGGAAGGGGGATCTATTAGAGAGAAAAAGTACAGAGTAGAGTTAAGAATAATTTTTTTTCTTCCTTCTAACTGCTGTCCTTTTATCTGGTCTCCTCATGTTTCTGGGCTTTTTTTTTTCTTCTTCCTTCTCCTTCATCCGATAGAAGTGGCACTGAATGCTGATGAGATAATAAATGGTCCAACCCCAGGCAATCATTTTTGGGTAATTAGTTCAGCTACTGAACTTCTAAGAGTCATTTTTTTTACCTGCCCAGCCAGAAAACTTGGGTAGTTAGCTACCCCACCACTGTTGAGCAGTCTTTGGGGAAGGGGCATTCAGAAGTACAAGCACTTGAGCTCCTGGATACACTATGCAGTCTCTAATTAAACCTAGCCTTGGCCTAGATATTTAGTATTGTATTTATTTTTTACAAAATTGCTTACTTGTGCCAAAAGCCAAACGTCACATCCCAGTAGGACAAAATCTGGGATTTGTTGTAAGCTTCTATGCACAATCTCACCCAAGATCACACATCAGTCCAAAACGATTGGAATAGCACTACTTTAGGGAAGTTGGTGGGGTGCCCTTTTTCTGTTTCAGAATAAACATTTCAAAATGTCTCTTGGAAGGGAATTTTGGAGATGGGAATCATAGCATTTGGTTTAATGAACCTGACAGAAGAGCGTCCAGCTTTCTTTTTTCCCAGGATGGTCATCCTTTTCAGCCCCCATTGAAACTGGGCTTTTACAGCTCCCAGCCCTGCAATAAGAAGCCCGTTAGCCCTAGGGTTGTTGATCCTGGAGCAGGCTGCCTTGGAGCTGCAAGCCCTGAGGGCTCCAACTCTGAAGCTGTCCAAGTGATGGAGAAGCCCTGGATCTGTGGACCCTGGAAGCCCACCAGGTGAAGTGAGCGAAAGCCTTCCTGGCAGGCGGGCAGGCTTCCAGGGGAACCTTTGCCTGCATTTCACTGGCGAATCCCCAAATCTGCCTAGTTCCAAGAAACACTCTGGTTCCAACAATTCCGCACTTTCCAAAAAAAGATCTCTTCCATCTGAGAATTCCTCTTTGGCTGTGGTGTACCCTCAGAGCTTCAGGGGTGACCTCTGATAAACTGAGGGGAGATTTGGACTTTTGGATGTATAATTAGCTTCTTTGTGGCAGAACCTGTCATAACCAGGTCTGTGGACCAGGAAAGGAAATTCTGCATAGGCGAATTGTGCGGGCTTTGTGCCCTTCTTTGTGACGCTGGTCAGCATCAAGTGCAGAACAAAGCATGAAATAAACCAACCATTCATCTGCTTTGGTACTGACAACTCATATTTGATACTCATTTGATTAAAAAATAAAGCATCCTAGAAAGACACAGTGTTTGTCAGGCACCAAAGCAGCAAAGGAAGGACACAACCACATTTCTTTCTCCAAACAGATTGCCTTCAGAAAGTTTTGGTTTAAGTCTTTAAATCTTTGTTTTATAGTCCTGCTCTTTTTTTTTTTTTTTTTTCATCATTCTCCTTTTTCTCCTCTTAAAGTCACCTTGGGTGACAGATGTCACTGGGCCTCAAAAGAGCCGCTTGGATAAATCGTTAAATAATATTCATGAAATAGTACGTGCTAGCATATCCCGCTTTTCTTTTTATCCGTTCTAACAATACCAAATTCCTCATCCCTGAGACACATAAAGCCCACGACAGAGGGTTCACATTCAAACTCCAATCAGCAATTCACAAACTAACACAGAATGATCTAGCTGATTTCACTAGGGACCTCCATATGGTGATGAAATTTATTCTGAGACATGTTTAGGTTTTGCAGTTGTGGTCACCATACACAAACCCTGAGAGAAACTGAGATTTTTAAAGCTGAGCTGGGAATTTACTAATACAGCTCCTACTGAAATAAATGGATGCTGTTTGCCTTCAAAATCTCAGTCATCCTAGAAGTCAGACAGAGTCCTGTATCCTGCGTGTTTATTTCTACACCAAAACAAGGATAATCTCTTTCAGCCTTTCAAATCTCCCAGTTCACCGTAACAATTTCCCGAGGCACGCTTTTTTAGACAGTATTTTGTTATATCCTGGAGGTGGACCTGTTTTCTCCAGTTGTAATATTTTTAACCTATAAATTGTTCAGTTGGATTCAATTTTCAAAAAGCTATAATAGGGAATTCATATTCCCCAACCCTTTGAAGCATGTAACAAATATACATTTTTATAGTATGGTATAGGTGTGAAGTTTGTGTGGCTTGTCTTCAAAAGAAAATAACACTCCAGATATATTTTATTTTTTCTCCCTACAGTTTGAAAAATGGATTGATTTTTTTCCTTTCATTTTTGCCTGTTTAAGTACAGGACTGGAGTAGTTTTTTTCTGTATTTTTCCCCTCAGACAGCATATTTTCCTGATGGAACTCCCCTCCCCCTAATACACAATGTGCTTTTCTGATTTACCAGCTCTAGCATTTTCTCAACCATCATGTGAGCAAGAGCAAGGACTGAATATTTTTAGACACTAGAACTAAGCAGATGGTGAAGGATGTAGAAGATCAATAACTCTAGTTTTTGTAAAGTTTACAGCTCTGCTTATTTCAGTGTATTTCAAAATGCAACAAGAAGAATATAAAACTTCATACAATGAAGTGGGAGAAAACTGCACTGGCCTGGGTGCCTTATATGAGAACATTTTTCAAGCCGTTCTTTGAAAACAAGCCATGCACTTGCTCCAGCTTTAATTGTGAATTCTCCCTTTGTTAATTTAATTGTACTCATGTTGCTGTTTGGTAAAAGGTCTTGGACAGATGTGTGTTCATCTGACATTCTTCCAAGAATGTCTGCGTGGTCAAACTTGAAAGGTTTTTGGGAGCTGAAAGATCCCATCAGGAACCAGAAACAACACCATCTGCTTTAGGTGACTAAGCACACTTCAAGAATAGCCATCTCCCTCCTTCTGGGCTCAAGCTTCCACAGTCCCTTGGGCTTTTCCTGTGGAGCATCTGCCCTTCAGAGGTGCAGAGGAAGGGGAAACCATAAAAAAAAAATTTGGCCACAAAACAGTTTTCACTACCACTTCAGGAGCCTGAGGGCTTAACTGAAAACAGGGTGGAACAGTTGCTGAAAAGCTGGTGGCACAGTGTTGGAACTGGGATCTCCTGGCCCAAAGTAGGGCACTTAACAGGAGAAATCAATTTCTTGTGACCTTGAGCAAGTCCACCCATCCTTCTGCACCCTCACTTCTCAGGTGCAGAACAGGGCAGCACAACCTCTCTTCTGTACCTTCTTTCCCTTACAAATGGCAAAGCTCGCAGGGCAGGCACAGGGTCTATGACCCTGAAACGTGTGGGAAGATGTGCTGCTATTAGCCTGCAAGCATTAAGCAGAATTAAGAAAGCCAGTTTCCAGACTGGCAGTTGACAGAGGTGGCAAGAGAAACAAAATTCCCCCAAAGTCATTACGATAGATTTCACATGAGCGAGTGCATTCCCAGACATTACCTGGCAAGGCAGTGGGGCTACAGAACAGGCACATCCCACCTTGGCACATCCCACCCTTCAGCAGTATCTGCTGCAGGCACGGTGTGAACAGCTAAATGCTGGAGAAAAAAAGGCTGGTAGTCAAGACAGATCCTGCTGTAGCTTTTCATCCACGGCCACTGACCTTTCCTGCCCTGTGACTTCTCTTTATTAATGAGAATGCCTGCACTGTGCTGATGAGGTGGAACCAACCAGGAGCCCTTCATGCATTTCCTTGAACTTGTAACAGAGCAGTCCCTAAAACCAGGGAATGAAGTCAGGACCAAAGAAGACCAAAACACATTTTGATGGTTTGTTTTCAACAGACATAAGGCATCTAAAGTTTACACGATATTTTTAGGGCTTGTGACATTGTTGAGAATTTTGTGCTCGGTGCTGGAAAGGCAAGCATCACGCATCTGCCATCTTGTACTCAGCAAGGACTGGGGGACTGGGAGGGCCTGGGACCACCGAGGCTCCTTGCCTGCACAGGAGCTTAGGAGGAGACACCTGAGGCAGACTGGTGATGCTTTTCTCACACCCACTTTAAAGATGAGTTTTCTAACTTCCAGCCAGATCCTCACCACCCAAAAGGGGGCCCCACTAAGTTTCTCAGTGCCATCTCTAGCAGCTGTCTCTTCTATCCGAGCAGTGTCAGCCTTGGAGCTGGGCCAGCATCTACGTGTGGAAGCTGTTCCCTCCTCCAACCTGGTAGACCTTAGGCAAAAGAGATACTAAATGAGCCACACTGACACCAATACTGCAATCAATTTGTTAATAAGGATCAGAGACGCACTCTGCTGCTGGGAGGAGGAGAGGGGAAAGGAGATCATTATTTTTAATTTAAATAAATCGATATGTTAATAGGGGAAAGGGTGCACCCTGCAAGGATGGTAGAAGCAGGAAGGCAAATAAGTACAGATTTATTTTTTTTTTTGAGGGTGGTGGTGGTGTGTTAGAGTGGAAGGGAACACCATGTAGTTTTTCATTAGCCTTGGTTATAAAAAAAAAGAAAATTATTTAATACAAAAAGAGTGGGAGTAGACAACTTTAAAAGTCCAGTAATAGCAAATAACTAATTATATCCGTCTGAGGCTCAGAAGCATGCCTGGCTCTTTTCTTTCTTTAAAACAAATTAAAGAAAAAGGAAAGCTTGATTCCCAGGAGGGCTTATCTAAGGCCTCTCATCTCAAATACACATCTAAAGGGACAGGGAAAATATCTTTTATCACTTAAATCTCCCTGAAATTTAAGACCAGCTGGGAATTTTTTAATGTGGATATGATTCATTAAATTCATATCATTCCAAAGAAACCTTCCTGCCGGTTTATCTTTGCCACTGCAGTCATCTCTCCAGAAAAGCACAGTTTCCTGAATGTTGTCAACCTGGACAGCTCAATTTTTGGCTGAAGGTTAGATTTCATCTGGAAACTATGGAACTGGCCCCACATTTTTCTTTTCAGGGAACCGGTATGTGCAAATCATTCTCAAAGTCAACTTTTTCCCCTCTTCTGAAACAATCGGAAAATCCTGCACAGCCGTACCGTTTCCAGCAATTAGGCTTCTCAGTCCTGAGAGGTGGGATGGTTTTATTTTCACATACATTTCAATATTTATACGCTGTACTTGGGGGTTTAGCATCTTTGATCAAATATAGGTACAAGAGCTCTGAAGGCTCAGCTCTGAGAGCTGGCTCAGAGAGCAGCTGCATCCACCTTCTGCTGGGATCAAATGCAGTAAGTTTTTATTTCAGCAATCTTTAGAGCTGCTTTACAGTGGAGTAATGTACGAGCTGATTAATAGAGGGTGGTGGTGGAGTTAATACCCCTGTATAATGTGCAGCCACTGAAATGTTCTGAGCAACACTCTGCGGACTTTTAGCAAGGAGGAAAATGTATGTTTTACAAAATGAGCTCCTTCACATATAGTGCCACAAAAGTTACTAGGGAGACGGTCCGTCTTAAGCGCAAAGAAAAACAAAGGGAAGTTCACGTGGCAAGATTGCTCCTTGCTGGCTCGTCTCGCAGCCCATGTGGAGGGTGGGGAGGCACTTCTAAGAGCGATAGTTTGAAAAGCGGCGCTGAGCCGAGGCACCCGGGCGGCGGGGAGCGAGAAGCTTTGGGAAGAGGTCAGGCAGAGGGCAGGATGGATCGAGTTCAGGGGCGGCTGTGGAAGAAAGGACGCCCAGCCCCGACAGATGCTAGTCGCGTTGTTCGGCGCCCTGTTGGAGGGCACGTGAGTGCCATGGTGATGGGTGCGCTCTGACATCCCGAATAAAGGAGCCCCGAGATGGGGGGGCTCCAGAGAGGGGGAAAGGGGCTGTATCCCAGCCTATGTGAGTACTTCCAATCAGACTGCACCTAGCACTTGTGAAATTAAAAATAACTGCAAGCAATCGCATAGAAGTAAGAAACCTGGAACACCCTGAATTTATCCAAGGGCAGAAGAGCAAACAGTTCACACGCTGGGATTTTTCTTTGCTCTCATCCATTAAGCAGACACAGCTCTGCCTTTTGAATGACTCCATAGGACATGGCTGAGAGGGGGAAACTGTCCCCAGATTCCCGGTTTTGAATGCTGCTTTCCCTAAGCAGGTACCTGGGCACATCCAGCTTTCGTTTTTCCCTGTGTGAAAGCATCTTTTTTCCTGTTTCCTGTTTTGTCCTAAAGGAGCTCACAACTTCCCCACATTTTAGTTTTACTTATTACTCACAGATTTACAGTTATATTTTTAAGGTTCAGGAAATTCAACTCACGCTAATACTTTCTGTTAGTAAAGGCTGTATTATCTGGTTTAGATACAGATGCAATCCTTAGATTCAAATTAGGACTTTTATCACACTCAAAATCCTCACAGACCTCCACTACCTTGAATTCAGTGAACATGATTAAAAGTATCAGCTCCACTCACCAGATTCCTGTGGGAGTATCAGATCTAAACTAGATTATAAGACTAAAACCCTGCTTTTCAATTCTACCCAAGTTAGCAGCCGCGATCCTCTGGTTACAATTTGAAGCTATCATAAGCATTGAGGGGCCAGGCTCGTACAGGAATCACCATTGAGAGCTTACGCCACAGATTGACTTTGGCTTTGCAGCTCCTAAACATGATACAGCTCTCTGCCGGTACACACCCAGGAACATAAGCTAGCCATCTTCACTAAATATTCATAAATTATTAGTTTTTAAAAGCCTAGCAAAACAAGAAAAATTCTCCTGGTAGAACAGTTCTCAAATTAAAAAATCTCTTCACTTACTCAACAATGGCTTTTGCTTTAGGACCTCATGCTGTCATCACAAGAACAGTTTTACCAGTGGGCAATATTTTGCTGCTGCCTTCAAACCAGCAATTAGAACAAGTAACAGATAGTCCAGACAATAGCCAATTTATCTGCAGAAAGGGATGTTGCATTTCCTTTTATATACCTTATGTTAAAGATATTTATATAGTGATAATAATTGTTTGATACGGTATAAGTTATAATTCTAAGGTCTTCAAAGCAGTGACTTTCCGTTTTTATAGTGCACCTGCACAAAAGCTTTCAAGCTGTTTAAAATGTTTTGCACCTCTTGTTCATAGCTTTTGAATACTCCTATGATATAATTATTAAATGTTTACATAATATACAATGTATCATTATTATACACTATTAACATGTGCACTAAAATATAATTACTAAATATTAATTTATACATTATTGTATTTTGTGCATTGTATTGTATATATTAAATGATGTCATATACTGTATATCTCATAGGTTTTTTTAAAATATATTCATACATGTAAAGTTAGCATTTCCCATGTCTCCACACGTGATCAGACATGTACATATATGCACCTGTGCATATTGTGCATATGTACATCAACAGTGTGCTATTAATGTATCACAATATTTAAGATTGGTTTTTTTAAGCATATGGTTTAAATTAATTTCCTTAAGACATGTTCAGTAATTACATAAAATAGACTATGAAAGTCTACATTGGTATCAGGTGCTTTCTGTTAAGAAATGTATTATGAAAAAAAGTATTAGTTGTTGAACCTAATTATTGGTGATGAAAGTAATTTCACTTCAAACATCCTATTAACTAAAATCCATACATAGAAATTATTGGCTGCTTGCACCAATCCCCATTATAAAAAACGGTGAAATCCCTTTGCAAAAAAGGGGAAGACTACAGCTTAAACCTTAAGTACTTCGATAAAAATATAAGATCAGTTTCATCCCAAAGTACAAATCCCAATCTCCATCTAAAACTGCCTGACCCTAAAATATATTCAGAGCTTGTTCTAATCACAGGAGATGTATTCTGAATAGGACAGCCCTCTATCATCTGCTAAGTCTCTTTAAGTCATCGTTTTCACTGTATCTGAAAAATTAATTCCTTTTCAGAAATATTCTCATCTTGTACTAAAAGAAAAAAAAAAAGCTTTTTTGATGTAGAGTGACAGGATTATGAAGTGACCCTTCAGGTCAGAAGGAGACTTTTCCTTTTCTCATCAAGGAAATCAATTTCTAAGTCCAAGTCTCTTAAAATAATATATTCTTGTGGCACGCATACAGCTTTTTTTGATCTGCTATGAAAAGAATAAGAGGTAAAGAGGATCAGGGGTGGCGATGGAATATTATAATCTGCCACACTCACACATCAGCCTTTCACTAAGTAATTCCAGATAAATTGAGGATTTACATATTTAAGATTAAATGGGGAAAGAGTAGCGATGCATAAATAGAAGAATACAAAGATACAATTTAGGGAAGTTAACTCTTAAATTAAAACTTAATGTTACTTGATGTTTGATACCCTTCCCCTGTCCCACCCCATTTTTTTTAAAGCACATAATGTTTATTAGGAAATAAACAGGATAATCTCTCTTAGATCAACTGAGCACAAACTCAGATGCCTTAGGCTTTCTCTCCCCCACCCCTCCCACCTTCACTACTGAAAAAATACCAATTACCATGACAAGAAACAGTTAAATGCCTCCAAAGACACATACACACAGCAGATGGAAAACAGGAGGAAACCAGCTGGAAGTGTGTTTCCCTTAGAACTGTTTTTAACAGCCTGTGCACAAATAATGTCTCACTAATACGCAGATAAAAATAAAACATAAATATTTAAAAGGTGACTGGTCAAAGCAACAAGATGGCATTTGATATGAGAACTTTCCCTTTTCTATTCCCTTCCTTGTCCATACTCCAGGTAATGGTTCAGGGACATCCTGAACTAGGTCTCTGATTCAGGGAAGGTAACTTTAATGTGAAATCTCTGGTAATGGCCATAACCTTCTGGTACTGCTATTTGCAACGCACATGGGCTTGCCTTGTTTTTTATTACTCACCTGTTCAGCCTTTGCTTTTATGTTGAGCTTCCTGTGTGCAGGACTTCCCAAGGCTGCCTGCCAGCACCGACTGCCCCAGCTGAGCTCCAGGAGCAGTTGTTCACACCAGCACAAGACAAGGAGGCCAACTCTTTACAAGATTCCTTCTGCTCTTGGGTGCTCAACCAGAAGCGTTTTAAATTAACTCTTTCTCCAGAAAATACCAAGCACTTCCTGATAATCAGGATATTTTTAAGATGTCTGACATAGTAATCTGAGATCCCCATAATCCACAGTTACCACCAAACATCTTGGCCTGACCTCCCCAGAGTCCACACAGCATCCACGCTCTCTTGTACCCCTGTGGCTTTGCCATTAGGGAGAGCTAAATCAGTGGAGATTAGGAGAAATGAAAATGCTGACACCCCTTTCTAGCAGAAGCAATGTAAGAGAGGGCAGGAGAAAGCACAGGCACTGCTTGTAAGAAATAAGAAGGACTTCCAGCACTATAGCTAGGGCAAAGGCAGCTGCAGCAGAAAGTAAAGATGGGAAGCCTACAGTTCTTCTCTAAGATTCCCCAAGCCAGAAGCATTTGTGATAAGTCCTGCTTGTCCTGTCTTTGATCTTAACAACTGCATTATCACCTAGAATGATTTTAAGCAGGGTAGATGGGTTGGCCGACACATATTTAGATCCCTTCCTTTACAGTCCTTTCGCCACTGAGTCTCATTAGGCAGCCCTATCACGCTCACCAGGAATCCAGCAAAGCAGATCTTTAGCTGGTATTAATTGGTCTAAGTCCATTTACTTCAAAGAAGCTGCTCTAACTTACAGCGCCCAGAAATTTGACCCAGTTTCACTTCTTTGCATAATGTGGTCTCTTGATAGAGGAACAGATGAATTCCTTCTGCTCTGGGTCTGAAGCTTTAAGTTATTGCACATAGTTTTGAGAATCTGAGAAATGTGGATTTTTTTGAGCAAATAAATCCCAAACATGATGACTTACTCCAGTGAAAGAAGTTGGAAGCTCCAGAACATAATGCAGGTAAGTAACAGTTTATCATGCTTTCCATCCAAAGGCAGAAAGAACTAGAAAATCATCTCAAAAGACATCTAGATGACAAGGGAAGGCAAATAAGCACCTGGAGAAGTCTTGGTCTGAATGACATGTGGTCATTAAACATGGTCTCTAGACAACTGGTTAAACAAGTAATCAAGAGTGATTTGGCCTAAATAAGACTTTACCGATTTGGACCAGTAAAAGATGGTTGCATGTGGTCCAATGATTCAAAGTAAAACATAAGGATGACTTTTTATATTTATTTATTTATTTATTTATTTCTAGAGGTGTTTTTTTTTCCCTCATACTTTCATAACCAACAGATGTGAGTGAGCCCTGGCCAACACCACCCTCTGTTTGGCTACAGCTCTAGCCTGGTTGCAGAGGGCAGCTGTAGCACAAGCAGTAGCAGTTAAGGCAGCAGGAGATAAGGAAGGAGAACAAGTAATTGCTGGTCTGTAAGGCAAAGATGGGGGGAGAATGGTCTCACTCAGGTGGCATCACAAGCAACAAAAGCTAAGGATGAGCACTTCTCAGAAGCTTTTCCTGTTTAAACTCTGGCAACACATCACTTGGCTTTATCAGAATATTAAACATAATATTAAAGTTGTTGGCTTTTTAGAGCTCAATTTCCTTGTTAAAAGTCTACAGAAAAAGAAAGATCTCTTTCCTCTGATGTCGCTTTCCCTCCATGAATGAACTATAATTTTGTCTGTTTTTATTTTTGTAGTGCCATATTTATACCTAACACCTTCAAACACATATTATTTTAGAGATCTGATACCATCTAGTGTTATTGCTGGCTTTTCACATCTTACACTTATCAAGTAACCACAGTCAGCAGCATGTCAGAGTTCATCACTGCATCACGTCAGTAATAAAATAAAATCTGCTTCCCACCCAATATCTATATTTACACACTCCACAGGTGGGTGGTGAAATTTACAGTTCATTTAGGAAATTTACTCTCCTTTAATCTCTGGAAATTAGTTTATCTGTATATATATGTATCATTATCATCTAGTGCCTCACCACTAATTTAGTTCAGCCTCTGTATCAAACAGGCTGCTGTAGCAAACAGGCTGGGGTTACTAATAACAAACACATGCATTTATAAACAATCTATCTACAATCTTGGACATGCTAACTTCAGGGGTATACATTTACTCTGAAGCAACCAATGTTTCACTCTGGTTTTTAGTGAATTAGGTGAGATTTTAACTTGTAAATAGTAGTGATTGGTGCAAAGATTGCCTAAATATTCATAGTTTCTAAAAGCTGGTGCTGTCCAGGAGGGAGATGCTTATATGACTTCCTACTAAAAGAGGACAAAATCAAGAAGAGCCAATTTCTGCTGGACTGCATAGTGTGTTCATCTGTTTGGGCACAATGAGCTTTAAAACACAAAGTGTTGCTGAACTGAAAATAGGCAGAAATACAGTATATTCATAAAGGTAAAGAAAGAAAGGAACAGTGTGGTTAGTATTATAAAAGATGGTGGATTAGTATCCATGGAGACTCCTTTCTTTCCTTCATTCACCCAATATGTACAGGACGATTGGTGATTTCTCTACAACACCCTAACACTGTCTTAATCTGGACAGAGAGCAAACACCTTTGTAGCTAAAAGGGTAATTTGGACTCCATGTCCTGTAGCTCAAGGTCTCTCTTCTTGTGTAACTGGGATGGATGTCAGTTATGATCGTAATTTCTGGAGCGGGGCCACTTGCCTACTTTGGAAGTAGACTGGTAGCCATCAATACTTTCAAGTCACACAGAAACCTAGAAACAGTGATCTACAAGAGGTGCATATTTATTGCTGTCCCTTGCAAACAATTTACTACCTGCAAAGGAAATTATTCTTCAATGATTAAATGCTTAATTGGAATCAGGGTGAAGGGAGTTAATTATTTTGTAGCTTTGTGCAACATAAAACCAGGACATTTTTCAGTGTTGTGTTTCACTTGCTTGCTTATGAATGCTTGCAGTGGGTACTAAAAATGCTTTTACACGCTAAAGGTGTAGTTTTCTGTGATGCTTACACATGCTAAATGCCTGGGGCCAGGAATCGGATACCTGTCTTTTAGGAACACTCTTCCAGGCAGGCCTTTTTATTATACAGGCTGTGAACAACAAGGAAAATGTCCTTTTGTGCCTCTAGTAAGAAAGTAAAGAACAAGGAAAAGAGGAAAAAAGCTTATCCAGATAGGACTAAAAAATGAGGTCTTGGCATATGAACGTTAATAAATTTTTATATTGGAGAAACAATTCCTTCTTCAGGAAGAGTTGCCTCCTGCCTCTTTTTTTCCAAGATGTATGGTTAATTTATAAAATAACCACTAAAAGTTAATAATAACCACATTCCATATGTTACTGTCCACACTTAGAACAAAATTGTGGTGAACACCAAGTTAGCTGAATCACGCCAGCTATGCTGCATCTGCCTAAAGCAGACCTGACCATATCCTCCACATACTGCTGTACAGTCAATCAACAGCTTAACCAACCAAAATAGTAGACCTGTCAGCACACACTGCAACCCACTCTGATGTAGCTACACCAGTGGTGAGAGAAGGCATGATGGAAAACTCCAACTAAAATAACACATCACTTGCTTTAGAGAATTCAGCTCACAGGCGCTCCAAAGAGGCTGGATTCAGCAGATGTGCCATCCCAAGGCAGGGGGAAAGACATTTTTGGATAGATTGTATCTATCATACAGTCTGCACCCCACCTTGGACACCCCATCTGAGGCACAGAAATATGCAGTGGTAGTACTTACTTCAGGGATCTTTAAGTGTTTTACTCAAGCCAATTATGCTACAGTAACATAGAGGTTACAAAGACAAGAAAATGTCGATACGAGAGAGGGACAGTTGCAGCCTCGGGGGCAACTGCTAATGAGAATCAGCAATGCATGTCCCTATGCTTATTATCTAGGGACTGAATAACACCAGTATGTATGATATGACCCCAAATGTAGTTAGTCTTCCTACTGTCAGCTTCATTTTTCCTCTGTTTTTCCCTCTGTTATTCCACTCACAGCTTTTTAGTCCCTCTGTGGCACATATCTCTATGGCTGTTCTCATTCCCTTTTGGCCAGTGCATGTGCAACAGCTTTGTTGAAAAGTTGTTGAGAAGTAGGCTGTGAAAATAACTTTTTTATTTTTCTATAGTAACTGTTTCCAAGGGCTAAGAACTGTCTTGGAGATCATCTTTTTTCATTTCTCATGAAAATATGTTGACAACTCTTATTTTGAAACAATCTTATCAAAGAAAGAAAGGAAAAAGCAGCTGTTTCACACTCTTTGAAGCAAAACTGACTAAAATATCTCATATTTTTTGTTCCACTTAAATGTCCTGTTTTCATTTTTATGATAAGAAGACTTGGAGCAACCCCTCTCTTTTGACTTGACATTAGATATGTTTTTAAGTGTCATCTGTTCCAGCTGAAGTCTCGAGGAATTCCAAACCACAAAGTTCTCTCATGTGACCACAGGACGTTAACGTCACCAGCACGTACAGCAACAAACATGTATATACAGGTTTTGACAACAGCAGTTCAGTCTACCTCAACGAATATCCCAAAGTCAACAACATATCTACATTTTCTTCACTCTTGTAGCACACATGGACTTTTCAGCCAGAACTACTTTCTATGTTTAAATTAAACATATGATATATACTGAAACACTTCCCTTGTGAAAGATTCCTCGATGGACTGCAATAATTATTTGCTTTTACATAGTTTCCAAAGGTGTGTAAAAGCCCTTCTCAATTTGACACTGATACAACTTGGGAGCCTTTTATTTTTAACAAAGAAAGCTCTTAAAGTATCCTTATTTTTACTGCTGTTACTATATTATCAGCTGAAATGTGATTATCCCTTTGAGATCCATCATGTCACCTATAGTTATCTGAAATGCTGTTCTCAATTCATTATACACAGAAATAAAAATGCAAATCCAGTCCTACAGTCTCATTTTATATGACAGCTCTCAGTCATGTGGGAGATGTGTACCACCAAACTGTATTTATTATAGATCTATATTAAAAGTCTGTCTTGTATTAGTATGTGGATTACAAAACCTGTTTCCTGAACATCTTCACAAATGCACACTCCGATCCATATTCCTTGCCCTAATACGGATCTAGAAAAAATGTTCACAAAATTCTTAAGGGTTTGCTGCCTTTCAGTTTCTCCCCTTCAGGTGCTTCCTTCCCAGGGAACTGGCTGTTTTAAAAACAAATCTAACCATGAGTCTTGTTTTTCCTAGAAAATCTCCAGATAAGCACAAGGTGAAATCGTGCTTTTTTTCCCCTCATCAAAGCTGTTTCTTTATATCTGTGACATTGTTTTTGTTCTTTTAAATTAAAGGGGGAATCTGTAAATCTGAAACTGTGAAGGACTCAATTGCAGCTCTGTCTGGGAAAGGCCGTGGCTTAAGGCAAAGCTTACAGCTCTGGAATTGAACACATGGGCTACATGGGCTCCCAGCTCACACCACATGTAAAGAGCTTTCCCACCCACTGCATTAAAGGCTTGTTTCTCTGTCCATAGGTGTGGCCACCCTACCTCTGGAACAGTCCGGCAATGTGAAGTCATACATGGCATGGACAGGGTCAGAGAAGGAAAAGGGAAAATGTGCCACTTTCCATCACTTCCCACCACTTCCAAATTTAGAAGTGAGGCAATGTCTATGGAAAAAAAGGCATTACCTCCCACAACACACCCTGACTCTCTTCTATGATTAGAACATATCGGCTACAGTAATATGACTGTTGCAGGCTTAAAAGCAACAAGAGTTTAATTACCCAGATATTCAGCAAGGGAATCTTCTGGGCTGTTGAGATGTGCTCAGAAAGACCTGCTTTAAATTAATTTGAGCTATATGCAGCATACCCTGTGAGAAGCACACCGCTTTTAACTGATGCAGATCCCTTTCCTCTAAGGTAAGAAGGACATTTACACGTGCAGAAAAAAACCCATACAAAACCCAGAGTTGCTTAGGGCTTTCTTGTTATGTTTGCATAATTGTGGTTTTTCAGACCAAAAGCGGAAGGTAAACTTCATTCATGCCTGACCTGCTGGCCTTCACAGCTGGAACATGTTGGGAATCACTTCTGGCACCGAAAAGGTTAATTGTCTCCTGCTGTGAGGTAGGAGTCTAGAAAAGGATACCACATTTGGTGGGAATTATAGTAAATGAGGTTTTCTTTATAGCACTGCTCATTCTCAACATGTTGAAAGGGCATTAGTTCACAGTCACTTTCTCTGGAATTATCAAATCTGCTCAGGAAGCCTTCATTAGGATATTAAACAAGACTTAATAAGTGAAAGTGATTTGCATCGCTGATAATCGTGCGCATTAATCAAGCAAGCTTCTGTCTCTCCCTCTGCAATATGTTTCATGTTCCATTGTAAAGCCTCTTTAATTCTGTAGGGCTTCTTAAAAGGGAAACGTTACATTTAGAAAGCCATTTTTAAAATGATTTACTTAGCAAAGATCACTATAAATAATGTTCAACTCACTCCTCAGCTTTAACCATCAATATAATTAATACTGAGGGGTTTGTATCAGGGATATGGACCAGATGTGTTCCCATTTATCAGATATAGATTGCACTTACTCTAATAAATGTGTTTTCATTCTGAGTAACTTCTGAAACCAAATAACTGCATGTGGCACTTTAATCTGAAGTCACAATTTTAGGCTAAGGCATTTATTTCCCATGCCAGGAGGGACCATGCGAGATTTCGCTACATCATCCCACATACCAGAGTCACACTCACAGTTCTTAATGTAATTGTGGGATAAGTATCTCCTGCTGTTTGGTAATACCACGGTAACTTTGCATGATCTGCTCTTAGGGGGTCACGCCACTTCTATAGAATGAAGCCAACTAGCACAGTGTAATTAATGTCTTCCACTTTTCCAGCATCACACCTATAAATACTTAAAGGGTGGATGTCAAGAGGATCAGGGCAGCCTTTTTTCAGTGGTGCCCAGTGACAGGACAAGAGGTAACAGGCACAAACTTGAACATAAGAATTTCCATCTAAACATGAGGAGGAACTTCTTCACTTTGAGGGTGGCAGAGCACTGGAACAGGCTGCCCAGAGAGGTGGTGCAATCTCAATCTGGAGATATTCAAAACCCACATGGACATGTTCCCGTGCAACCTGCTCTAGGAGGACCTGCTTTGGCAGGCGATTGGACTAGATGATCTCCAGAGGCCTCTTCCAACTCCGTATCATTCTGTCATTCTGTGACCTTCCTTCTCAGGATTCTACAACATGTGTAAATAGGTTTAATTTTCAGAACATCCCACAAGGCACACCAATCCCTCTGGGGATAAGTGTTTTCGCCTACACCAGCAAATCCTGGAGAAACAGAATCAGACCCTTCAAAAATCTTACTCTGCTGCTCTTGACACCAGTCTGCACTGTGCCAGTGTTGGCTGCCCTCTCTGACAAGACCCCACAAACACTCGGAGGGCTCTGCATACTCACAAATGCCACGTGAATACTCCTCAGTCATGGGAATATTTTTAACAAGAAAAACAATATTGATATTACTGTTCCTCACCAAATACCTCACCAAGGATAGCCTTAAGGACAAACTTGTCACAAGAATCAGCAGCCATTGTGAAAAAAAGTTGCAAAATGAAAGCCTAATTATTCTTTAAAGTGCATGAGGAAGGACTGTAAATATACAAAAGCAACAAGCAAAGTAGTCTAAGTAACGAATAATATTGGTGTCAGGATGAAGAAGTGAAGCACAGTGTCTAAATAAGCTCACCCACAGGAGTGACCTTATCTACCAAAATAAGCAAGAGCAAGCAGGTGTTTATGCATTTATTGAAGTAGCTAGATCAGAGCCTGAGCCACTAGAATCGTGTTAGGATACTTGTGCTACATGCATGCTTCTATTTCTGAAGAAGAAAAAGAGGTGGGAATTACTGATGGGAGTGCAATGTCCACTTTTACTGCAGGTTTGATGATTTAGTCCACTCCCTGGGAGGAACAGCCATTGTTTCTCATTACTTGCTGCATGGACCTTTTGCTGTTCTCCTTACTGCATTTCATGCCGTTTGCATTCTCTCGAGACGTGAAAGCATCATTTAAGAAACCATCACTAAAATTAAGACCATAAGAGTATTTATTGCTTTTAAGAAAATGCTGTTTGCTGGAGATCTTGTTTGCATTCACTCAGGCTGAGCACATAGCTTAAATGGAGCTAAAGAGATGATGTTTCTATAAAGTTGTGGAGACTCAATTCATTCTAATGGCCTGAAACATGAATTATGTGCCCTGCTTCACTACCTTCACGGTTCAGTAAGCTGCTATAGCTCAGATGGATCCATTTATCTGCAGAGAGAAAGGTGTTATTCCCTGTGTACTGCTGATTTCCTTTTATTTGTGACTATATACGTGTTTATGTGTGGTGTTTTCCAGGTATCGGGTGTTAAGCTTCATAGGTCTATCTGAACAGTTCTCTTTGTTTTTAGAGTATATTTGAGAAGATCAGCATCCAGTAATTCTCTCGCTTTCAACACCAAAACATTTGTTTTTATGGTTGGACCATTCATGTGGGTGAGAAACTGTGCCTCTAAGCTTCAAAATCAGTTATGTGGATTCACTCTGACGATAACCAAATGGGAAAAATATTTCAGTGCCCACCAGTAACAGCACAAATGCAACCGTATTTTTTCTTAACTGCCGTATCAAAGTTTTAAATTTTCCAAATAGAAGCATAAAGTTTAAGCTCCCAAATCAATGCTTTGATGTTTAAATGGACTTGGCCATTTATTTTTCAAGTATGTTCGGAGTTGCACTGGAGGTCAGTGCAGCAGGCTTGCCTGAACACGGTCCATTACCCTCTGCTTCAGCAGCAAACATGGAACAAAGGGACTCCTTCATTATGACACACAAGGAAAACTCTGGCAGAAGAAGGTAATGAGTATATCTACAGTGAACAAATATACTGTCGAACAAAGATACTCAAACTAGCTCTAATTGACAAAATGTGGGTTCTCTAAGTGGCATTGCACTGTACCATGTAAACATAGCCTAAGCCTGTGTTTACGGTGGTTTCCATTCCTGGGAGTTCTGGGTAAAGTTAGCTTTAGGGCCAAGACACCCTCCATCTAGCTCTGACAACTGGAAGATTGGAGATAACCCTAATGATATCCCTCTATTCTGAATTATTGTTGCCAACTGTATCAGTTTTAAAGCCCCTACTCCTGGGATCATATGATTTGCTGAGAATCTCTACCCTCATTTAATAATAAAAAGGTAATTTCCATCAATGATGCAGAGGAAAGCTTGGAAGCATGACCAGAATATGTCCTGAAACCTCTCCTTTCCTGCCAAAAAATGCCTCAGAGGTAATAAAAGGAGCCTAAAAGGTATTATTTTTAATCTTCTAATATTTAAGCCAATGACATAATTCTCTGTGCTGCAGCATCTTATGATTTTTGAGCACTCAAAAGTATTAATAACGCAAGATAAAACACATATTTGTGAAAAGACAGCACTAAATAGCTCAGGGAGGAGGCACATGAGGCCTTCGAAATAGCATAGCAGGGCTGGGAAGGGATGAAGGGGGAATGGACATACACTCTATATCAGTGAGATGAAATGAAACAGGCCCTAGATGTTTCTCTGTTCAGAGGCCAAGTGGAATGAAATAGCTGGTGCCCATATACATCAATTTCTTTTCACCCAAAATGGGGTGGCTGCATTCTAATTGCCTACTGAGACTAGTCCCAATGCCAGGCAACTATGTCAGTGTCTGGGAGAGTTCTACTGGCTGTCAGCTAAAACCATGCAGCCTGTTGACAGTCTAACAAATATACAAGTGCTCAAGCCTGTGCTCAGCCCCATTTTATTTACTACCATTTAGCTCCTGGTATAAGAAGCAGGTAGAGTTGCAGAGCTGTAGACTAAGGTAGCTGGGGAATGAGCTACATACAGAAGCTCTGACCCAGTGGCAGGCACGAGGGGGCTGCAGGATCGTGGAAGAGGGTAAGAAAAGAACAAAGTGAGTATCTGGCAGGTGGGAAAAGGAAAGCATGAGGAGCCAGAAGGCAGCAAAATGCGAAAGTCTCTTAAACGCTAAGCTGAAATGACTTCCTGAACAGGAAAGCATAACTGCCCTTTTCTTTTTGCCATAAAACATTACCATATAGCTTCACTTTCTCACTACCTCTCTATCTTAGCACTTGTAGAAGTTTCTTGATAAATATAAGACTTACTAAGCCAGACTGGCATGTTACTCTAAAAGAATTCAGTATCAAGTTTAAATTTCATCTTTATGTCACACTCAAAAATCAAGCAAGATGATAACAACCACTTTTGGGGAAAAAAAGCAAAACAAACACACAAGAACTCATCTATAAAGAGACTGTTGATTTAAGCTTAATTGGAGCAAATGCTGTCATACAAATCAGATGTATATACTTTCTCAGACTGCTAAAATTCATGCGTAATATTAGTGTCAAATACAGTTCTATATAATGTTAAAATGGAGGTATATGTCCAAATATAGGGATCGACCCTATCTCCATTGCCTCTGAGTTAAACTTTCACTCCTTGAGAAAAAAGATTACGCATTAGAGAGAAATACTTACTCCATATCAGAGGAAAATTTGGATGTGAAATTTTTGGGCAGGCTCATCCTCATCACCTGAGGCCAAATCTAGGAATTTCTTTTTATAACCACAGGGTACAAACACAGATGGATCTCTCCACAATCATTTTTATTTAGTGGAAAAACTAGAACAGAAAGCTCTAGCCTTTGAGACACAGGAGAAAGCAAGGAAGTTGATTGAGTTAGCAAAATCAAAGCAGTCACACTCTGCCAGAAGCCTTGGACATCACCTGTTTTTAACTCTGTGGGCCAGAAGGTCAGGTATAAACTGCAATGATTGCTTTCAGAAATTATAACAAGCATTCAGCAGTACTTCTTATAGAACATGAGTCTGATTCTGGTGGCCATGATGTGGAAATAATAAGAGGATATCCTTTCAAGATTTTGTGCCAGCATTGCTGTGGATTCTCCCAGCCACCAGCTTTCCCACTGTTATACATTAAATGATTGCTAATCTCCATTTGGTGGCCCAGTTGCAGTGGGATCCTCTCCCACAAACTGACTTTTCTCAGAAACCCCACTCCTCTCCCCAGAGGCATTTTCTGAAACCTAGAGTAGACAATAGCTCACTGGCAATTTCTGTAATGATGTGCCGGTGGTACTAAGATACTTGTCTTCTTGCTGGAAGCACTTGGATAACCTGTCAGTCTCTGTTATGTTACCATGTCATATCATATTTTATGTGACACTGCCTACAGGGAGTATATATATGGAGTTTCATGAGCCCCTTTCCAGTAGTCATGGGGTGTGTTGGAGCAATAGTATTTTTTATACAACTTCTGGACTAATCCAAAACATTTTTTGATTTAAAATATTAAAACTGACCTCAAACAGAGACTTTGCCATTCACCTGGTGTATGGTACCTCATGAAAAGGACAAGAAATGTGCCTGCTGTCCCTCACAGTAAACTATCACAAGGATCCAGCAGCCACATAAAACTGGATTCTGGCAGTGATCAACTCATTTGTACTCATCTTTCCTGTCATTTGCCTTGTAATCTGTTTAGCAATGTCCCCTTGGTAAACCTGACATCCTAAAACTACAGGTCTTTGTTTTTTGCAGCAGTGTTACCACTCTCACATACTGCAAACTCAGCGTTGGTGGTGATAAGTACCCAAGTAAGAGAAAACCAAATTAACCAATCAATATAAATTAGCACGCAACTGAAGTAACTTAATTAATAGCAATAAGACTTCATCACAAAGTAAATTGAAGGAGAGTCATTGTTACCAATTTTTCAAAGTAGGATTTATGGTATCCTAGTACAATAGCAACCACATCTTTCTTCCTGTTGGAGATGGACTACATACAGAGAGGAAAAGAGAGGATGAGAGAGGAAGGAAGGAAGAACTGGTGTTGTTAGCTTTCTATTTTAATGTATCTGGGTGATACATCTTGTTCAACAAAAACTGAAAAATCAGTAGAGACTAGACAAGAATTACCAAGATTGTGGGAGTCCAGGGCGTGAACTGATTTTGCACCTAACAAAAAAAATCTTAGGACATTTTACCGACAGGCATTATTTTACCCCCATTTATAAGAAAGTTGATGACTGTATATCCTTAAGGGGTGAGGATAACTTAGAGTACATTCAGGCTGTAAAACGCTCATGAGGGTGACAGAACCAAGGATGGAACAAAGGGGTTATAAATCCCAAATCTTTACTCTGACACATAGTTAACACTTCCCCTCAAATGTAAAGAAGGATAATTTTTCTGAGTTAAGTTACCCTTTGGGGCTACATAACCTCTATTGGCCAAGCAATTAGTCATTCAATCTCCAAGCGAATGAACAGGTTCCAGGATGGCACACTGCAGTGAAAAGTGAAGATTCCATATTTGTTTGTCTGTGATACCCTCCACCTCTGAAGGGAAATGTTCATTTCAAATATGATTTTAAAGCAAAAGCAACAGAAAAGACTCTTTTCTTAAATGAAGTTATAAAATGATTTTTACCACATCCTTCCGCATCTCCTTTTTCTATGGATCAGAACGGCAGGAACCAGATGCTAAGCCAGAAAGGACATTGTTCCACCTGCAACATCTGGCTCTTTGGCAAGCCATACGGGAAGCTTTAAAGTTGCATCTCTGCCTCTCACATGGTAAGGCTGCTGGTCGATAGCTTTATCTTCCTGGATGTAATTTTCCTTTGATTCACCTATAATTCTGAAGAATTGATGCATTTGTATCCATTTTGAATAAGGTTCTGTACAAATGCCACATTTGATCTCTAGGCAGGTCCTTTTATTTCCTTTTATATGTTCTTTAATTCATGCTTTACTGCTGCTCTGCTACATCATGGCTGATACTTGCACACACGCCACAGCCTTTTTTCCCTACATGAAGTTAAATATCCAGGCTCTCAGCCATGCAAAACCAAGTCAAAATTAAAATACTTTTCTTAGTATTTCTACTTGCTGCCGTGAGGCATTTTTAAGAGGAGAGGCAGCCTCCTGTTACTTGCTAACATTCTTGAATCATTCCTTTCCTCAGTTTCTCAGTCCTCTTCTGCCAGATTTTTTCCAACTCTCTGTTTCTTGTGAGCATTAAATCAAGTAAGTTAAACATTAAAGTAACTTTCAGATGAACCAGAAAAAGCAAGATGACTCTAAGTTAAGACTGGGCACTGCATCCCTCAGAACCAGCTGGTCTAGTGAGGTAACAACTAATTGCAGCTGTTTCCAAGCACTTTGATGTCTAAATATCAAAAAGCCCTTGTCCATACAAAATAGTGAGATAATCGAGATAGCGGAGAACTACACAAACCATGTATAGCACAACAATGTTCTGGCTGGGCTCTCTAGAGGGTTCTGTGAAACACTGTTAATTAATAGGAAAGGAGTAATAATTCATTAGCATTCATTCATTTAGGATTTAAATCCTGATTAGAAGTGTATCCTGCCCAGCAGCTACTGGTTCTTTTTTTCCTCTGCTGGAATCTGTAAAAGGGAATGCAGTTCCCATCTTCACTGCTCTATTCCCTTCCTCCACCTGTATCAGCTATCAGACTCAAATCTATTTTCCTAATTATCACATCCCTGCTCTGAGGTAGGTAACATGCAGTCCATCTTAATGTGGGGTAAGGTGAAGCCTAAGAAAATTACTTTTTTCATTATAGAGACATTTTTTTTCCAGGTTCTCTATGTAGTACAAACCAAAACTCAGCAGCTACTTCAAAACAACATAACTCACGACAGCAGGGCAAGTCATTAGTCCACAGAAAGCAATGAGTACTTTCCAGGATGTGGCCCAGAAATACTTGCCTCATCTATTTGTTTAAACACACTGGGTCAGGCTCTGTCTCACAGTGGATGGACACAGGCCTACTTCTTAGCAAGTAAATCCCAAGGGAGAGGGAACTGCAACACTGCCTATGTCTAAGTACCAAGATCAAGGATAAATGCCTTGCAACCTATAAAGCCATAAAAATTAAAATTAGTGGAGATTAAATGAATGAGGATTTGCACCTGTGTTACCGGCAGAATCATGACCCACTGTATTCAAGCTTCACAAAAATCAGGAGTAAAGAAAGCCTATGGTTTTTTTAAATTTGAGCTTATTTGAAAATATGGATAGAAAAGCACCCAAAACTTGTTTTGTCTTTCTGAGTTTTAATGATAATTCCCCTCTGAGTCAGAAAAGCTATATGTTCTAAAGTCCTTGGGAATTCATTGACATGAATGTTTCTAGGCATGGCTATTACATTCAGTAGTACTGGAAGCTGCAAATGAGGGTTAGGTCCCAGTTCTCCTAGCTACTGTTCAAATTCAAGGTAAGAAATGGTTTCTCATGCAAAGGAATATCAAGAAAAATAAAAAAAAAGACATACCGAAAGTAGCAATGGAAAGAGAAACTTAGCGATGAAATGACTTAAGGTTACATGGCGGAGGACTTAAGAAGGTTACATGGCAGAGGACTTAAGAAAGTTACACGGCAGAGCTAAGAGCAGAATATGATTCTACTCCTGCCTTCTTCAGTAACCCACTAGAAGAGGCCATAGACATCTTTCAGGGTTTCTAGGCAGGCCCTCAGTATTTGTTGCCCTTGATGGGATGCCTCCACTTGGTCTTTCTACAAAAAACCAAAAGTCCTTGAACTGTATTTCACAGTATTGCCACAGTAGTTTATATTTACAAAAAAACTACAAGTGAGTTTATTTATTATTTTTATTTTACCCATTTTGCACGTTTATGTAGTTGGCTGTATAGAAATGTAAGCATATGTGGGGTTAGACTTGTTTTTCCAACAGTCTATACAGATCACCATTTTGCAGTCTGACAATATGGCACCCATGGTTGATAACCTCTGTTATGAGGCAGCCACAGACAATTTTTGGAGAAAGCGATGTATTGTATTGTATTGTATTGTATTGTATTGTATTGTATTGTATTGTATTGTATTGTATTGTATTGTATTGTCAGTAGTGNAGAGGGAAAAAAAAAAAAAAAAAAAAAAGAAGAACCATATGTGCCATATGTGATCTGAGAGTGGTAGCTTCGACAGAAGTCTACACACCCTTTCCTCTCATAACAGTGATAACAGTGGAGAAGCCAACCAGAGTTGCAACAGCTCAAGCTTCCTCAGACTGACAGTAAAAAAGAACCTAAATCCACTTGTTTCACCCAACAGTGTACAGCGAAAGCAAAGGCATGCGTGTCTCTGGTTGTCAAAACTACATGGGAGAGATAAAGTCATGCTCATTGCAAGCCTGGGACTGAACAAATAAATGCTATTGATATCTATGTATTAACATGTACTTTTGAGAAGTAGAAGGGAAGCAGTCCTAGCTCCAGTGGATACCAGCAATCACAGGTTCACCAGGTAGGTGCTGACTGGAGTAAGGTAATGCCCAGTCCTCAACTGGTCCAGCTACAGCAATTGCCTGTCTCCCAGCCCTCCCACTTTTCTTTCTGTCCAAGGAAACCAAACCACTGTTTTACCTGCTCTAGAGGTACCAGTCACTCTTTTCTCTCAAATTGCCCAACTGACCAGCATAGGTAAGTCCAATTCAGAGATACTATTCCCAGCTTTTACTTAGCTTGCTGATGCTTCTTCTCCAGACCAGAAGAAAGTTTTATGAACTAAACCCACCTGAGTTTCTAGCCTGACCTAGAAGCACATGCTCTTTTTCCAAACCTTGCCTCTTTCCCACTGGGCTCTGCACCCTTCTGTCTGCTGCAGAAACTTTGCAGAAGAATATCACCAGGGAATGGAGTGGCCATGGAGAAGAATCACTGCGTGCAGGAGATCCCCTTTGCTTCCATGATCGTTATCTGAGAGATTCATTAACTCTGTCAATAACGTCAAATACCACACGGTGCTCTCCGATACCCTGAGGAAAGGTTGCAAAGAACAGCCTAGAAGCTGGGAACCTAACTGGCCCCAGTAAGAGTAGATGGGATAGAGGATATGGCCAACAGAGATGAAAGAGATGTGGAAACCAGACATGCAAAAGAGGTGGATGCAGACGTCCTCCAAAGTCAAAAGTCTGAAGTGCCAGTGAAGCCTTTGCTTCCAAGTCATTCCCTAATGCTGGTAGACTATGTAGAAATACAGATTTTTGGCCAGACCTACACTGCCTCGCCAGTTTTACAGATGCGCCTCTCCTCTTCTGCATTTGTAAGCTGTGCAGCTACCAAGATAATTCAACAATACTGAGTTTTATCTTCTGAATAAAAGATCTCCTCTTGTGTCCAAAAAGATTTAGGGTTTCTCTCCATATATATGATTTTATGATTTGTCCTTCCTCACTTACAGTAACATTGTAGTTCCTTAATGGTCAGAAACCTAGGGCCTGATTTTCAAGTGTCAAGGACCATGAAATAAAATAATTCCCTGTGAAGTGAACAAGATCTGTGTGTGTGCTCAGCACCTTTGAAAGTCAAGCTCTCTTGTGCTTAGCTATCAAAATGATTGGCACCAGGCATATCCCTTGACAGTGGGATCTATATAAAAGTATTCCTTCTTCAAAATCTTGTCACTAATTCCAAATCACATCCCTTCAAAACTCTGTCAAAAATATATTAAATTTCTACATAATCCAGTCCAGCTTCTCTGCAGAAGAACAGTTTAATTCACCATGTTCAACCTGCTTAGGCTATTCATATTCTCCATTCAATTAGGCCAGCCCTATTTTTGATCACATAAGCACCAGAACAAACATTTCCCAGATACGGGCAGTCTCAGGACATTCACCTTTTAATGTCTCCCCTCAAACTCTGCTGTTTTGATGCTTTTTCTTCTGTTGCCCAGTCCTCTTCCTACATTTCGTATAATTTTCAAAAGATTTCTTTCTATGATGCCCTTTGAGACTCTCCTCCACCATCTCATGGAGTGCCTCAAAAGTGAATGGTGATCTGCCTTCCCTTCACTCATTATCCCTTATGTGTACATTTGCAAAATCAACAGTGTTCTCTGTATGAAGACAGTCACACTGTTCTTTCATAAACCACTGTTAATATTTCTTTTGTGTCTGTGGTCTTTTCCAGGGAAAATGGGATGACAGAAGGTGTCTCACAACAATAGTTAGGGAATTCTCACTATATTTTTTTTGAGTGTGCTTACATCAGGGAGGCTTGCATGTGCACACACACCCACAAGCATGTATATTTTTATAGCAAATTTCTAGAAGATGGAAATCAAAAGGGCTGCAGTGCCCGGTGACATATCTACCAAATACCCAGGAGAAAAACTTGGCATTAACCTTCAATAAATGAATGGAATATATTGTAAATAATAAGATGGCTAAATATAGGCCCAGTCTATGAATTAAACATTGCTTAAGTTTGCATGATGCTAATTTATTTCGGCATATCTTGGTGATTGTGCTGTGCTTGTGTCCTTCTGAATGCTTTATAATTGTCCAGTGGTTGTCCTTTATAATCCAGCTGCTGGCTGCAGTAAAATATACAATAATCCCTGTCAATATGAGCTACACAACTGCACACACACATAGTGCACTGGAGATGGATTATGCTTTGCATGGTACAAGTAGACAGAAGGGGATGCATGTACACATACATTCAACAAAAATTAAGCAAAATTAAATCAAATTAACTTCTTAGAAATACCATCAGTAGAGTAACTGTTTATGTATAATATGACTGTAGACTAAAGTTTTGTGTGCATTTCCAAACAACAAAGCATGAGCATTCCCCACACAGAGAAATGTTACCTTATTCTTAGAAGTAAATCAGAGAATCATTCAGGTTGGAACACACCCTCGGGATCATCAAGTCCAACCATTTACCCCACTCTAAAAAGTTCTCCCCTATACCATATCCCCCAGTGCTTTGGCCTTCTGTACAAACTACAGGCCTCTTCTGGGATAAAAGCAACCTTTATTGGGTGCTGTACAACAACAGAAGAAGAATTAGTCACAGCATCAAAGGCAGTCTAATGTAGAAAAGAGATGACAACAGGTAGAAAGCAAACATACAGAGCGGGGACTTGCCGAAAATCCCAGGTGCATGGTGGGTATTCAGCTCCTAGAATCACAGATCCATAGAATAATAGAATCATCTAGGTTGGAAGGGATCATCAAGTCCTAACTTAACCTAATGCTGTCAAAACCACCACTGAACCACATCCCTAAGCACTATGTCCACACATCTTTTTAATACCTTTGGGGATGGTGATTTGCTAACTTCCAGTAAACTGGGACATCCCCAGTTAGCCAGGACTGTTGATAAATGATGATGGGAAGTAGCTTGCTGAAGCTTCTGCTTGGAAGCAGGCTGAGAGTAACACCAGGCAAGAGATGGGATAGACAGTGGTGGGAAGGCAACTATAAGAGTAATCACTGATGAGAGAGAGGTTTGTTGAAGAGAAAGAATTCAAAGAGGAGTAATAAAGAGCTGAAACCCTGATGCAGGTTGCAGAAGCCACCACACTGAGACAGGTGGATGCTGTGCAAGGGGACTCAGTCCATGTCAGAGTCATCCCTATGTGTATACACAGGGTGCGCGTTCATCTAAATGACACTTAGCATTATGAGCACCTTGGTATGCATGCGGCACAATCATTTATAACACGGCCAGTACTATATGGCATATGACTTTGTCCTCACATGTTCATTTCAAATACAGGTGCACTGTAAGCGCTGTGCTCTTTTTAGCCAGAAAGGCTGTTTGATCCATAAACACACTTTTTACTCTTTTACTCCTCTTAGAAGCCCACCTGTGCCTCAGAACTAATTCTTAAGTGGGACTTTCAAATGCTCCAAGGGTGCTTGTTCCCCTCTCAGCTCCCAGAGCTTTACTGTATCTGCTCTCTCCAAGTCAAAAAATGCACCTAAGGAAAATGTGCCAATACTTTCACACAAGACACTGTGCATGGCACTAACGTGAGGCTGACTGTTCTGCTAAGACACATAAATTCAGCATCTACCACCTTCCCTGTGATCAAAATGGGTGGTCACCCAGAAGGAAGCCTCAAAATCAAGCAAAGAAAATATATTTACCATTGGTCACTGTTAGAGGACACAAAGTATCCAAGTCATTACAGCCTGTAAAACATCTCAGACCAAACCAGGCACTACATACTCTTGTTTATTGTCCTTCTCCCTAAATTCATTCATGCGAATCCTGCCTAAGTTTCTCAGGTGCCAATATCAATGGATTGATTCATTTACATGAGGACTGGAGGGCTTTGCATCTTTAAATTTTGTCTTTGGCACTATCATTTTCCCCATGTTTTTCCTGTTATTTTCTTTCCATCTCAAAATATGGAATATTTTGCCACTTTAAATCTGCAGGTAAGAAGATTAGCCAGCTTTGGAACATGGAAATGTGCTTCTAAGCAAGTGGCAAGTACCACCTCAAACATGCAGCCCTGAAAGATGTGCTCAGTAAACTAGTACGATCTTTTTCTTTTACTAAAGAGATGAGCTTCCCTTTGCTCTCTCTCATGTAAAGCTCATTATGGAAGCCAGTTTCACCAGTTCACCCCATGTTTATCAAACCTGTATACTGAGAGCTCAGGGAAATAAAAGAAAATGTGGAAGTGTATAAAATAATAAAAATTGGAAATTACATGTTTAATTCATACAGCAAATTACCAGAGATTACTTGTACAAGTAGCCTGCAATGTCCTTAAAAATATTCTTTAACTGAGGAAAAGTTTTCTGACCTTTGGAGGAAATGCTTGCTTCTAGCTATGACTAAAAAGAGATTTCCTTCTTTCTCTGTTGTGTTAAGAATCTTTTCTTCTTATAAAGAAGGCACCACAGTGGTTTATAACTGTCATAAAAGCCTGCAATCCTTTTGAGGTTAAGCTACTCAGCTATTCAACTTTTACTACAGAAACTTTGAAATTCAAAAAGAAAAAATAATGTAAGTTTTTGAAGGACATGTGTTGCTGTAGGTGATCCTGTTAATTAAAAGTGATTGCCTGCTAGGAAATCACACTTTAAAAAGTTTCATGAATTTATTAGAACCCTGAAGGTATCTTTGTATGCACAGGGCTTTACATGCCATTTATGCAATTTTGTTTCAGATCTGTTTAAAGCTTCACTGATGCTCCCAGAGCTGGGAACAGCACTGCCAGCATTTGTATGTATTTTGGCTAATTGAATTATGTGAAAATACATACTAATGAAGCTTTACCAGTGATGTTTACTGAGGATAGTTTAAGTCTTATTTTCTTCTATATTAGCAATACCTTTCTGTTGCAGAATTACCTTTATGAAAAGCACAGATTCCTATAGGCTTTTGTGCAGAAACTAATTCCCATTTTTTACAGTGTTATTGAGAAAGTAGCTATGTGAATGTATATGTGAATGTATGTCAACGGACATAGAGCTTTTACTAAAGATGAAAAGATGACAAATGGTAAATTGTGGATTGAGATTAAAATATAGTAGTTCATTTTTAGAAGTGAACAATTGTAAATGCAAAACTAATTAACATCTATTATAACAATTTGTTTTTCTTGTTACTAGATTTCAAGATTGTATTTTAATTGGTCATTACTTAATTTTCCATTTCTGCACAAATCCATCTGGTAATATTCTTATATAGACTTTTCCTTAGCAATGGTCTGCTACCCCTCGACGATGGTATTTAAGGAATACATGATTGAAAAAGAACAGTTGTTTATTGTGTGTGATTTTTTAACCTGAACCATGGGAAATATCAAAGCTGAGGTATACGAATCTATTGCACTTGAGATAGGTGAAGATCCAAATCCCTATGCTCACTGTTTGACTGCAGGTATCCCAAGTTTGTCACTAGTTCAGAACAGCAATCAGCTAATTGCCTAATAAAAGTTGTGACTGGGTATTTGCTGCTCACATTTTCTTTTTCAGATCACAGACATTAGAAAACTCTTTTTTTCTTTCTGCTGTGTCATTTTTGTACTTTATAGTGTATTGCATAAACTAACCCAATATGTAGGCAGCACCCTGCCTTGGTGTAATATCAAATACTGAAATGTTAAAAGGAAAAAAAATCCTCTGTGACTCTTACCAGCCAAGAAAAAAAAGAGCTGAGGAAAGTAACAGGAGATTTATGAAAGTTCACCATACAGTTTGATGAATGTGTGGGCAGGCAGTTTTGCACAGGCTTTGGAATATGTTGTCTGTTACAGA
Organism: Pedionomus torquatus; assembly: GCA_013398155.1. Taxonomy (NCBI): domain Eukaryota; kingdom Metazoa; phylum Chordata; class Aves; order Charadriiformes; family Pedionomidae; genus Pedionomus; species Pedionomus torquatus. The sequence goes on along the minus strand of VZRU01016781.1, from coordinate 1,228,985 downwards.
GAAATTTATGCATCCCAGGATTGACTTGGAATGATAAGTGCTGGGGAGCTGTTGAGACTTGACTGGGCACTCGGTAATGTTAGCGTTCATCTGGAGCCACTGCACTCTCTTTTGCTGAACTTTTCCAGACTGACACCATTTTCAGTAATATCCCAGTATAGCAATAAGACAATGTGTGCAATTTCAGAAAAAAAAAATATTAATAGCAACCAGGGGAAAATGTCATTTGGTATAATTCAATCCTCTTTTTTAACTCTAGAGTTCTTTCAAATTGCTGCTCTTTGATTCCTAAAGACTGGCATTTAATTTTTTCAAGCTGGGGTTCCAAGGCTATTTATGAAATTTAATGACAGCACCTTTAGAAACTTAAATATTTAGGGTTTGCATGTGGGTGTGCATGTGCATGCACTTCAGAGTCAAAGTTACAGGCTTAAGAGTTCTGTCTATGTTTTACCTTTTTAAAGTCAGAATCTGCATTTATCTGAAATATCTACCAGCTGCAGCACGGACAGTTTGTTATGTAATGCATGAATAAGAGATGGATGCATTTGTGAATAGCAAAGCCAAGAGTTAATACTTTAGAGAGGAATACAAAGTACAGTAAGAAAAGCAAATATGAAATTTTTATCAGTCTCCCACTAATATTGGTACTGTCGATCTAGACTATAATGTCTTTGAGGATTAAATAAATGTGTCAGTTCATCTCAATGACTGAGTGAATAATGTATTAATGTGCATTTGATGTGCACATTTACGAATATGTATCTGCCAAGCCCAGTAAAAAAATCTCTTCTACAGAGTCTCCTTTTTTCAGAAACGATACCTCTTGAGGCATTAGAAACAAACAGGACTTTTCCCTCAAGCTCTTATAGTCTCTCTTCACCCTCCAAAGTGATCAGATAAACATTATTGACATGTCAGAAAATTCATCATTAAATAATCTCTAACTTCCATCACTATGATAGCAAGGTGTTTCAGAAAACTTAAATGAAAGAAGCCTGCAGGTTAAGGGGAAGACTTTGTTCAGTCATGCAAGACATGTACATAATGTTAAAGCAAGCATCTGAAAAGACCCTGAGCTTTTTGAAAAACATGTAACTTCTGACCAACAGAACAGAAGCAAATTTTGCATTTTGTCTTATTTATCTGTCACGCCTCTCTGAACAGTGCCAGTATCTTGTAACTGCTTCTGCAGCAGGAGTCACAGCCAGTTCTACTACAAGTTCTCTGCCACCAATACAGACTCAAATACTCACCAGCTGTTTTGCTCTCTGAAAAGAAAAAAAAAGACAACCTGGTGTTGTTACTAAATGCCAAGACCCTAGTTGAGATGCAGACAATGTCTCCCGGCTCCCATTATGTTGCTTCAGCCCTGAGCTCTGAAGAGTATCGATAACAGGCACAAAATAAAACAGGGAAATCAAGAGGCGCTGAGTAATAGACCTTTGAATCTTTGTTATTGTTAGATTTACAAATAACACAAACTGGTTTGGGTAAGGAGGGGAAATCAGTTTGCAGTTCAGCATTGGCCTTGATACAGTATCATTTCTCATATGTGGAAAAAAGCATATTTGAACACTGAGAGTCATCCTGGTACAATGAAAGTGAATAAATCATGGCTGCTTTATTAAAGGGTCAGCCTCTCCATACCCATGTAAAAGGGTTAGCAGTGTTCATGCTAACATAAAGCTTATCCACCCAAATGCATAGTGTATTATACGTGCATTGAAAGAGAGTAGTTCTGTCTCCCAAGTATTTTCTGTCTTGCAAGATCCGCTTTTCTTTGTATTTCACTTGCAGCCAGTAAAATCTTATGTTTATGAACCCAAATGAAGATTTTCATAGAAATTCTGGATTTTGAATGCAAAGAAACGCCAGAAGCAGAAAGCCTATTTTGTGTGGATGTGAGCTTGCACGTGTTTACATACAATTGTTCAGCCTTCTAGAAAATATGTATAGTTACTTGCTCACAGAAGTGTCACCGAACCCAGAACATTTCAAGCAAAGCAGACTACGCTTTACTAAAAACCAAAGAAAATTTCACCCTAAATGCTCATAATTGAAACTCCTTCCTGGAAGAGATACCTGGCACTCATCCAGCCACAGGGCTGGGCAATTTTTATCCCTGGGTACTGTCTGTCTCTGAGGGATGTCTGTGACTGCTGTGCCTTTTCCTAAGTCCTTGCTACATAACTGCCTTTTTCCCATTGCAGCAAAAAAACTCTGGTGGTATGGTAGTCCCACCTCCCTGTCCCACTGGTGCTAGTTGCAATTGTCCCCAGGGCAAAAGGCTTCATAATGCAAAATAACTGGAATAATCACAAAGTCAGTATAAGGCAATTGTTTGAGGTGAGTTACAGACTTGGACACAATTGTGTAGCTTAGTTCAGATCAGATTTTCAGTGTCTCTACAAAAATGAAAGCTAAAAATAATGTATTCAAGGAAAAACTGTGGGTTTGCCATCTTTGCATGTCTCTGTAAATACATGGGCTTACTGTGCCACTACGGAACCTGGAGCTCAGCCTTCCAAACACATCCTTGGCTTCAGGTGGGGTTGTTATCTGCTTGCTTTCCAATCACACTGCCCAGTTTGGCCCACAAATAGACTGATCTGTGCCTGCACAGCAGCCCTTTGTCTGAAGTGACTTGGGTTTTGTATTTCCAAGGTAGCAACCCTAGATGGAACAATAAATACTCTTTTCTGGCAACATTTTTCTCCTTAAGATGGCAGCTTGCATCCCGTTATTTTTAAGGTAGTCCACCAACGCAAGCTATTGCTCTGAGGCAAAAGCACAAGGAAGCCAGCTCCACATGTGATTCCTGGGTAAAACACACCATGATTTCCCATCAGGCGGTTACTACAGCAGAGATTTAATCCTTTCCCAAAAGATCCATCTTTCTTGAGCCTCAGTTCCAACCAGTAAAGTAAAGGATGGGTCATCCAAAATTAAAAAAAAGAAAACAGACATGGCTCTTTGCAGCTTGCAGTCCTGATATAACAGCCTCCCCAGCCTCTGGAGGATCAGGTAACAATGGGGTTTGATAATACTGCCGGAGTTTATTTGAGGGATGTTGACAAGCCTAATTGCTTGGCAGCTCGGAGCAGCTGTAGGGCCCCTGGCTGGTCTGGAGGAGGGGGGGCATTAACTCTTGGCTTGCCTGTGGGGGTTCCTCATCACAGCTGAAACATCGCCTGAGAGAGGGTTACTGTGACACTGGGCTGTGAGAAACACTCCTGGAAAGCATCTGAGTCCAAAATATGGGAAGTGACTAAGAAAGACACTGAGAGGATGTAATGGTACTAGAAGAACAAATAATGGATTTTAAATGGATAACAGGTCTAGAAGTGGGCTTTCTGCATGAGTTCTCAGCAGATTTAAAGTAATGTGCAGCACTGTCAGTTCTTGACATAGAAGCTTTTTCCTGTGTTATCCAGATAGCTTTTGCCTGAAAAGAAAGACCAACCAAGGCAAAAAAGCCATGACAAATCATTTCTCTAACAGAGACAATGAGTCAACTTCCCTCAGCAGTCTCACCACCATTTATTTTTACTTTTCCCTGAACTTTGATTTTTAAAGCAAATGGGAAGAATATATTTAATATTCTACAGAGAAACAGAAGTGAATGGGGAAATAAAACACAGCACCGACATTGCCGACTGGGATATAAAACACTGCAGATGTTAGAATCTGCATCATTTTCACTTTGTGTTCTACCCTAGTGGAAATGGGTCGTTTGCAAGTCTAGCAGCAGGAATATAGCTGTAACATGTCAGGGTAAAGTTGCTGTGGGAGTTTCAACTGTGTATTTCTGAATTATTTTAGCGAAAGTGAAGTCTCCATTTTGCCTTACAGCAGCAGTTTTGCAAACAATGTAGTTATCTGATGTGGAAAATAAAACACATAATTGTACAATTGTTTTGGAACACAATAAAACTGCAATTCTCATTATGCACTGACCATACAGAAATCCCTGAATTATGTCTTAAAATTTTGGATTACTACTTGGCATTTCACCATTTCATGGCTTGTGCTAGCGAAGTCTGAATAGCCAGAATTTTAGCAGAAACCAAGAAACCTGCAACTCTTCACTGTCACTGCCAAAAGGCCTGCATGGTGCTAGCCACAAGGTCTTCCTTTTCTTAATTCTGTGTCAGTTGGGAAACAATCCTTAAAATTTGGCATGCAAGGGCAGCTCTAAGTCAGCCCACTTGGTGCAACTATCCCAGGCCCAAAGGATTTCTAGGATTACTATCTTTCAGAAAGACCCCAGCTGTAGCTTACAGCGTTACGACTTCTCCCTGCCATGTACATGTGGCTCTCCACTTTTCTACCTGGCCCAAAACAAAAGTGCCATTCCCCAGTAAGCGCCAAAAGGAAAGATATTCCTTCCCCTAATTATGAATCTCCGCTCCTACTAGAATTGATCCTTATTTAAGCATTTAGGACAGCGTTTTGAACCCATTCCTGCAACATTTCTTCATGAAATCAGGAATTTCAAGTCTATATCATGATTATGATCTGTATTATGATACACAAAATACATGGTACATACGAAAGATTTTGTTTAAACTCTTTTTACTGGTACTGGGCCTTCAGTACAAGGGTTTCTAACATAGAAGCTGTAAAGCCCAGAGTATCTGTGAGCTATTTCTAAGGAATGCCTAGGAAAAACAAGTGTATTACAAATAGTTGTATTTTATTTGCAAGCATCTAAACATTCACTAGGAAAAAAATCAAGGGTTACAAAACAGATAATGTTGAGAGCTACTGCCTTAGTGCATTCTTTCTGGGAATGTAATTCAGATATACTCATCAAAAAGATGACTCCCCGAGCTCTGAGAACACTGAGAGCTTCCTTTGCACAACTCATGTGATTTCTTTGTGTTTGTCATTTGGCTTGGATCAGTGAATCCCACACAGTGCATCATTTCTGATAGGAATGGCCAGAAGTGCTTATCTATCAATCCCCACTGTCTGCTATTCAGAGGACATTTTGGCCACACCTCTCTTTGGTGTAGACTTTTGGATTTTTCCTTTTGTGATTTGCAATGCTGACTCCTATTTTTTTGGCAATGGATAAACTATGAATATGACAGAGCTATTTTTAGCTGTACGTGAACACATTAAAACCCAAAGAAATAATTTCCACTACTCATATACAAGATAATGTACAGGAGGAGACAAGCTTTTAGATAGCTAGTAAGCTCAAGTTGCTTTTACAGGCTGTCATGGCTGGCAAGCTGTTTGTTTTGCACTGAGTAAAGTAAAAAATACCTTCCTGTCTGTTTTAAATAGTCTCTTCTTTCATCACTTCTACCAGAGAAGAATACTTTGTTTACTAGGTGTCTTGTCCTCTTAAAGTGCTGAGAGGATTGACAGAAGCTAATCAGTTCCAGTATTTAAGATACAGTAAATGACAGAGTTACCATCTGTGTATTAATGTACATCAAGGTGATTAATTTTATTTTCTTCCAGCTCAATAAAAAAGAGCGCACTAAGGTAAAGGGCCACTGGATTCCCAATGAGTATTTTCTCCTGCATCAATATTTTTCTTACACCTGGTTTTATTTGATTAATTTTTTTGAATGCAGCTCTTAATTCCAGGCAACCCTACAACACAAACCACCCATTTATGCCAAGATAATGGCAGGCCACAAAACTCAATCTGCCAGCAGTGTCCGTGTGAGTTCTAGTGCATAGCTAAAGCATACAGTGCTACGTAGTGCTCTAAGGACTCAGAAACGCAGTACCCATTAAAAGCAATGCCTGCTTACTTCTATTCCCTTTGACCATAAATAGCTTTGTTCCCAAGTGGCATGTTAAGGACGAGTAACTGCTTGTAACATTTTCAGGTACATACTTTGAGGCAGCACTAATTTGAAACACCAAAGATACACTCAGAAATAACCTGAACACCTGTGTAGAAATCCTACACCTGGCCCGTTCTCCTTACGTGGCTCGGAGTCACTTGCAATTCTTCCTGTTGGTTGACCCATCCAGGAGACAGGGACCGCCATCAGCCACTGCTGCAGCAGCCTTCAATTGCTGGTGCTTATGAAGTATCTTATAAGCACACAGGTGAAGGAAAACTGGAATTTTATTCTGTCATTAACTCACCCTTTGGCCTTAAGCATGTTACTTGCATTCCTTGTGTCTTCAGTGCAATGGTCAGAGGCAAGGGGCTTCTGAGGGATGCACTGGCCACAGTCACCCCACCAGTGACCAGACTCCTTCCAAAGGAGGGCAGCCCACTACAGTTTCCCTCTGCAAACATGGGGAAAGGGAGAGAGTAAGTGAACACAGGTGAGCCCCACGACCTGCCCACAGGCCCCCATTTCCCGGCTCTCCCAAGGTAGGGTGAAGAGCTGCTTACGTGCTTCTGCACAAGGAGCTTGCTCTCAATGATAAGCCCGCACAAACAGCAACACCCACTCTAGCTAAATACACTGGGGCCTGCCTGTACCACTGAAAGGGGGGGTAAAAAAAAAAAAAAAAACCACCAAACCCAAAAGGGAAATACCGCAAGAGGAGGGCGCTGGCCCCCTTGCTCCGGGGACACACGGGGCCGTGCCGAGCCTCGGAGTTCTACGTTCCCCGTCGCGCTGCTTCCTCGGGGCGGCCTCTCCAGGCCGGGCAAGCTCCTCGGCCCGTCCCTGCCTGGCGGCCCTCCGAAATGATTCGTGCCGTAGCCAGCAGATGTCAGCAAGTGATAATAAAACGCAGGCCGGGCCTGGCAGGAGAATTCGAATTTGGGGATGCCCGCAGCTGGCGTGCACCGAGGCCCTGGGGTGCGCCTGGAGAAAGGCCCCTTCCTTCCAGCTGCTGTTTGCGTGGTCCCCTCCTAAAATCCACCCACTGTCCTTGAAATCAGGGGAGCTGCTGTCATGCTGACATGGGACCACACGGAGAATGGGGTAGGGGGGGTGGTTACTGCCCAACAGGACAGGAAGGCATCAGGTGAGCCCAGCCTGGTGAAGACAACATGCCTGCTGTATCTCCTCTGCTAATAAAAGAAAGCAGATCGAGGGAGGTGGTTCTGTCCCTCTGCTCCACTCTTGCAAGACTTCACCTGGAGTACTGCAACTAGTTTTGGGGCCCTCAACTTAAGAAGGACGTGCACCTGTTGGAGCAGGTCCAGAGAAGGGCCCAGAAGATAAGCAGAGGGATGGAGCATCTCTGCTATGAGAACAGGCTGAAAGAGCTGGAGCTGTTCAGCCTAGAGAAGAGAAGGCTCTGGGGACACCTTATTGCAGCCTTTTCAGAACTTAAAGGGCACCTACAGGAAAGCTGAAGAGGGAATTTTACAGGGGCATGTAGTGGTATGACGAGAGGTAATGGCTTCAGACTGCAAGAGGCTAGATTTATATTAGATATCAGGAAGAAATTTTTCACTGTGAGGGCAGTGAGGCACTGGAACAGATTGTCCAGAGAGGTTATGGATGCCCCATCCCTGGAAGTGTTCAAGGCCAAGTTGGATGGAGCTTTGAGCAACCTGGTCTAGTGGGAAGTGTTCCTGCCCATGGAAGGGGGACTGGCACTAGATGATCTTTAAGGTCCCTTCCAACCTAAACTATTCTAGATTCTATGAGAAGTGCCCCAGGCACCAGTGCTTGGGAGCATTCACTGGCATCGTTCATTTTGCAGTATAGGAATAGCCAGTATGTCTCTGGACCTGCCAAGAAACCACTGTTAAGAAGAAGAAAAACAACAAAAATAAATCCCCAAACCATAAGGCCCTATCCCAAAACTCTTATTGCATGGATTTAAGAATCATGTCAAGTACCGCAAGTGGCAAAATAGCATGGCAGTAATCTCCATATAAAGGTGCTTATATCAGTGTACAGTACTTTTATAAAGGTTTAGACTTTAATATAGCCACAGCCAGAAGTGAAAATGGGAATGCATTCAACTGAATAACATACTGATCCTCTGCGAAACATCTGCTGACACTTTTCAGAAACTCTGTTTAACACAAGCAGCAAGTTTCATATCAGGATTTCATATCAGCTGCCGGGGACAAGAGTACTTTAGTCCTTACTGTGGTTTTAGCACCCCAGGTAGTAAATATGAGTGGGATCCCAGACCAACATCCTGCTACTTATTTGCTGACTGCTAATTCTGGCCTCACTGGCAGAAGTAATGGTGAGGAGGCAAATTTTAATTCTGTATTTTTTGCATTTTTGGATGAAAAAATCATCCCCTCATCAATGTCGTGTGAATGTTGGCAAGGCATGTGGAAAATTACTGTACATTTGTTAGGATTTTGAAGTAAAGCTTCACAGCTGAGCTTGGAGTACTCTGTTTACACTGAGCACCACAGACCTTAAGGAAAACAGAATAAAAGTCAGTGTCCTGGAGCCTGCACCTGAAGTTTCGAGTGAACCACTGAATTGTGGAGGCAGATAGTTTGGCACACACCAAGAGACAATGGTGGGTTTAAGTCTTCTTTGTGGCTCTTTGGGAGAATATCTACTTTTCTGACTTGGGCCCACACATGATGTCGTTACTCGGATTTCCAGCCTTTACAGAAAGGCTGGAAAGCATCTAAATAAAGCAATCAGATTACAGAAACATTTGATTAAAATGCAATGAAGGAAATTTTAAAATAGAAATAAAAGGCATTAAGTGGCATCTAAAGGTCTGGCCTTGCACCTTTAAAATTGCCTAATTTGTTTACTTCATATTGGTTTCGCTTTCCAAGTTCAGCTATCCACAAGGAAATCTTTCTCACATAGCTCAACCCTCTGATTTCACTGAGCCTGTGTGTGCAGGCTGGATAACTTACATTTTTTGGCCCCAGTTTGAAACTCCTCATTTCAAGTAGATTGGAATTATCCGAGACTGAAAATAGTTTGGAACTTATGCAGAAATACGGTATTTTTCATAGGAGTATGCCAAAGGCTTTGCCAGTTCCACCCAAGCTGTCTGAATTGTCACCAAGCACAGAAAATACCAGCCCCAAAGGAATTGCTCCTTGACATTTATGGGCTGCTAAAGTGAGGTAAGACTAAACCTTTCTGTGCTGGTCCTCTCAGGGAGTTGTCCAGGCAGGGAGCATTTCATCTGTGCTTCAACTGATGAAAAAGGTGAATGTGGATGAGAATAAGAATGTTGAAATAAATCAGTGCAGGTTCTAGATGATGTCAGGAAGTTATAGGAAATTCCCAACTGTAAACTAATGTATAGTCTAAAGAATACAAAGAAAATGGGCAACATGGCTGAAGGGGCTGGAGATCTTACAGCAATACCTATTACACTGGATTTAAGTCCACTTGTACGGACAAGAAAGTCTAAAACACAGGCCTTAAAGAAGGTCCAGAAAGATCCATAATTTCAAGAGTAAAGGGCATAAAACTGTTGCTGAATAAATTTTATAAAATCAACATTGGAAATCAATAGAATTAGGATTAAGGACCAACTTATGGTAATTTACCTCCTATTAATTGTGGTAGATAATTTTTCAGGCTCTAATATGCTCTCACATGGTGCACTAATAAAAAGTAACCCAAAGCCAGGAGATATTACTAATATTAATATTTACCTCAATAAAACAGGATAGAACAGAGGCTGTTACATAACTTGGTATTTTCTTTTATGCTAAATTGCTATTGCTACAGTAACCCAAAGAAAACATAAAACCAAGGGTGTTTGCACAGATGCAGCTGTGGTTGTTATCACAGGGTTTCTCCCGAGGGCTGCAGATGAAGGAGTGGATAGAGAGACTGAGGGCCAGCAGCTGCACCACAGCTTCCTGTCATTAGACCCCTTCGCCCCCTGCCCCTTACCTTCCTCTGAAAATACCTTTGGGTGGTGCTGCCCTATTTATTGGAAAACTTAGCAGGGTGGCTATAATTTAAGGGGCTTACCAGTGCCAGTATGAGTTTTTCCATAGGATTTCCATAAGGTTCAGAGCTAGTTTCTTAGGTACTATTCACCCATTCATCTTACTCACTGTAAGCTTAGACATGTACTTGGAGGATTAAAGCAGGTGTTTTGATAGCATGGCTGAACAGAGAGGCATTTAAATGCATGCTTAAATGATTTGTGGACTGAGGCCTAGAAACCCCCCAATTTCTCCTTAGTGTGAAGGAAGAATGAACAAATGACTTGAGAAGTTAGTCATGGAGTTCAGAGATTTACCTCTCCCTCCCTGAGAGGAAATTTAGAGAAGAGGAAAGTTTGAAAAAGAAAAGGAAAAAAAAAAAAAAAAAAAAAAAAAAAAGAAAGCAAAGAAAAAAAAAAGGAAAAACAAACCCAAAACTCTCCTTTAGCACTTCATTTTTACAGCAAATGTCCTGGTTTCCAGAAGACTTTAATCTCTTTTCCAGTATGCACCAGAATAACAACCTTTCTCAAAACACCAGCACATACGCAATGTCAGATGCAATGTTCTGACAAGGCAGGAAACAGTCATCTTAGTCCAGCAGGAAGAAGGTCAGATTATCTTGCCCTTCTTTCTGATCAAAAACCCTAACACTGCTATAAGAACTGTGCTTGGATGTGAAAATATTCCTTGTCCCATGGCTGCTCTTCTCTCAGCATGTGGAGATGAATCTACTTAACTAGCAGAGCTCTGAGCCTAAGGGACGCCTGGCATGATTCTGCAGAACATCCACTATCTTCCTTCTATAAATTTCATTCTTAGCAATTGCCCTGTCTTTTGGCTTAAATATCATGTTCTTCCTCCTTTGATTACAGATATATATATTACCCCAACCTGACAGTTATTTCTCTCATCCAGAATCTATTGGGTATTTTAACTTTTCTTAGCAGTGGGATGTTTGACACCAGGAGGAAGAGAAGCACTGTTTTACAGTTCTTTCTAACTTATTCTCTGTTCACACTATTTAGGTCTCTCACTGCTCCTTTTTTTTTGTGTTGTCAGACTTCTCTTTTGATGACTGAATTAACTCTAATGGAAAATTCTTTCAGCTGTTTCATCCCTCCTGCTTTATTTTTTTTTTCCAGACAAAACAAGGGTACATCTCAGCTGTTGATGCACAATTCCTAACAGCCTGTTATGTCCAGGAAAACAAGTATTTTGGCAATGTCCTTTCACCCATGCAAATAGAATCACCTATGGGTTTCTTCAAATTTTTTCAAGTATTCCCACAAGTCAATTATCACTTCTGTCCTTCTCATCTCCCTCTGACAACAATGGAGTCATCATGAGCTCAAACCCCAGTTCAGGAACAGTGAGCACAGGTCCTTCAGGAAACCCAGTGCACGGAGTGCTGATGGCAAATAACTCAATGTGCTATATATTTTATGACTGAAAGAAAATTTTAGTGGGACTTCTCCAGAAACATGGACAGCAAGGGGCTACCTTGGATGCAGTCCTGGCTTCCATCTGGCATTAGATGTTGCTACCAAATGGTTGGAGATATTGGGGTTGCTATTTCAGTTTTGATACTGCACATTCCTCTTAGATTTTGCTGATCCTAAGCAGCAAGCCAAACATCTTTTTGGCAATATTTTAGGACAGGTTTGACATATATTTTGCATGTAAAACAGTAAGAAAAAATATTCTTTTTAATACCTGGGATTCCACTGCAAAGAGAATGCTTGAGGAATATTTAACAGGAGGGTGAGATTTCTAAAGAATGTGGCCAGACTGAAGCAGGATCAAAGAGGAAAGACATCAACACTTCTGAGACATTGAGGTTTATATCATAAGCCTGAGATAAACTGGAATTTACCAAAAGGTCTGAAGGAAAAAATAACTCCTTAGAGCAAAGCTGTCTGTACTCTCTTTTCATCCCATGTCAAGCCTAGTGAGTTCTGTGATTCCTGAACACCTATTTTACCTGCATTTTTTTAAAAATATTCTTCATAATGTTTATAAAACAAACATTTACATTTTTAAAGAGAAGACAAGTTTTCTATGATTCTATAGTTTGTTCAATCTCAGACAGCTTTAAAATTATCAAAGTTGTAGTGAAATATAAGTAGCTACATCAGACCATTACCATGCAGCTGTCTAAAGATTACAAATGAAGGTAGGACACATCCATAAAAGTAGAAAAGTATGGATTACAGACTCATTCTTGTAGAGGACACTCTCAACATCTATAAATTTCATTAAGGGCTAGATTGTGATACTCTTACCTATGTCAAGTGATGTCTTAATACTCATTCCAATGGGATAACTCAAACAATTAGATATTATTCAACTCGAGAAAGGTATCACAATCTAACCTTAAAAGCTGAGTGCTCTTAATGCACAATAGCCCCAGACTTATTGCGGAGAAAATTAATGTTAGACTTTTGAGGTGAATAATATTCATTGTTTTCCATAAATGATATTTTTT
>VZRU01016781.1:1204507-1216623 GCA_013398155.1 Pedionomus torquatus | reverse complement strand
GGGGGGGGGGAAGAATAGCTCCAGTTTCAGTGCCTAAGTGTCTGTTCCATTTAAAGGATATTAGCTAGCCAAATGAAAAATGCATGAATCAATCAGCAACAAGGACCTTGATCTCCAAATGAGACAATGCTGAGCTTTGAGATTTATGGTCTTGCTTCCAGAATTCCATTATTTGGAGGAACAACAACAATAACAATGGGAGATGACATCAGAATAGCCAGTGTTCTTCTTTTCCTTTCTTTTCCTGTTGATCACAAGATGCTGACTTCTGTGTCATTCACCCCTGTCAAATGAGTAAACGTTCAGTGCTTTGAAACATTACCACATACATGCTCAGTTCAAAATAAAATGAGAATGGCTTGAATGGGAGGGCATTATTGCCTCTCGCATTTTGCACTGTTAATTAGCCAATCCACAGAGCAATTACCTATCACTTACTTTTCTCCTGTATTTCTTCTGCAGGCAAAGATCCTTTTGATTTTTACACACAGAAAATATATTGTCGGGAGTCATACTGTGCTGACATAGAGCAGACAAGGATTTCTTCCTAACTATTTGTGATTCAAAATTGCCATTTCCCTGGACAACTGCAGAAAATATAATAGAGTTGCTCCTTAACTTTATGATATGAACTTCATGATACCCACAATGAGTGAAGTTCCTTCAGACATTGTCCGCCTGATGAGACCTTTCTAGCTCCCTTTGATACAGCCTTGAGAGACATCAAGATAGCCAGCTAAACCTCTTTTCTGTGATGACATGGTCCTCATTTAGGACGAGGGTGAGTTTAATACAGAATATATCAGGTTAGGGAGGTAAAGCAAAAATTACATTGTTAGAAACCTCCTCACATTTCAAGAGTGACTCAATAAATGGTTATCTGCAAAGAATATGGAATCCAGAATGAAGCCATGACTTTGTATGTGAATGTCTGTATAGAAAATAAATTCTAGTGTTAAACTGCAAAAACAACAACCTCATTGGCATAGGATGTCTTCTCACCAGCTTTATACAACCTCTTGCAAATAAATCTGCACAGAACATAACTTACTATTCTGCTATCACAGGAAAGCACCTCCAAAGAAATTGGCATATATGCTTGCTAACAAGTGACAATGCATTTGCTGTATTTGTGTGCCATGTCCAGTAACAGGAGCAAAAAATACACATATCTCTTAGATCCAATAAATGTATTAATAGAGCTGTTGATAATTCCTTTACTTCTATGCTACAAGTTAACATGTTGTGAAAAATGTCAAAGCACTGATTACTAAACTGCAGCAGTGGTGGTGTTTGTAGCCATGAATGTATCATGCTGTCTACTCCATGTTCTTCAGAGAACAGTCTAGTGTGCTGCAGACAGAACGCCATTCAGTTCTTGGTAAGGAATTCTTACATCTTCTAACAGGAACGTAATTTAAATCAAGACTGATTTCTCCCACAGATTACATAAACATATTTCAATCCCCTTTTAGCCCAAATATTTATAACATATTACATTTGCATTTGCTTTCCTTGAAAAACTTTTTACCATGTCACAACACATTTTACAGAACTTGTGATGAAGACTACGAGACAAAAGCAATTGTCTTCAATACTTCTGACCTGATGCAGGAAACAGTGGAGTCAGTATCAGAATTCCTCACTGGTTTTCGTGAGTTTAGGATTAGACCATATATCTGTGTTTTAAGTAGTGTAATGGAAAATGGACAAGGGAAAATTCTGAAAACACAACTACTAAGAAACTGTCTTGGTTGGAAAATTATTAAGTGTAATGATTTTTTAAAAAAATGTCAGACATTGTGCATTTTGTATACTTTGAATAAATTATTATTATTTATTAGCATTACTGGGGATGCTTGCTTAACAAGAAATTCTTATGTTTTCAGAGTTCATTTGCTCCTGCTGTTAATAGGAGCAGTTTGCTGAGACCAGCAGTCCTCCAGCTTTTCAGGTCATTTATTGCAGATGAACCAACCTTTTCCCATCTGGCTACTGCTGCTGTCCTGAGTGATGTCGCCATACAGAAGGCACTTCAATGTAGGACATCATGGCATTGTCTGGTGGTGGTTAGTTGATGACTTAGTGACGTTTCTAGGAAAAGCAAGTGACAGACAAACTCACCTGTTTATCTCATACATATCCAGGTGAATCATCTTCTGGAGAGAGAGTTAGGGATAAGGGAATGGACTGCACACAAGCCCAAAATGAAACTGTAACCTTAAAAAAAAACCAAAACAAACAAACAAACAAACAAAAAAAAAACAACAAAAAAAAAAATCCCCATGCTTTATGGCATTGAGGAATTAATAGGTTTGTACATCCTTGGGAAGGAAAACACAACTCAGTGGAAGAGGAAATAGTAAATGTAAGCAGGAGCTACGGTTTCCATTTTGTGGGAAATTCTACCTTTTCAAAAGTGTTTTCCCTGTTCTGGAACAGAATAAAGTTTCTTCTGGTGTTTTCTTTGAAGTAAAAAGCTAATGAAAAAAAGTATTTAAGATTTACCTAACAGCTTTTGTTTTGTAATTTTTAAAAGATTTGAATTAAGGGAGTAAAAATTTTCTATATGCAGTTTTCTGTTTATTTCTGAATATTTTCAGACAGGCAGGGAAAATAACTGGGAACAATTAACACAGAACTTCTAAAATATACCCTACTGCAGCTAGACATAGAATAAACTTTCACCAGTACTATTCTAACCTGGTCTCAGAACAAAGTTTCTTTACCTGCCTTCATTGTTCCAAATGTTCTTCCAGACAGGTAATCTGAAGAAAGGATCCATATGGCCCTGTTGATGACGCTTTTTTATTTATCAATAGATTCTTACTGCAAAACCAAAAGACAATATGACTTCAGCAGCCCCATGTGGATAGAGAAATCTGGAGATCAAAAGTTAGGTTTCCCATTTTAGCAACACATTGTACTAACTTATGATGGCTTTTCTTTTAGCTGAGAGCATCACCCAATTGCTAGTGTGGTTACAGCTGCAGGAAAAGACTGGCAGCTAACATTGTAATGAGTCAGTATCTATTGAGATTCACTCATTACTATTAATTTCCCTGTTGCTTCCAACCGATTCAGGAACTACTTATGGAAATTCTTCTTCTTCTGTCTCACTGAAATCCAGCACTGTTGCTGTCAAGCCTGCCAACAGGCGCAGCAATGCTACTGTGATAAAATAAGTCCAATTCTATCCCAATCTTGCTTTCCTAGGGAAGAACAGAACTCATTAAATAATTATCAACTGTGACAAGAAAGTAGCTGGCCAAACACTTGCTGCTAATCTAGGCATGACAGCAGGACTATACCTTTCAAAGCAGTAATTAGCTAGATGAACAACAACATAAGTACCAGACAATGACATGGAAAGGACTGTCCCTAAAGGACAGATTCATTATACGTAGGGTTTAGTGTTTGTGTGACTTATGAATGTTATTTTGCAGTATACAATTACACTTCTCTTCTGCTGCCTTTCTCTTTGTTTTCTGCAGAGTTTATGGAAGGGGACAGAGAGAAAATCTGAAGCTAAAGTCATGTGGGAGCAGGTGATGGAAGCTCTGAAAGATCTTCCTTACATTCAGGAAATGAGGGTGGCTGCATAGATCTCACAGTAGAACAACATCGTCTGCCTGCACCCCCATCTTGTGGGAATAAAAAATCCAGCATTTGCACCTTGTATTCTTGGACTGATATTCACCTTGTGTATGTAGATCAGGTCGAGTAATCCTTATGAACCTTTCTCAACAGGGCACATTCTCAGCTGGTGTGAATCAGTGTAATGCTGCTGAAACAGTGGAATGTTATGGGTTTATCTATGGTATACACCGAATCAGCAGTCAGCACCAGTGCTAGGACTGTTGTCCCATCAGCTAAAAGAAATCACAAGCTCAGACTTCCTTCCCTGGATTGTAAAAGGGAGGACTACAATCGCAACTAGAGCCGAAGCTGGAATTACACACAAACTTGTTTTCAGCTGGACCATTCAAGTGCTTAAAGTTAAGCATACACATAAGTGTTTGCAGGATTAAAGCCTCCATTTGGAAAGACAGAGTAAATCCAAATGGAGATGGATTAGCTGGCAGGGGGCAGGTGAGGTGGTCAAAGGCACATGCAGTTTATCATATGGCTCTGTAATTTACTACATGATTATCACAACTACATATTTGGTGTGGGGATATAGATATACATGCACACATGTATACGCAGAGCCAAACTTTTTTGGCACAGGGGCCACACAGTCATTTCAAATTGAGACTCTGGGCTGCACTTGTTCCAGGACTGCTTGTCTGTTGCCAACACACTGAAGCGCCTCAGGCCTCAGTCTGATTCTTTGTTTGCTTGCCCATTAAAGTTCTTATCCCACACTCCCTTTTGGCAGAAATTTTTGTTATTTCTGCTTTATGCTGGCCTAGGCCCTTCTCTTGCCTCTGTTCCTATTAACCTATTGCAGTGACAGCCAGGAGCAAACTGAAGCAGCTGGTTGGAGACGCTACTATCAGACTGCGAAACAGCTGTTGTGCAGAGGGGCCACCCTGAAAAACTTCTATTACAGCACTGCTGGGCCGCATTTTGGCCATGGAAGACAGGGAACTGGGGAAAGAGAGCACTTCCATTTGCAGATATTTAATTGCTGAAAAATGTAGGGGTGTGTGCGGCATCTTTATTGGATGTCACACAGAAGTAATGCTTTCCAGGTATTTTTTTGGCACTTTGCATCATTATCCTCTTACTGCCAGCATGCAGTGGCCCCACATTGCAACTCAGTGTGAAACTGATTTCCAATTTTTCTGTTTAAATTAATATTTACCAGTTGGTTATTTTTGGCAGACTTTTATTGATAGCATTGATTCAAGACGAATAGCCAAATTCAGTTCTTGGTTACAGCAGTATGACATCTGGAGTTAACTCCACTTTTACCAATGTCACCAAGAGCAGACATTCTGTCTTCTTATAGTGTGACATTGGCTCTGTTCTTACCTATAGACAAGAGTTGAGCTACAGTTTTAACTTTGGAAAAGTTGGGATACAGGGATGAGTATAGCTCTGAAATTTATTGATTGGGCACTTCTCTAAGATACTTAACAGTACCTGCATCTTAACCTTCAGGAACCAGTCACTTCAGAATACCATTATGTATGTGTGGAAATAGCTCTTACAAAAGCAGCATAAATTAGACCTTCGCTAGCAGCCAAAAAAAAAAAAAAAATTTGAGTACTTTTGTATCCATCATCAATCAGGTGGATTAATCACTTCAGAGTTATTTTAGCTATTCCTAAACTAATGATGTAGCAAAATCATTGACCAGGGCATAGGACCTAATTTGTAATTTGAATGGACTTGTTGCAAGTAAGGTACTTGATGCGGCTGTGCAGAATTTTCTGCATGTCCCATTGTGTGGTGGGGGTGTATTGCCCCCACATGTCTGTAAGTGTATAACAGTCCACATTGCCTAGACTGAATCCTCTCTGTTGGATATTGATACAAGTAAATACCTCAGCTATAAAATTGCATGATAATGCCTATGTAATTGGCGTGCAAAC
Source organism: Pedionomus torquatus (assembly GCA_013398155.1). Taxonomy (NCBI): domain Eukaryota; kingdom Metazoa; phylum Chordata; class Aves; order Charadriiformes; family Pedionomidae; genus Pedionomus; species Pedionomus torquatus. Next base: position 1,211,080 of record VZRU01016781.1, on the reverse strand, counting down.
TTAAGCACTGTTCAGGTCGACTCAGATAAAGAGCTGTGTTTCAAACCACATTCTTGTTTGTCATCTTGAGGGTGGGAAGCCACTAAAAGAACAGTCAGCTACCAAGGCTGCCACACTAATTTTGCTGTGACATTGATAAATATTCAAGCCAATGTCTTTCAAATGTTATTGTGAATCACCTTTCCATTCTTCCTTCCCCTGCTTCAGTCATCTTCTGGCTCAGAATATTCACCTTTGTCTCAGACCTCAGCTGCCTTCACTTTATTGCATATGATTGCTATTGTCTTTGTCTCCTTTATCCGCTTCGCTGTGTCTCATTTTCCTAAAGTACCTGGCACCCACTTTTCCATAACACTGTTCCTTTGTTTCAGGAAAACATAATTTCAGGAGGCAGCAGAAACACAGTTCCAAAGGCCACAGGGTGACATCCTCTCTCACCTGATCTTTATTCATATCGGGGTTTAATGGCATTTTTTTTTCCATTTCTCAAGCACCCTGCAACTCCCTTCCTCCCTGACAGGAAGGCACATTTTATTTCTCATAAAAATGCTTTCCTACCTATCTTCTGTTCTTCAGAAGTTTCAGAGGCCCTTCTGTTAAATGTTAGCTTTCTCATGTGGATGGACCTGTTGACCTGGTTGTGGTTTATTGCTGTTTTGACATTTTTTCTCCTGTCTAAATTTGGACAAACTTAGACCCTTTCGTCATTTCTAATCTCTGTTGTATTGGCTTCAGCAGCAATCTTCCCGATCTCTGGTTTTAATTTTGTGGTAGGGACAATTGAGAAATTTTAATATTTGAACTAGTTGGCTTTCTAAAAGTAGTATTTTTAATGTACAGCTAATCTTGTGTTTGTGGTCCATACATAATCTACCTTCCTCGGATATCATCAACAAAAAAATGCAGTTCCTCTGATTTCTACCAAGTCAGGAAAGGATGCTGTTATGCAGTCCTTTATGTACACTTTCCTAGCTCCCTGATGCACTAAAAAAGGGCCCTCCATTCATTGAAATACTACAAAACCTCAGTTGCTGATGGAAGTGGCATGTGATTTTCTGTGTACATTTTACACCAGAAGGTACAGTGCCTATTGTACATCCCCATTTAAAACTCAAACACAATGGCTCATGCAGCTGGATAGTGACCTGCCAATGAAGTTTAAGACACCATAGACTTCCACATGAATCTGCAGATTAATGAGACAGAGAACTATCTTCTTTTTTACCCACAAAAGGCTACTCACACATTCAGAATGTGCTGCAGACTAAAACCAAAGTTCAGCTCGCCACAGGAGTGGAGAAGAAACACACACAGGATACACCTCAGAAACAGCCCAGCCCTTACGGAAAACTCCTGTGGAATTTAACACNCTTTTTTTTTTTTTTTGTACCTTCCTATAGCTCAGATACCTCTGCTATTAAATTCTGTACAATGGCTCAAAAAAGTTCATATAAAAGATGTAATGCTCCATGGGTTTTGGAGTAATTTCTGCAGAGTTCTGTTATATTTCTAAAGGACCCTCTTATTTCTATTCCAATTATATTATCTAGAACTTTTTATAAAAGACCTATCTTATAACAGGCCCTTTCTCTCTCTCTCTGTTTTCCTTTAAGTATAACAAAATGTGTATTGAGATAGATATAACAATGTGTACTTCTTAAAACTCCAGGATTTTAGGTGTACTATCACATGTAGAAATGGCATTATTTGTCTTACTTTTCTAGTAAGCCAAGTAAACTAGGAAACTGTCAAAAGCAGGCAAATGCAAATAGCAACTACCTTCTCACCTTGATTAGGCCAACACTAGTGCAGAAGAGGGGGGAAAATGAGCTTTCAGACTTCTTTTTGTTGTAATTTTGAAGCAAAACCCAAATTCTAAACACTTACAGAAACCTTTAGTTGTGAATGTCCTCTCAGGATATTATGTTGCAACATGTATTAAGTTGTGTGAAGGTTAGTTTAGCTCCTCGGTGCAAGGGTTAATTTAGCTTCTTAATTAAATAACAAAAGTCTTCAGGAAGTGTTTGGCACATCACAGTCCTACAATCCTGATGTAATTCTTACATATCTGTCCTGGAACACAGCAGCAGTTGTCTTAGGTGTGGATACAAACTGCTTAAATGGGCTGCTTTATGCTTCATGTCAATGGACACAAAACCAGCAGGTACTTCAAGGCTGACTAATCAGCTTTTAAGGTATTTTTGTTGTCTTTTCTTTTTTCCTCTTCTATCAGTCAAAATTTTCACAATTTGCTCTTACCCATCTCCTACCCTCTCATGAATGTACCCACCAAGCTCCATCAGAGTCACTGTTTCTGTGTTCCCACCCCATTATCTCCTGAATAGGCTCTGGATCCACCTTGAGGGGGGCAGTCTGTGGTGGGAATTTGGGCACTAGAGGCATGGACAAGCTGCTTACACTCTGCCAAGACCCAGTGGCAGTGCCAGTGGGATAGTGATGCTGCCAGGTGGGAGGCAGGGACAGCCTAATCAAAAGTGACTCAAACTCAGAGGAAGTTAGGTTAAAAAGGAACATCTAATTTATCTCAAGAGAGACTGAGAGAGCAGAACTCTGCACAGCCCTTCATCTGCCTCTTCTTCATCCCAGGGCTTGATGGGGAGAGCTGAAACAGAAGATTAATATGATCTGATACCTTTATAACCAGAAGGTGGTAATCCACCATGGACAGACAGTTCAGAGCATTGTTTAAAATAATAACTAGAGGCCAAATTAATTAGAAATGGACTGAAGAAACAGCAGCAATTTAAACAGAATTTTTCATTTTAAAGGTCACCTAATGAACTACATTATAACAGCATTGGATTCACTAGTCCCTGTTTGCCGTGGTCACAGCTTCAAACATGGGATTGTCTTCACATAAGTCACTCAGAGGGAAGGGGGCTGCAAGAAACTCCATATCACCTTATGAGGAGCAATGCAAGTTACAATGACTAAGGATATGCTGTTTAAGAAATAGCTTCCATTACTCAGTTTGTGCACTGACAGGAGTCATGCTTAAAGACCAAAAATTAAAGCAATTGAAGGTCCATGGTCCATTTTTCCCTCTTTTAGGAACTTCATTGAGCAACCAAGTTTTACTCTTAAAGAGGCAGGAGATGGAAGCATAAAGCAATATGACAGGCTTTAGCTTAAAAAGTTGAGACAAATATGCCAACTTCTGCAGCTTGAAGAAAAGGGCCCCCAGCAAGGTTTGTTGAAATCAAAATGTCTTTAAAAATGACTTACAGAAAACATACAATTACAGCAGTCCTCCATGAGATGACTAACTTGATTTGTTCAGCAACTATTTTGTATCAGTTTTGACTTATCAAGAGCTTATTTAGCTCACGAGGAGGCCTTTGGTGGTGTAAAAAGATCTCTGAATACATGAATCACAATTTAATACCATCCAAACCATCATCAGATGTCATATAAAGGGATAAGTTCAAACTCCCAAAGAGTTTCTGTGGATAATGTATCCACTTAGTTTTATTATCAAATCTTTATTTCATTCCTGAGACTACAATACCTAGTCTTACTGCTTTGATGATTGTTTCAATTCATCTAGTTTCTGCATATCTTTGAGTATTTACATTTTTTACATAACTCCCTTGAGAAGTAGCTTTGCATTGACTCATTTTCTTTTTTTTCCTTTCTTTAAGAAAGTTTTGTCTCTGTGGATTTTCTCTGAAGATGTTTGGAATTGATGAACTGTGATTTCAACATTGTATCCCAGATTGACTTGAGCAGCAGAGTCTCATTCACGGCACAAGTGTGTTTGCTGAAGTTGGTACTATGGGTCCAATTGAACATAGTTTTCAACAGTTAATACTGTAATCCTAACGAACCTTCTGCTCTCAGCCTTTCCTTTGATAATTTAAAATATTCCTTTAAGCATAGACAAACCCTACTCCTCTTCAAGCACTGCAAGAAAAGTACTGTATTAATCTTTGGGGATGCTGATTTGTTTCCAGTTTTCTAAGGTTTGGAGAGATCCTGACTTTCTGTCAACACAGTCATTATCTGGGACAGAGTTTATGGCTAATATATTTGTCTGTGCACTCCTGTTTTTAATTTTATTATTTTAATGAAACCGATTAAGAGAAATCAAATCAAGATGTTTTTACTTTCATTTCATATTTGCACCAAGTCCTTGAGTGGATCTAAACCCAGATCTGTTGCTGAATAGCCACATTTTCTCTCTTATATATTGGGATTTTCCAAGTTGTTGTCTTAAGGAACATTTTCTTTTCCATCTGGTGAATTGTGTCTGCTATGCTGGTCTCTCTACCTGCTGGGGCCCTACAGTTCCTTTACCCTGTGCAGTCCGGGTGTCCCAGCCACATGTAAGGGGTCTGACAGCTCCCAGTCCCACGTAGCCTTCCTTTCTCACCACATTCACAGACTTCTTAGTCACAGAAACCTGCAGGACAGTTACACTTGAAAGTTCGTCTATGTTTTTTTATCACTATTATTATTATTGCCATGGCCATTCTCTTAGCTCTTGAAGTTAATAAGCACTGATAAAGTGCAAGGAAGATTTATCCAAAATGTTGTTGTTCTGAATCTAAAACACTTTCACAATGTCAGTCTCCACAGTGCTAAATACCTGAAATCTCTGATCAGTTCACACTGATAGCTTATATTCTGGCTCAGCTCTGGACCACTCCAAGAACATCCCCAAAACAGTACCCTGGCAGTTTGGCAGATGGATCCCTGCAGAAAGCATTGCTAAAGCTAATAAGGACAAGACTGCATTGTGTTATCTCCATCCCCCCATGATGTTCAAGCTCTCCAGGGACTGCTCTGTGTTCTATTCCTGGGGCTCCCAGCGTTCTGTTCAGTGGAACTAGCCCTGAAGGGGCTGCAGCTTTGGGGCCACATTTTTTCATATGACTTGAACAAACACCACAGATCAATAGTGCTCTTCTCAGGCCAAAGGCTCACCACCCCCAGCCCAAAGGTGAGCCCCTGTGAAGTGATGGCCCAGGGGACACAGCCAGCCTGCCACAAAGAGCCTTAGGTGTGGGTAGCCAGATGGGAGCCAGACTGAGCCCTTGTACCCCAGGGGCTCCTCTCCTAGCAGCAGCGTACACTCAGGCAGCAGCTAACACCATAGCTCCCAAACACGTTTTAGCTCCCAAGCACAAGGCTGAGGTGCAGCTTCTTTTCAAATTACTATTTCACTAAGTGCAAATAAGTAACATAGTAGTACCTGCCCTGATAGCTATGTTCCTAGTAACCTAAAAGAAGCACAAGCCTACTTTCATTCAAAGCAAAACTCCCAGGTCATTTTTTTTTCTCCTTTGATAAACATAAAAGGATCCCAAACAAGCAAAACAACCACTAAAAAAAGTTATCGATTGCAATAAAAACACAATACATTTGGCTTAATTTTCAAACACACTGTGTACCCGCAGCTCTTGCTGGTACCAGGTGCAAAGCTGGGAGAGCACTGCATTTCTGTATAAACACATTCTAGCTGCTGCTGGTGGGATGTCTCTCAGTGTGGGGTCACTTACAAATAGTAAATCTGCTGGACCAGATTTCATCTCTCAAGAAGTAAAAGTTCCTGTCATCTGATGATGGATAGTGGTGGCTCTTCTCTCAGTAAAAATGTGTGTGTTCTCAGCTTCGTTCCATGTAGAAAACCAGTCACAGAAGGAAAAGCAGAAAAGGTGGTTGACAGAGAGACCATCAACTATGTTGACATGAATTAGTCTGCTGAAAGATGGTCCCCTTGGTCAACAGGAAGCACCAGAAAAGGAAATAAGAGAAAGCTGGTATCACTCCTACTTCTTGTACCTGAAGCATACTTAAAGAAGGCTCTTTGATATTTAAGAGACTCTGAAGATAGCATAAGAATTAACTTTTTTGTTCCCCTTCTCTCTCCTTCTAACTATTACTTTTCCCTTCCCTTCCCTTTCCTTCCCTTCCCTTTCCTTGCCTTTTTGGAGGAGGCAGAGATTAGAAGCATAAATAGCAAGCTGCAAGCAAAAGGAAGAAAAAGGGGAATTATGACAGAAAATTGAAGCTTAAGATACTTAAGAATCTGAATATCAAGCAAAGCAAAAAAAAAAAACAAACAAACCAAAAAACAACAAAGGGCCAAAAAAAGCATTTGAAGTACATTATGCACAGAAGAAATCCCAGCAATGGAATTAGCTGGTGACCAGATGAAGGTGGTAAAATCATCAATAATGAAGAAAGGCATATTCAGTAAACATGTCTCTCCTCAATTTGGAAAAAGTAGGATGACAGCAGTATCATATTGGGCAGGCAAAGCCTTTTTCAGTCCATTAGTAACCAAACAGGATGTTAAACATCTACTTGTGATAAAAACCTGTAATTCATCAGGCCCAGATAACCTGCACCTTAGGAGTCTCAAATAGTTGGTGAGAAGATTCTTCCTTCCACACGTTAATTTTTAATCGGTCTTGAAATAATATAGAAATTCCAGAAGACTGGAAGAAGACTGATGTTTTGCCAGTATTCAGCAAGGACAAACATGATGACCTTGGTAAATATAAGCCAGCTAACCTAACGTCAAACTGGAGAGGAGGTGGGGGGGGG
>VZRU01016781.1:1125373-1196958 GCA_013398155.1 Pedionomus torquatus | reverse complement strand
TGCTCCGCCAGCCCGGCGGCCCCGCTCCGCGGCCCTGGCAGCGGTGACCCGCGGAGGGGTTGCCGGGGAGCCTGCGGGGTCCCTCCTCTGCAAAGCTTCCCTCTTCTGCCGTCCGGGGTTCTCTCTCGGCAGCCGGTTTTAGCTCGGAACTGGTTCTCCTTGCTTAACAGTTCAGGAAACAAGAAAGGCAAAAAAAGTTCTGCCCTTCATATGCTCTCGCTGTTCCGTAGACACGTGCGTTGCCGTCCTGTCGTGGGAAGTTCTACCCATCCCTCTAGGTTTGTAGTAGCGAAATACTCACTGATTTTAGTGGGGTTTTGGCTGGAGAGAAGGGGACTGAGATTGCCAAAATTCACAGTTTGCACTTCCACAGTGCAGATATATGAGTGGAATAAAAGAACCCCAACGTATATGTAATGAAACATTTCAGGAAGAAATTCTTTACTGTGAGGGTGATGAGACACTGGAACAGGTTGCCCAGGGAAGTTGTGGATCCCCCCCTGGAAGTGTTCAAGGCCAGGTTGGATGGGGCTTTGAGCAACCTGATCAAGTGGGAGATGTTCCTGTCCGTGGCAGGGGGGTTGGAACTAGATGACCTTTAAGTTCCCTTCCAACCTAAACCATTCTGTGATACAGAAATATGCTTCTGCTTCTTTGCCTGAAGCCTTGGTCTTTGGGAAAATTACTTTGCTAGGGCAAAGAGGTTGGTTGTTGTGTGGCTGTGTGCATTTAAACTAGAGCACCGTGCGTTCCGTGGCTCCTAGCTCTGTCAGGCTGTGGGGTGCTTGAGATTTCTGGGGGCTCAGCAGCTGCCCTTCTCCCTGCTGTGGGTATTCCAGTGGTTGCCATAAACCTCTCAATGTCAGCTGCTGCAGGAAAAAATAAAGTTTAGGGTTATTGTCAGAAAATTAGGCAGGGATGTGATGGCTCTGCCATGTCACAATACGCTATGTCTTTAAAAGGTATAGTACTTTCCTGACTTCTGACAGTTTACTGAAGAATTGCAGTACTTACTTGATTATAACTCAGAGCAAATGTTAGTGCTTGCCTCAGTAAAGGAAAACAAGTGTTGTACTTTTGCTGTTTTGATCAGTATGTAATTATTGCTTGCATATGTAGACTGAGAGGCAGACTGAAGAATATAATTATTGCACTCTAGTAGCTCTTTTCATCTCCTGTGATCTTAACTCACTTATGCTTTTCACTTTCTTCTCTTTTCTCTTGACCTTGTCCTTTTTCTTTCCTCGTTATGTTATCTACTTATATGAGTTATTCACTTCATTCATTCCTCTCTTTATGTATGGGCACCTAATATGGTTTCTAGTGAAGTCAGTGAAGTGAATCTCACTAATTTGAAGAACTGTAGAACTTAAGGTGATTTTCCTCTTCTTCTTCACACCTGTGGCTTTTCCTTGTCCCTGAGTTTTGTTTTTTTTTTTTTCTCTTGTGACTAACCATGCCCTTGTGTGAAAGTAACTGAGTGTTTTTTTTTATCACATCCAGAAGATTTTTCTCTGTAAAAAGACCAGGGAATACTTCTCATGCAACATTGATAAGTAATATGGTAGAGATTACGGTGATGTCATGGCATAGAACATTGTATTTGCATGAGATCGTATTTGTTACTTTAAATATGCAGCTGTGCTTGAGGTATATATTGCCAGCAAGCAGTCATGATGTTAGCCTGACTTGCTCATGTTGCACCTTCTGCTTTGCAAGAGCAATCAGAGGATGTCAAGACTTGCCACAGTTTAAGGACTCTGAATGCCAGTGACCACTGCAGTGTTGTCATAGGAGGATGCTCACCTTTGTTTTTCTCTAATCAACTTACCTCAGTTTAAGCCAGTTGTTTTTTTTCCCACTTATACTGGGGAGGGTGTGTAGACGTTTTAAAGTTATTTTAAAGGGAGACATTCCTATTGCTGTCACACAAAAATATCATGTGGTGGGTAATGCGTGCTCTATTTTTGACGGGATCTGCCCACAACACATGTGCCTTGAAGCAGGAAAGGACCTTCCTTTTAGCGGTACCCTGTGTTGGGATATATACAAATATAAAAAGAGCAGAGTGCAAGCCTTAGGTGACCTTTAAATACACAGAGCATGCATTAGAGGCTATGCGGTAACAAGAGATCAAACAGTGTATTTAATAATTTCTCTGTATTGGGAGGTGATTATTCAAGAAACAATGATTGTGCTTTCTGACCAGACAAAGAAGCAATGGAACTGTCAGAGCAGAAGCAAAAGGTTAAGCAAGTGGTGAGCAAGTGTAGAGAGCAGTTGGGAAATTTGGAAAACAAGGAAAAGTTACCTATCAGTATCCATCATATAGTGGCAAAAATAATGCTATCTGTCAAACAGCATAGAGTAACATGTTTCTAAAGCTAGCAATTTATCAGGACTGCAGAGTGCTTTTGAATAATAACAGTTGTTAGGAGAAACTTGCTTTTGAAACGCTAAACAAATAAAAATAGTGTCTGCTATGGGAAGATGGAGTTCAAGCCGTAGTTGTAGCGTTCTAAAGAAAATACAATTTTCACTGTGAAATGCGGAACACTGTGCAAAAAGTGGTACAGGATACATTCATATTTCATTCAGATTTATATAATGGAACAACTTCTGTTTTGTTTTTAAGGAAAGAAGGATTGTCCAAGTGTGGAAGATGCAAACAGGCCTTTTACTGCAATGTGGAATGTCAGGTATGGTAATGCAATTTGTGAGGATGCAGAGGGTTGCTGATCTCTATTTTTTTGTTTGTGTGGCATTGATAGTCTGTAGTTGTAGCTGTGGCTAATAGTAGTCCAGTCAGTTTCAGCATCCCACAGATGCTGACCATGGACTTGTGCCCTGGACAATTACAGAATTTGGACATGGTCTGCATGAGTCTTTCAAGATCAGTAGCTCCAGGGCTTGGTACCACTGAGACTTTGATTAGAGCTGCCTGTCAGCCCACTGATTATGACTATATTACTTCTTTCTTTAAGCAAAAACCAGATAATTTAGCATTAGATTGCTAAACTGGTAACAGAATTTGTGTCTAATGGGAAAATCAAATCACCAAATATCAATCTTAATGGTTGTTTGGTTGTTGTTTTTTTTTTGAATCTTTGCAAGTGTTTTGGGTGGCTGCAGCTGTCAGTAGTCATAATGATTTGAAACCTACCATGCTTTCTCTCTAAGTCACTCATTCTGGCAACTTCTATTCTTTTTCTGTGGAAGCCACTGAAAATAGAACAGAAGCATACACTAAAGTAGAGCAGTAAGAAAATATCGCATGCAGTTTTAATTCCATTTTTGCTTTAAAGCAGAAGAGACACCTTTCAAAAAAAATTTTTTTTGCCAGAACGAGTATCTAGTCTCTGTGGGCTGTCAGCTTGATATGTAAGAATTATCCAGTTTACATGTGAAAAACTCAACTGGACTGCTAGCTAACTAATGTAAACTATGTAAGATCTGTGGTGGTGGGCACAGAGTATGGAACAGCGCTTGTGAAGAATTTGTGTCACCAAAGGTCTGGCATTCAACTGTGTGTTAGCTATAAATAATCCAAACTTTCTCCTGCGTGGTGGCTTGCTGTTGAGCATGTGGGTTGCATGCAAAGTATTCTCCATTGTCATCTGGACAGAGATGTTGTGGTTTGTGGTGTTCAGTTTCCAAGCACTTTGGAGAATACTGCTTTTATGTCAAGGATGTATCTTATTCTCCTGTTGTGCAAGTTGCAAAGCGAGCCTGGCCTCCCCTTAGTTTTCCTTCTGTTGCCTCCTCAGATTCCTGCTTTCCTACAGTGTTTTGGTGAATTGTGGGTGAATCAAATAGCCTTTTGGTTTTGAAGCACCAGGAGGACTCAAAACCCTTAAAAGAAATAAGTTTTTTACAAAATTTGCAATAGTTCATAGAATGTTGAAAGACAGCCACCCACCAGTTGCTAGGAAGAGAGAGAACTCTTAACTACATGAGCATCCTTAAGGCTCTTGAGAGAAATCTGGATTAGTTCTAAAGATGGTGTAGAGAAGACCCCATGATTCATTAATGAGAAATACTTATTTCTAAGAAATGTTTCCATATGACCTTATTTCTTAGGAGGCTTTTAACTGGAGAAGGGAAGGAAATTGAACAAATAGTGCTTTTTATCTGAGATTTGTGAATTTTATATGATAAGAAACTCACATAGTTTATGAAGCATCCCTTCCCTCCAGCGTGTCGACTGCGCCACCAAGGTTGGTGTCATCAGCAAACTTGCTGAGGGTGCATTCAATCCCACTGTCCATGTCTCCGACAAAGATGTTAAATAGCACTGGTCCCAGTACTGACCCTTGTGGGACACCACTCGTCACCGTCTGCCCACTTGGACATTGAGCCGTTGACCACAACCCTTTGAGTGTGGCCATCCAGCCAGTTCCTTATCCACCGAGTGGTCCATCTATCAAACCCACGACTTTCCAGTTTGGAGACTAGGATGCCATGTGGGACAGTGTCAAATGCTTTGCATAAGTCCAGGAAGATGACATCTGTTGCCCTGCCTTTGTCCACCAAGTTTGTGGCAGTATCATAGAAGGCCATCAAATTTGTCAGGCAGGATTTGCCCTTGGTGAAGCCATGTTGGCTGTCTCCAATCACCTCCTCATTTTCCATGTGCCTTAGCAGAGATTCCAGGAGAATCTGCTCCATGATCTTGCCAGGCACAGAGGTGAGACTGACTGGCCTGTAGTTTCCTGGGTCCCTAGGTAAGTCTTATATGTGTATTATTAATTTGGGTTAGGTTTTGGGGTTTTTTTGAGTGGTCAGAATATCCTTTCTCTGTTGGTGCTTTTTCCAAGAATAAAAGCTGAGCTGCTTCAACTGAGTGTCCCTAAAACTGCAGAAGATGATGCTCAGCAGAAGCCTGTCTGTCTGATAAGTTAATGAATTAAAATATTTTCTACATATTGGTGTGTAGTATGATGCTTTAGATATAAAGGCATTTTTAGATGTTGTGATTTCTGGACAATAGTAGGACAAGGACAGGTACTAGCACATCACATTACTAGTGATATGCATGTGGCAGACTTCTTAGTTGGTATAATGCTATCTTCCATGTTTTGGGCCCTTCTGAGTCAGTCTGATGAAATTTATGAACATTGCTGAGATTGAATTCTTTGATATTCTTTCAAAGTTACCTTCAAGCATAATATTCTCTAGAAACCAGTCTCCACTGACTGTACGTGCTGCATAGACGATCTGCACTGCATCTTCGTCCCTGTCTTGTTCAAAGGCACTTTTCAGCAGTTCAGCAATTCTTTGTCAAAGCCAAAAAAGACATCTGTGCCTTGATACTGAACTTGTAACACTGGAACGTACAGCAAATGTGCCCCTTTTGCCTCCATGAATGTGGGACTTTTTCATGCAATACTGAGAAAAGGGCAGAGCTGTACTTGAGAATTGTCATGGCATTGTTAATATGATTTTTATTTTAAGTTAATTTTCTCTGTAGATCCATGTTTTCTTTGCTCAGTTTAGCTAAAAATTACATATACCCGACAAGGACACAGAATGATTTCATATGTTGGCTAGTACCTTGTTACTCAGTATAATTCAGTTTGACAGCTGTTTATCACATGAAGTGTACTGTATGGGATTGAAAACAAAATTTTTTGAGCTTACTCTTTTCTTACTTAAAGACCTGCTATACCACAATTCATAGGATTTTTTTTTTTTTCTAGTGGTGGGGGAGATATTGATTAGAAGGAGACAATTGAAAGGTGCCAAAAAGGTGTGGCAAGAAACAGATCTTTTGGATGTCTTTTTCAGAATTACGGATTTTATAAGTGTGGACATCTTCCTCTGTCTAGTACATTTCTGTTGAATGAGATTTTTTTTCTCTTTCAGTGAGAGAAAAGTAAAGTATGTGACACTGCATTTATTTCCCACTCTGTTGAGCTGTATACTATCCTTGTTTTGAGGTTCTTAAAATACTTTCCAGGCATTTAATGAATGAAGCCTCACAGCAGCCTTTGTGGCATTTCTGGTTTCTGTAAATGAGATGCAGGTATGCAAAGATACATTGACTTGCTGAGGGTCCCACAGGTGGTAAAAGAATGTATCTCCTGCCGTTCGGCCGAGTGTTTGATGCATTTCCCAAGCTCTGTTTTGCTATATAATGTAAATGTGACCAGGGCAAAGGCAATAATTTGCCTTTGCCCTGGTCACAGGGAAAGGTGTAGGTCACACTGTAGTGTGAGGGACTGAGCCTGGAGGAGATGAAGTCTTGCAGTGATGTAGTGGCTGATTTGTTTAGGGCTCTCTCTGTACGCACACATATACATGCACGCACGCCAGCTGGCCCTCGCACAGTTCGCTTTGTGTTAACATGCCTTTTGCCTGTTTTGGTCCATTATTTTGATTTAAAGATAGATGACTTTAAGTATGACCTATAGTAAGCAGGATGTTTGCACAGACATTGATTCAGTCTCAGTGTGTGGTGTGTGTGAAAAGTAGAAGTTGTCTTCACTGCCTGTCATTGCTGCCTTGAATGTTTAGTGGGTTGGTAGGATCTAGCCTGGGTTTGCTATGTCTTTCTTTTCCCAGCTTCTAATCCAGTTCTCCTTTTAAAAGGGTTTGTGCTTTCCAGCTGATTGATACCGTTCTGCTCTCCACTTCGCCTCCTGGAAGCACAGGACTGTTATTATATTGGTGGCTTTCAGACCCCATCTGCAGCTGTTCGGGTCTTGACTTTTAAAATTATTATAATTTTAGTCAAACAGCGGGAGACCTGTGCTCATATTTTTCTCCTCAGAAATTAGCTGCTGAAACACTCTGAAGAGAAATGTTTTAAGAGGGTTATGCGGTTGCAATTGTGGAACTGGTGAACTTGAACCAGCTACTGGAGCTCCTTTTTCTGTTATTACACATAGCTATTATTTATCCCAGAAAGAGTGGAGATCTGCTAGCCAAAGTGCAGAAAGAGATGTTTTTGTCATGACTTTCCATATTAGAAATATATTTTGAACAAAATATTTATGTGGGGTTTTTTTAACATGTCATGTTACAGAGTGCTGTACTTAGTATTTCTGGAGTAAGGGAAACATGTTTTTAAACAGCTAGTAAGCCTCAAAATTAATTTGTAGACATGGGATTAGCATCAAGCAGATGTGTTTTAAATGGGACCTTGTAGAAATTGCCCACTCCACTTTGATGAGCTGTAGAAAAACTATGAAATGCTTGCTGTAATGATTCTGCACAAGAGGAATCTGACAGTGCAAGACCCTACTTAAGATTGCCTTGGGGAAGTGTCTGTCCCCTGATTCAAAAATTTTCTCCACGTAATTTTCTTTGATAAATGTCTCCTGTGAAACTTTTGAGCATTAACCCATGGAAGTCAAATACCCGCTGTGTCGTAGCATCTGGTAAATGATGGTGAAGGTATGTGAAACTCAGAGTCTTTCACCAAAGCAGTGAAGGTATTGGGGAACTCTACCAGATAATACCAGAGATCATTAGTTGCCTCGCTGAAATTCGATTAAAGAGTTGGGTGCTGTTTGACCATAGTTGGGCCTTAAGCATCTGAAGAAGGGGGCTTAACCCCTACACTGCTTGCCCAGCATTTCTGTCTGGTATTTGTGTATGTTTCTTCTCAGTCATGTGAAATTTTACATCCTATTGAAAAAGTCCTGGTAAGGAAGGAGGTGCAAGGACATTTGTTCAGACTTAAGTCTTATTTTTTTGAGTATTTCAAAAATGGTTTTCAAATATGTGGGGCTTTTTTATGCTGGGGTATATGACAGCATTTTAGAAGTTAATCCAGTAGTCCTGAACGGTGGAATCGTTTTGAAGAACTTGGTGGAGAAGATTGTTTCCATGCTTTGATGTGAAAAGCATAAGCTTTAAAGAACTTCCCTTCCAAAAATGTTGTCACTTCGTCCTAAATGAAGGAAAAAATACTGCAGATGTAATGAAAATAGGAAGAAAATATCATTAATGTAGCATTAGGGATTCAACTAGAATAATGCTACCTGTTGTAATTTAAACTACTTAGAGAAAAACATGGAAAAGAATGCAAAATACAGTCCTGCTGTGATCTCAGGGAAAGCTGCTGTCACAGTGTTTCAATCCCAGGTATTACTCAGTCATCAGTACTCTCTCTTCTTGCAGTGTTTCAGTCTTTTATCTCTTTCGCACAATTCAGCCATATCGTGTCCCTTTAACCTACCTACTAGTTCATACAACTCTGTGTGATTCTGCCTGGGGAAAGATTTTAATTAACAATGGGTAAAGAACAAACGCATTTTTAAAAAAGCTGCTTTGAGATAGGCACATGATTTTGCATTTTGGGTTTTTTTTTTGTTTGTTTTGTTTTATCAGGTAATCTTTGCTGTTAATTTAATCATTGTGTATGGATGCATGTCCTGTAAAACTTCAGGTTCCATGAATTCACTTCTTGCACACCCAGCAGTCACGTTGAAGTTGGTGAGCATCGTGGGTGTGCACAAAGGGGCAAGAGGTTAGGTCTCACGCTGTCTCTCTCCTTAGCCTTTAGCCTGTGGACGCCTAAGCAAATGCTATCAGGAATTTTCCAGAAAAAAGGTCTCGGGGCATACATAGGAAACAGTCCCCTTGGGGGACACATTTTGTAGTGTGACAGCTGTAGGAGAGTTGGGAGTGTAATTGCACATGACATGGTTACAATGTAATATACTATTTTGGTTATCCTGCTCTTTGTTGCTGCGTCCTCTTAGAACGCTTACACTGGAACTTATTTCAAGCTGGCTGTATATAGGTCTTTTTGGAAGTACCGCACTGAGATGCCAAGGACAATGAAGCTGAAATTGTGGGGGATTGAATGCCCTTGCCAGCGTTCCACTGCTTTGAATCCTACATGAAGCTAAGGCAGGTGTCTGCCTTTCTTTTCCTAATAAAATAGGCTCCTAGAGCTGTTCATGCCCAGGGCAATTAAAATGGCTGTTTTCAGTGGAAGAATTCTTGGTGTATTAACTCTGGAATTAGTGATCTCAGCTTTTGTTTTGATCTGCAGAACCTGTAAGTGCACTAGCCAAGGCAGGAGACACTGTGAGTCCTGATTCATTTGACTATTTGAGGTGCCTTGGGTTGTCTTATGTGGCCTCCAGCTGTAGCTCCCACAAGGAATACGTATTCCAGTAGACCTGTGTCATATCTGTTGGTCCTAAGCAGATGTTTTAGATAGCCTAGGGTGATTCAAATGGCTCTTGCCAGCTGAGGGAAACTGTGTTTCTTTTGTTCTTGCCACTAAGTCACTCTGATAGGTTATATTGGTGGTGTTTTTCTTAAATGATTTTTAATTTTTCCTTTGAGGAGGCTAATGCAGGGTTTTTGATACTGGGTGAATCACAATAAGGAGAAATAAGAACTTACTGAAGGCTGTAAGAAGTTTTTTTTTTTAGGTTTTCACTTTCAATCAGTTATAAATTTGTGGGATTTGTTGCGATTTCTTTCCTCTGCTACCATTTTTGACCAGTTTAAATCTGATCTGGAGACAAAACTTAATGCAGAGCACTATATGTCTGTTCTAACACAGTGCTATAGAAGTGTGTCTGGGATGAGATAGAGAAATAAACAACTGTGCATTGCTTAAATTTAGAAATAAGAATATTTTCATGTTTGAATAAATAAATGAAATGAAATTTGATGCAGTCTGAGGACAGCCCATGCCAGGTTCTGTGTGCCAATGCAAAGTGTTAATCTGTGATTCTGTGCTCATCTTTGAAAGATTTTGTTGCTTTGGAGAAAATCTCTAGAGTGCCAAAAGCCAGCAGCTTGTACTCTTTGTCCAAGTGTTATTGTATGATGAGTTAGGAATATGCTATATATTCTTAACTAAAATGTGTCTGCCTTTATTAGTGTGTTTTCATTGCCTGCTTATTCTGTAACATTAAAGGAAAAAATCTGGTAATTCTATCCAGTAGGTCTGGTTTTGACCTTACATCTACTGATTCTTACAGTGGTTGTGAATCCATTGACTTTAGACACGTTACTCCTGATTACACTAGGGTCGTCTCATAATGAGGGACCAAGGTGTTAAATGGAAATGAAGCCAATAAAGCCATCAAGCTCAGACCTATTCTGTCCTCACGTGCTTGATCTGAACAATAAGAACTGGTGATTTATAAATCATGTTGTCTGTTTGCATCTTTGTCATTTAATTCTTTTTTCCGTTGACTAAATGAAGATGTTCTGACCTTAACTCATCCATTGTCACTTTGTTTGAAAAAAGCAGGATAGTTGTACCCCTTAAATGTTACTCGAGCTTTTGTTCAGATTTAGTGAGCGTCATCTTATTTTTTTAAAGGAAACACATTTCACTTGACCTCTAGGATCTGGCAGGACTTGCTGCATCCTCTTTTTCATCCCTTTGTCTTCATGGCTTATTTTTTTTTTTAATGTTTTTCTCCATTTTCAGAAGGAAGACTGGCCAATGCACAAACTGGAGTGTTCTGCCATGTGCGCTTTTGGGCAGAACTGGAATCCCTCAGAGACTGTGAGGCTAACGGCAAGGATTCTTGCCAAACAGGTGAGCAGGAGGCTAGACGTGGGAGGTCTGTGCCTACTCTGGCTGCCAGGGAAGGCAGGAAAATGAAAATTGACTGACAGTAACTGTCCCTGTAAAGCATATACATACTCGCTTCCTGTGTACAGACGGCTGCAATACAGAGCATGAACAGCTGAACAAACTGACCATCAGACCACAGTGTCAGGGCCACCGTAGTCCAGCTGGACACTTCTGGGGGAAGATGGCTAGTGAGTTTTAAGCTTAATAGCAGCAACTTATGACCAAGGTACTGTAGAGCACAGTCTGGAATAGTTTACTGACAGTTTCACAATATATATGGTGTTTCGGCCTCTGTTCTGGTAGATTGGAGCTCTTGGTTACATACGTGCACCAAGACGCAGTTGGTGAAGAGAAAGAATGAGACTTGGTGCATGTGGTTAAATTCTGAGGAATGCTCAGAAGTGTTATATGTCTGCAGGCACTGATATCTTTATGAAGCAGTTGCCTGTTACACTATTTTTAGGCTATATCTGCGTAGTGTTGTGTAGCATATAACACCCAGTGCATTTGTGATTCAAGAACTCTGAGGTATTTAGGTATAAATGTTTACAATTACTGGAGTTAACTGGTGAAAAGCAGAGACAGAAATCTCATGCCCTTGGTCTTTGGATAAATAAAATATTATCAGTTAGGAAATAAGATTGCAAATGTCAGCCTCCATTTCAGTGTTTCCTAACTATATGGATACTGAGGGTAACACAGGTGCTTACAGGGAAAGATGAGATTCATGAGTTTCAAGGTTATTATGCTGTGTATCTTTGTAGAGCTCTTAACTCTCTCCACAAAAACAAATCCTCTTTGAAGCATATTTGTGTGATTGAGGTCTACTTATGTGACAAGGGCAACCTGGATACTGTACGTAGTGAGGATTTTGGTGGCCTGCTGGGAAGGTAGCTGCATACTTGCTGTGTGTGTAGCTGTGTGTGTGTGAATGTATGTGTCTGTGACTTAATTAAAGTGTGGTTTAGTGGTGATCCACAAACAAAATCGAATGTTTAATGACAAAAAGTCATTGGAATAAATTTGTGCTTTTATCACTTACAGGGAGGGGGGAGAACCCTACATGTCATATAAAAGCTAAATATGCAAACCGTAGTCCCTGAACCTCAGCTGCTGGGCCACCTGCAAAGCCATATTTAATGGCCAAGATTACAAAGAAGTGGCCTTAGGCCAACACTGGAGCATTGCTTTTGAACTCTGTCAACAGTCAGTTTATTCACTTTCCTCAAAGCAAAGCCTGTCTCCTGCCTGCTTGCTATTGTTAGCAGCTTTCTGAGTCTCTAGAACAAAGCAAATGACATATTTAAAATACAGTTCAGTTTATGTATATAAATTTGATAGGAGTTAATCTTTGTCTGCGTAATTTGGTGTGGAGAGAATATTTTTGTGGCTTTACTAAGGGCAGTAAGTTTAACTCATGGCTGTTCAACTTCTGTAAGTTCCATACAATGTGGATTTGGATTTATTTTACAAGTAGGAGTTCCTAGCTTATGAATGGGTAGATGAAACTGCCAATTTAAAACATTAAAATGTTTTCTTGTTGTTTTTCCCCCTAATTGCTAGAAAACTCACCCTGAAAGAACACAGTCGGAGAAGCTGCTTGCTGTAAAAGAGTTTGAATCACGTAAGTAAAAAAGGCTTGCAGGTAAACGGAAGCAATTATCTATATTCATTATTTGCTTCCCCCTACCTCTCTCCATCAAAACCTTTCAGAGCATTCTGCTCCTGTTGGAGGAAGGAAGTAAACAAAGAGAATTGTGGTTCCTTATTTTTTGAAAGTGCATTGTTCTTATATCTTTTTTATTTTTTTCCTTGGTTGCTAATGGGGGCTGTAAAACAAGGGTGAAAAACTAGATAGAATTAGTTATGTAGCATACACCCATCTCATGTCTTTTCTGGTACTCTAGTGTCTTTTGAGAGTTGTAATGTTGTAAAATTAAAATAGCTGGTATTTGTTGCCAGGAGGCATAAAATCAGAGACGGCACAGTTGCTTGATGGTGACAGTGACTAAGGGGCTAATTGCAGAACCCTCTGGACTGTGCTTCAGTATCTGTCACTGCCACTCAAATCTGACATGTTATATATGATTGGGTTGAAATTCCATGTCCTAAATGCTCCAAAGTAATCCAAGGAAGGAGATGAGGCAATGGCTTGCTTTTAACTAGAAGGCTACTCTTTATGTCCGGTGAGGCAGCATTAGAAATTGAGCAGCTAGGGGACCACCCTGGCATGGTTTCCACTGGCCTGTTGTTTCTCTTTCTTGGTGCTAGTGGTAATATACAGGGAGGCAATAGCTTCGTATATTCACATTTCTCACTCTGATGGCTTCCAAAATCCTTTATAAAATGCTGAATAAATGCAGTCATTGCTAGGACTTGAGGTAGCAGAGCAACCAAGCACAGCAAGATCACACTCTTACTTGCCTTCTGAACAAAAACTCCTGTTACAGCTGTTGGGGCAACTGGGGAAATAAGGATGAGAAGTGCCAACATTTGACTTTGTTTAAGGGAAGGATAATTTTTACAGGTAGATTAGTAGGATCGAGGCTGAGGAGGTTGGGTAGGTGCTGAAGTAATTTCTGTATACTCTTCTGCGTTGCAGCTTGTATTCAATAATTTATTAATTTGGGAATTAAAAGGCTGAAATGTTCTTATGTTGCAGTATCCCCCTTCTCCTCTAGGAGTCCATGTTTCATTTCTGGTTTTCTTAGTAAGAACCCCTTGTTCCTTCTGCCTTGTTAACTCTCCCCATCTCTCAGCAGTTGCTTTACTCTTTGCAACATGCTGCAGAGGAGAGGAAAAGGCACCTGGCGGACAGTTGGAAGCTCAAAATTTCTGACTTCTTCTCATGAAGTTGTCTAATTGATTTTCTGCAGTATTTTTTGTGACTCCCCTGTCATTCACATCTGCTCTTACAAATAATCTCTCTGCTTCTTCCACTGCTGTTCAGCCTTTTCTCTTCCTGCATGTTTTTCTCTCCACTATTATTTTGAATTGGAGGGGGGAAACTAATGAGTTGCTGGCTCTCTTGGAGCAGGAATAAGTTGGTGGCACTACCACTTTGAGAGGATTAGGAAAGATTTTCCAACACTCTGCTCCTGAGGAAAGAGAAGGGACCAGGAGTATATGGTCAGTCACCTAGCTTGTTCTGTATGGACCAGGCAGAAAAAGGCTCAGTGGCCACAGCTTTGGCTACAACCAGTCACAGGCCTGAGGGTAAATCTTGAAAGAAACCCGTAAGGGAGTACACTTGGCAGGTGTGCCAGGACATTTCCACTGATGTTTCTGCTGTTTCCTATTCTCAGACATCTGCATCTTAAGTGCACCCCTGTTGATGGTCACTCTCCAGCCCATGGAGACATGGACATTCTCAGGGAGCTCATAAGGTCATGTTAGACAGCTGAAGGTAGCTACCCACAGTTGATGGGCTTCTAGAGGGCCAGGGTGACTGGTCTGTTTGCCAGCATTGACAAATGCATTTTAAACACTATAACCCTTCTCCCAAGAAAGGGAAATTTGCATCCAATTACCTACTAATGCAAAGATGTGAGAAAATGCTTTATAATCCTGCATGTTCTTGTAGTGCATGTGTGGCTTTGGCTGAAGCAGTGTTATGGAAGAACAGGCACTTCTTGCTGCACTTCCAAGTAACTGTTCCTTGAGGGGTTTCTGTTTAAGTCTGGGCCTGTTCTAACCTAAGTATAGCTGCCATTCGTGGGGGGAGTGTTCTGTTACTGAAACGGAATGTATTCTTTGTCCACAGACCTTGACAAACTAGACAATGAAAAGAGAGAGCTGATTCAGAACGACATTGCTGCTCTTCATCACTTTTACTCAAAGCACTTGGAGTACCCTGACAATGCTGCCCTTGTAGTTCTCTTTGCACAAGTAAGTTGGCTAGAACACAGCCTGCTTAGGTGAATAGTGTTGTAGGATTTTAGCCTTTGTGAAAGGGGAAGAATTTTAACAGCAACAGAAATGGTAGCTCTTTGCTTACCTTAGAGAAAGCTGAGTGTGCTTGATGGAGAAGATCCTCTTCCTTGAGTAGACGAGGCTGGACATGCCCCATTTCAGTGGTGAGGCAAGAAACTGTTATCTGCAGGCTTTCTGCGAGGTGCTTCTCAAACACTGAAGAAAAGGGGAAACAGCCACCCTGTCGAAGTTAGGCTTATTGTGGGCCAAGCACAGTGCAGCTGTTGTTGGTCTTACAAAGAAGGCTGCTGGTCTGAGACCCTGCAGAGGTAAATTCCTTCATTCAAGCTTCAAACTTCTGGAAATCCTTACTGGTGAGGTCATCGTTGTGTTTGACCTTCACAGGGAGTAAACTTCAGAGAAGTAGAGAGAGCAGTCTGAAACTTTTATCTGGTGTGTGGCATTTATAGGCAGTCAGGTATAGTTTGGTCATCTGGAGAGATGAAGGAAAGGCAGAATGTCTTGTTAGATAACTTCTGAAATGTGTTGCCTCTTTTTTCTCACTTGATTTTCCTACGCATCTAAATTGGAAGCATTGTAGCGGATGGAATAACACACCAGTGGAATACTGAAAGATCCATTTTCTTCTTTTACCTCCTGTACTTCAAAATAAGCTGGTTTAAACTTAAATATTTGAGTACAAGTTTAATTTTTTGAGGTGGGGACTGCTGTGATGAGGATTAAGATGGCAGTACCATGGTTGGTGTAGCTCAGCATCTACCAACAAGGAGGAACAGATACTATTACCTTAATATAAAAGTACCCTTATTCTGTAGGGGAATGTATCTTTAGCATGCTTAGCATCTGCTCATCCATCATCCATTCTGTTGTTCCTAGTTATACAGTTCCCTTCAGTGAAAGTTTTTTCTGTTTTGAAGGCTTTACAATTTATGTTTGTTAGAGGGATTGTTTAAAAATACCAGTACATCCAGTTTCTTGTGGTGTTTCTGAATATTTTTCTTAGAACGTAGCCAGAATCCCCAAAGATTACATTATTTTTGGCTATAATGACATTCCTTTCGTGTCCTGTCCTGGACCGGTTCCACCAGGTCATGGTACTTTTAATTGAGTTCTGTGAAGTGCTGACTCCCAGATCTGATGTTCCTTCCGATCTTCTCTGTAGATGTCTACTGTCACCTTAAGCACATTTTGATCATCTGAAAGCTATTTGCCATTGTGGACATTGCAGTTCTTTGAACTAAAATCTTCAAAGGTTATCTGGATGCTCCCCAGAAGTGTTTTACGGGACACTACTTTTTAAGGTTTTGGTTCTAGCATAAACCTTTCTAGAAGAAGAGGAGGCGTGTTTGTACTTGTTTCATAATAATTAACTTGACCTAAAACCAATACTACGAACATGCTGGCGCTCCTTTTTTGCTTCAACTCTTCTTGTGTCTACTTTGCTCCTCCTTTTGGCCTTCTTTCTCCCTCAAAAGAAGTGGCTCCCTCAAGAGAACTGGCTCAAGGCAGTTGTTTGGGCCTTGGATACTTCCAGCTCCTCACTCACTGCTTTTTGTGGACTTTGTCGGATGTTGATTCTTACTTACCACACAGCCAAGGTGTAATCAGTCCTTTTGAGTGGAGCAAAGATTTTTGTCCAAACCATTCTTGCTTTTCACCACTCTCCTCCCCAGCTGTTGGCATCATTCTACTCTCTTCTGTCCCTGTGGAACTTACCTGTTGGAGTCTGGAGCTCTACTTCCTCAGTCTCACCCTGTTGTGCTCTTCAAATGGTGTTCTCTTACCTCAGGTTCCAGTATCTCATCCTGTCCTTGAAGACCTTGTGTAATTTTGTGCCTCCATTTGCACATGTTCTCTTTTCCACCATTGGAAGCAACATCGAGCTCTAGTTTTTGTGCTTTTGTCTCTAATTCTTCCACATTGCCTTTTTTAGTCATGCATTCATCTGGTGAAACCAGTGGTATCTCATCCCTTCTAATTCTTCCTCTTGTGTCACTTCTGGTATGATGCATTCAAGAAGTGGGTTGTCTCTGGCTTAGTGGAGAGGAGTTGATGATAACTCACAACATATTTTTAAATATTTCCCTGTGATTCAGAACCATCAAGCTGTTCTTCGTGTCAGCCTTTGTAGCCTTATGTTCTTACTTGCTGTTGATACAATCTTTCCCTTCTATTGTTTTTGTATTCAGCAATTATATTTTGGTTTTCATTCAGGTATGCTCATACCTTGGCTAGTGCAGTAGCATGCACATCTTGACAGACAGAGCCTTTGGATGCTCCCTTGCTAAAAATAGCAGCATAATGATCAAGCAAAGATAGAAAGATACCAGTGAGTGAATCAGAACAACAGGACACTTTCCTTAATCATGAACTCATCTCAAATAGTTCATACCTGAGGAGCCGCTTTGGGAAGTATTTTTATGTTTCTAAAATCCAGTCCAAGCTGCATTCCAGCTTATGGGACATTCCATTGTTGGTAGCGTTTGTCATCAACTCTTACCTTTCCATAAGAAATACTTACACTGTACTTGATTGACTGTTCCTGTGCCCATTGTAGCTTGAGCTGGACTTGGCCATGTGACAGGAGTTGTTCTAGTGCTTTTGATGAATTGGTGAATGTGTAGAGGGTTCTCTTTTCATTGGCATGTATGTGACTTGTAGTGAAAGTGGAATAAAGTACTTGATTGTGGTACATTTTTGTCACTTAGTCACACAAGCCGTATGAAACAAAGCTGAAACTCCTGTAAGATTGCCTTATTTAGTGAGAATAAAAGAGGGAGGTTTTAAAACCTACTTGAGTCTATTCTGTAGAAAAGGGTAATGAACCACTTTGGTCTTTGAACCACTGTGTCTATTTAAATTAGGAATAGACTTCCTCTCTTACTCAGTCTTTATTCTGTCCCCTTCTATTCTATATCTTTATTAGTTTGAAGTCTTTCTTGCTGCCTTTGTTGTTCTTCATCTGTGCTTTAGCTGTAGCTGATATGTGTAGTCCTTGATGACAGGCGTGATTGTAACAAGTCTCTGTAATGTGAGCTCCATTAAAGCTCTGTACTGCCCCAGCCCAGCTGAGTTCTCTGCTGTTCATTCCTGTATTGCTCCTTGCTCCTGCTTTGGCCCTTTACTCATCATGGCCAGATGAAGTCTCTCTGCTCTGTCAGCGTCAGGATTTGTGTTTGCAATGGTCTTGCTTTGTCTGACACTTTCTCACACTCTTCCCAAGCCTCATTTCTCATGGTTGTCCTTCTAAGGCCCAGTACCTGAGATGTTGTGTCCTGAGGAGGGGTAAGCTTGGGACTATCAGTTCTTTAGCATCCTGCACCTACCTTTGGATAGAGACTTTGTCTCTATCTCACTTCACTTTCTGAGATTTTGTGTAGCTCCTGGTGAGTACTGATGGGGTGGAAAGAAAACTCTAAGCAAATTAATGCAATGGACTTTGAAGCATGAGAATGTGACAATGTGAGTGTGGAGTACCTAGCTGACCAGCAGCTGACCTAGTGTCTTTCTCTTTTTCCTTAGGTTAACTGTAATGGCTTCACAATTGAAGATGAAGAACTCTCTCATTTGGGATCAGCCATATTTCCTGAGTAGGTTGATTTTAATACCTTTGAATATAAAATTAATGTATTTAAAACCAAACAAAGGTTCTTGCAAATGTATGGAAGTAGATCTCTACTGAAAAAAAATTAATTAAATACTTAGTTTGTTTTGTTTTAAATATCTTTAATTAGCTGTTAAAGTGTGCCTAATGATTTGCAGCAGTTTTTTTAAAAAATCAGGTCATTTTGGTGAAATTGCACTTGTAAATTGTTTTTCATCTTAGATTGTGAACTATATGCAGGTTGGTAGGAAACAATTGCGTACTTGGCTAGCAGGTTCTGGACAGGCACATCATGTAATGATCAAAGTGAAATGAAGAGGATTGCAGGTGACTTGCTCTATTCACAAGTTTCTGTTTTGGCTGGGTATAATCCTTCGCCTGGTGTTCTCTGAACAGCATCCCTTCTACCTTTGTTCCTTGGCAAACAGTAAATCCCTTTCATAAATTCTTTCAACCTCTTCAGATGTTTTAAAAACTGCAATGCTTTATGTTGCTGTGACAGTGGAAAAATATGTACAAGCTTTTTAGCTTTGCAGATAAACTGCAAATGTTAAGAGTTAACTGCATTTTGAGGACGGGGGAGCACAGCTCTCTAAGGCTGAGCAACATTTCTTCTATTCAAGTCTGTCCCTCCCACTTAATGTTGTAGCAAAGGAGGATATTTCCTGCCCCTGTTCTTTGCAAATCCCATACTGAAAGTATTATCGCTGTCTGCTTAGGGTGACTTCCTTGTGAGGCAGAGATTTCTAGTAGCTTATCTATGTCAAAGTAATCTGAAACTCACACATGTCCAATTAAAGCAGGACCCAATTTTGCTAAGAGCTGCATACAGACAATAGTAGATAGTCCTTGCTTCACAGATTCTCCTTCCTCAGGCAGGTCTATCTAAAGTCCATATCCCTGATTTGCAGATTGGGAATTAAGGCCTTGAAATACCCAGGATCAGAGTCATGGTGGGGAGAGTATTGAAGCCAGGGTATTTTGGAAACATGTCCCACACCTTACTTTGTTTGTAAATGCTCAGAATGCAAGAGACAGTTCTTTCCTACTTAACAGTTATGCCTGTGAGCTAAAAAGACTGAAGAGATAATTACTATTTTGCTACATTGGAAGAAAAAACTTAGGCATTTTATCTCAAACAAGCAGCAAATTGCACCTTCTCAAAGGATGATAGTAAGGTAGTATACTTTTCTCTATCAGTCCAAGTTCCTGTGTAAGTTTTGTGCTGTTATAACAGACAGATCTCTTCTCTCCCACTTCAAACATGGAAGTTGTTTACATTTGCACAGAAACCAGCTAAAATTTTAATGCTTATCTTAAGTTGCAACGCAGCAAATGACTTCTGTTTTCTTGTTCTTATTTGCTTCCTTTAGGTTAAATGTGTTATTCTTTCTTTCTCCTCTGAGGAAAATCGTCTGTCTGTCATAGGTGCCTTACTAGGATGTTACAGAATCACAGAGTGATATGGGGTTGGAAGGGACTTCTGGAGATGATCTAATCCAACTTCACTGCCAAAGCAGGTCCTCCTAGAGCAGGTTGCACAGGAACTTGTCCAGGCAGGTTTTGAATGTCTCCAGAGACAGACCCCACTGCCTCTCTGCGTAGCCTGCTCCAGTGCTGTGCCGCACACAAAGTGAAAAAGTTCCTCCTCACGTCTAGTTGGAACTTCTTATGTACAAGTTTGTGCCTGTTACCTATTGTCTTCTCGCTGAGCACCACTGAGAAATGACTGACCCGTTCCTTTTGACACCCAGCCATTAAGTATTTATAGGTGTTGATCAGATACCCCCTCAACCTTCTCTTCTCCAGGCTTAAGAAGACCCAAGTCCCTCAGCCTTTTCTTTATAAGAGAGATGCCCTTAATCGTCTTTGTGGTCCTCTGCTGTACCCTCTCCAGCAGTTCCCTGTCCTCCCTGTCCTGGGGGGGCCCGGAACTGGACACAGTACTCCAGATGGGGCCCCACCAGGGCGGAGTAGAGAGGCAGGATAACCTCCCTTGACCTGTAGAGTATGTACTCTTCTTGATACTCTTGATGCATTCCAGGATGCTATTTGCCTTCTTGGCCACAAGGGCACATTGCTGGCTCGTGGGCATCCTGTTGTCCACCAGGACTCCTGGGTCTTTTTTGTCAGAGCTGCTCTCCAGCAGGTCAGCCCCCAAACTGTTCTGGTACAGGGTGTTATTCCTCCACAGCTGCAGTACCTACACTTGCTTGTGTTGAATTGTATCATTTCATCAGGTTCCTTCTGATATGTCAGCCATCCCTCGCAGTTTTGTGTCATCAGCAAACTTGATGATGACATCATCCATCCCTTCATCCAGAACATTGATGAATATACTGAAGAGGACTGGACCTAGTACTGCCCATTGGGGTCCACTTTTTATGGACCTCGAGCTAGATTCTGTGCCACTGATCACGACCCTTTGAGCTCTGTCTTTCAGCCAGTTTTCAGCCAACCTCGCTGTCCATTCATCTAATCCACACTTCCTAAGCTTACCTATGAGGATGCTGTGGGAGACTGTCCAAAGCCTTGCTGAACTCAAGGCAGATGACCTCCACCACCCTCCCATCATCTATCCATCCAGTCATGCCATTGTAGAAGGCTATCAGGTTAGTCAAACATGATTTCCCCGTGGGGAATCCTTGTTGACTGCTTCTGATAGCTTTCTTTTCCTCCAGATGCTTTCAGATGATGCCCAGAATGAATTGGCATGTTGATAGTTAAGGTCAGCTGTCCGTAGAACTATCAGAATGGGAAAATAATAACTTGCCCAGTCCTGCAATAATAGGATTTAAAAATTGTAATGATTCATTAGCACAGCCATCCTCCATATCATTAGAATAAATAACAGTACAACAGATTTTCCCAAGGTTACCTTCATGTTAAGCCCCAGAATAAAAACAGCTTACAGAGAGCAACTGACTCAACCTTTCAGATTTACTTGTTTTGGAAAGTGGTGCTTTTCTTTTTGCCTGTTGTTTTGGTGGTGGTGGTGGAAAAAATTTACTTTTCTACTTTTACAGCGTAGCATTGATGAACCATAGCTGTTGCCCAAATGTGATTGTAACTTACAAGGGTACCTTGGCTGAAGTCAGAGCTGTTAAAGAGATCGAGCCTGGAGAAGAGGTAAATGCACTGTGCTTGAATGTACTCTGTGTGCATGCATCTGAAAAGTAGGATCCATTTGAATTAGATGGCAATTTAAGAATAGGGAGGAAGTATCTCTTGTTTCTCAGAGAAGTGTAAGGTGTTGCTTTGGAAAAATTGGGATGACTTTGGGGGGCTGAAGTGATTCTCAGAGGCAGTATCCTATGTTGTGCTAAAACAAGGGAAGGGCACCTGCAGCAGTCACTGCTACCCTCTGTCTCCATTTACCCATCTGTAAAATGAGGCCAAGTTTACTGGTGTTTGGCTGGTTCTTTGAAATTCCAAGATCAAAGCAAATTATTACTGCTATAATAATTCCCAGTATAATAGTAATTGTATTGAAATTGAAGCCAGAAAAAACAAGGTAAATGGGTACAGATAAGTGCTCTGACTTCTGTTTGGGCAGACCATCCACAAAGTGTGAGACTCAGTCATATCACCTCAGCAGTGTTTGTTGGGAAGTCACAGAGGAACAAGTGTGTGTGTTTAGGTGGAGTAAAGCTGAACAGTGATGGATAAAATGCTGTGAAACTGATTAAGGCTCTGGGTCTACCTTGAAACTTTCTCAATCAAATAATGAACTTGGCAGAGTGTCTGCAGGAGCAGAACTGCTTTTTGCTTTAAAAAAAAAATTAAAAAAAATATGTTAAACAGTTGAGGAGGATGTTCAAATATCTGCAGGGGTGAAGATACAGTACATTCTCTCTGGGGTTGGAATTTGCATAGAGTTTCAATGGCCCATTTATTAATGTTAATATAGCAGGCAAGGTTAATGCTGATCAAAATAAGATCAGGTTTGATTTTAATAACTCCCACAGCTTTCTGAAGTATGTGATACCAGTTTTGAAGAAGGGGAGAGAGGTTATTTTTGTGGGTTACAGCTGTTCACTGTTATGAACAGAGTGAATTTAGTTGCTGGAGTCAAGGGTGAATGACTCAGGTGAGCAACTTCTTTTTATGGCATTGTCTTAATGATGATTTGTCTGCAATGTTGGCAGTCATTGCAAATGCCTTCTGGTAATGGACAATAACTGATCCTGGTATTAGGAAGTTTACTGTAGAATCATGGACGTTTTAGCATTTTGGGGGAGAGCTTACTGTGAGAGGTAGAGGTGTGGAGGATTTACCTTGCTTGGCATCTTCTTTTGATCGAGCTGTGCCTTAGAAGCTGCATCAGTTCTCCAGGACGACCTGGCTTTTTCATGTATGCTTTTCTGACACTTGTAAAGAATTTTATAAATGTGAGCGTGTAGTTTTGCTTGGACTCTGTATGGTTTTATGGCCTGTGTCTCCATCTTCAGGTTCAGTGTAGTCATTGCATNTTTTTTTTTTTTTTTTTTTTTTTCTGTAAATGCAGTTCCTGTGTTTTGCATGCATTGAAAATAGGGAAGAGAGGAGTGTAAGGAAAAGTGTGAGATAACACAGATTAAGAAGAGCATGTACTGTATGAAATTATATGTACGTTTTACTCTAAAGAAGAAAGAAACCTTGAGCATAAAGACTGAGCAAAAGGTTTTAAATAACTATAAATGAGGAAACGGAACTAAAGCTGTTCCTTGGTCTGTGCTGTGCACATACCGTTTCTTGGGGGAGATTTAATTTTAAAAACAGAGCATTAAAGCTAGTTGCAGGGGTTCTTTTCTAAAGACCATTGAAGTAGAGAAAAACTTAAGAATAGTGTATGTGACAGACCTTCAAAATGTTCAAAAGCAGGTTTTCTTTGCTTTAAAATATTGCTGCTGAAGTAAATCTGATATTCATTCTCCTGGAACTGGAGCACTGGGCCTCTCTTCTTTTCAGAGATCTAAAGGTCTTGTCCTAAGTTTCTAAAGCTACTAGTGACTGCTGCTGCCCCAATTTTTGTAGGTTTTCAGAAAGAAAAAAAAAATAATTATATTCCAACCTCCAAAAAACCAGGCCACTGTAATTTATCCTAAGCTGGATATCTGAAATCATTATTTTACTTCTGAAAAGTAGGCATCTCTTTGTAGTCTGACAGGAGCCTGAGATTTATGCTGTGATAGTTTCCTTATCCACACCTGAATCTTTCTGTCCTGGGTTTAAGCCAGGGTAATATTTGAGGGAAATTCCATTATGAATCGGAAAGGAAACACTTCTCTGTCAGATTGCATTCACAAATGGCAACTTCTGATGGTGCCGAGAGGCTTGGAATGTGAGGGAACAGGCAGGTGATGTTGCTGCAGGGATCCACGAGTTGCATGAATATGTGGTCGTCATACTACGTATACCAGAACTAGTTGTGGTGAATATGCATACTTAAACTGCTTTTCAGTGACTTCTGTGTTTTCTACCATATAGGTTTTTACCAGCTATATTGACCTGTTGTATCCCACAGAAGACAGAAATGACCGGTTAAGAGACTCGTATTTCTTTAATTGTGATTGCAGGGAGTGCGTGACAAAACAAAAGGTAATAAAATCCGTGTGAAATACACTTCTGACTGTCAAGGCACCTACCTGTGTCTCTAGATGTAATATTCTGTCTGGTTTAATTATGTTTTGGAAAGTAGGGTAGTAGAGGGAGAGGTGGTTTTTGTTTTTCTGTCTAGAAGAATTTCTGGTACTCATTCTTTCCACTGTAACTGTAACACATCAGGAAATTTCCTAATAGAGGCCTATGTAAAATTGAGCTACAAAGAAATGATGAAAATGTTGTTAAAAGCAGATAATTATACTGTGTCTGCACTACCTGGCCAAAAGAATTTAGCCCAAAACTCGTTTTTTTTGTAACTGTTTTCTACCAGCTCCCAACAAGTAAATCTGGCTTAGGGCATTTCTGGGGCCCTGTTCCAGGATAGAGTCCTGCTGCAGCTCCTGCTTGGGACATCTTACTCAATTCTGGGTGATGTTGCATGAAACTGCTGGATGGAGTGGACAGGGTCATGTGCATCCGTGTACAGGCCAGATTTATGTTTAGTAGACATCACCTGTTGCCCTTCAAAGGGCAAAGGCAGACATCCAGACAGTGTTCTTTAAAACAAGGTATTAGTGATTTTGAAGAAGGGCACTTATGGGGAGAAAAAAGACACCCAAACCCAACAGATACTGAAACAACTGTGACTGTGCAACGATTTGGACCTCCTTCACTTGAGCTCCTTGTGGCTCATGTCTTTCCAGCCATGATCACTCTGACTGGCATAATCTGATCCTTGAGTTCCAGATCATTTATTCCCCCATTTTCACAGAGGTGTCCTAAGAGCTACTTCCCAAACTGACTAGACAATCAACTCCTTCCTCCAAACAGTGTCATCTTTTATGACTTTTTTTTCTAAATAGTAACCAATATTCTTCTCTGAGGCCATTTTATTAATACCCTAGTTGTGTTTTTCCCCACAGTTACCTTGATAATTTTGCCACTAAGTTTAACGAAGCCAGGATTTCATCTGTGATTTCCAACAACGTGGAATCACCTGTCACTCGGTCTCCTTCAGCTCTCAAAAGAGTCCCCTGTAGCCCTCTCAGCTGGCAGACAAAATAATAAAGGCAAAAGAAATCTAGCAACAGCATGAGGCTTAAACAGCAAAAGATTGTCTCCAGATTGAAGCTGACTCTTCGTGAAGTAGTGAATTAGACAGAAAAATAAGAGTAAGTGGAGTGGTCCAGCAGAAATAACAAAATAGGTGGGAATGGGGTTTTGTCTGTAGATATGAAGGATCGTTTTCTGTGTTTAATATAGTCTCATTTTCCACTGCACTATCACTTGGGGAAGGCCTAAGGTATTTGGGCTTTTCTAGCCTTAAAATTAAATTTGTTTTAATCTCTAATCTCTTGGAAGCAGTGAGATTTGCTATGTAAAACTGCTTTCATTGCAAAATCGAAAAGCTCTTGGGTCTTTCAAAAGAAAGAGACCTCATGCAAGTAGAGAATGGCAGATGAACTGGAAGGCACAGAGGATTCTAGGACTCCTAGCCAAGGCTTTAGAGAGAAATTGCAGGTGCACATTCTACCTTTGTTTTTACATTCTTTGAAGAGCTTAAGTTCCCATCTGTGTCTTTTTATTAGAGTAATTTTGGGTAGCAGGTGCAGCTTTATTTGTAGGGCTTGGAACCTGCATTTATAATGTTCATTGTGTTTCCTTCAGGATAAAGAGAAACTGGAAATCCGCAAGCTGAATGATCCTCCATCAGCAGAGACAGTACGGGACATGATCAAATATGCCAGGAACGTGATTGAGGAATTCAGGCGAGCTAAACACTACAAATATATCCTTTGTCTCAACCCTCACTCCACTGGCTTGATACGTGACCTAAAAGTCTTACCTGCTGGATTGCTTCAGGAGAAATACTATGACCATTAGAAGTTAAACTCTTCTGTCCTCTTTGTGTCCGAAGAGTTGTCCCTGGAGAAAAAGGGCAATTTAACCTTGCAGGTGTTGTGGAATTGTGTTTGTTTGTGTTTGACCCTGTGTTTGTTCTTTCTTGTGCAGCACTTGGTTTCTGAGAGTGCAGCATCTGGCTGTCTCCACGTGACAAGGCAGGGACTAGAGCGAGCGTAGGTGCTAGTCTGCTCTAGTATTGCCCAGTTTTGAGGGACTGCATGTGAGTCTGCAGCTATTGCTGATGGTCACGAGCCTACCTGTTATAACAGGGGTGCCATGCAGACAAAAATGCAAGATTCATTGGGTCAGAAGTGGACCAGGCTATCTCATGCCTGGTTCAGTACCCACTGCATTGGGAGTTTCACTCCTCGTCTTCTGACACATTGCTGGTGTGGTGGTGATTCAGGAAGGCTGCTTTATTTGTTGTTGCTTTCTGAATTGGAAAGATAGTTTTGCATAGTATCTGAGTGGGAGGAGGAATAATCTCATAAGCAGAATACCTCTAAGTATAGAATATCTTTCAGAGTAGCTCTGGGGTTGTAGCACAGATGCTTTGATGCCATTTAGGAGAAAAGAGGACTTCTCGGAACCATTGTGAACAAGTTTAAGTTGATTCTTCTTCGGCCTTACTGGTTGTCTAATCACAGACCATTTATTTAGTGGGTTCCTTGACTTCTTCATACCTCCTAGTGAATTACTGGAGATCTGTGAACTCAGCCTGGACAAGATGGGTGCAGTGTTTGAAGACAGTAATGTTTATATGTTACATATGATGTACCAGGCTATGGGTGTCTGTCTCTATGTGCAAGACTGGGAAGGTGCACTGCGTTATGGGCAAAAAATTATCAGACCATACAGGTAAATATGAGACTTTATTTCTTTTATAATTTTTTTTTTAGTTCTTTAATTCAGTTATCCAAATAATTAAGACATGTTTGGGCAGAGGCCACTTCTCTCAGTACATATTGTATAAACACACTACCCATGACACATGACATCGGTACTCAAAAAGAAACATTTAAATGCTGGGACAAATTTTGTTACTGTCAAAATGGTCTGCAGCATGTAGGAGAAGATGACCGAAATCCTTGCTTTGAGTTCTCAAAATAAGTTTGTACCACCTTGGGTACTGTTCTAGTTCTGCTTAGCTACATAAATATTGGGTTTTTTTAATATCCTAATATTTCTCTAAAGCAGGGCTTCAAATTGCATCTGCAGTCAGTATTTTGTATGAGGTGATGGAGGCAAAGCCCAGTGTTGCTGTCAGCCTCCCACTCTCTTTCACGTCCCTTCTCTCCCCCGTAGCGCAGTGGTCCTGGCTGCAGGAGAGCAGAGCTCTGTCCCGGGGCTGGGGCTGAGCAGCAGAGGGAGCTGGAGCTGAGCTCAACTCCTGCTCTTGGATGCCATGGGTGCCCTGATATCCCTGATCTCCATTGTCCCAGAGCTGGAACCATGGGAGAATGTGCAGGCTGAACCCCTAGTGTGGGGCAAGGCAGCCTCTGCAGGAAAAAATTGATACTCTCTCCTCCGATAATTTTTTTTTCTGTGTTTTTATGTTTTTACGGTAGTGATCTCGTTCATTAGAGCCAGGCGGTTACGCACTGTGTCTTATTCTGCTACAAATCTCCCATGCAGATTCTCATCTTGAGACATGACTTGCTTGCCAGCTGGGCGGAGGGCAAGTAAAGCTCTCCCTTTGGAGCAGATGCCAACGTAAAGTCACAGATCACTTGGCAGAGAGCAGCGCTACAAAGAAGGAGCCAACATTCTCCCCCTGGGGGCTCGGTACTATTTATCTTCCCTGGGACTTGCCCAGCTCCTCTGGCTCTGAGCCTGGCATTCCAGGTCAGCTCTGCTGAACCGGACTCTGCTAGCTCAGTGTGTGCGAGTTGAGAATGGCATGTGCCCCATACACGCTGCTGAGGGCCCCTCGCTTTCCATTAAGGACCAACTATTGTGGAACAGGCAGAGTTACTTCTGCGGGTGTAGGGTGGCTCCAAAAACTCCCAACAATGCGGTCTCTCTCTGTAGCTGGCTAGATTAAAACTAGTGGCAGAAAGTCATTGCCATCTGACAGCTGTTCAGAGGCATATGGTAGTTTCAGTTCAATTCCCAATTGACAGGCGTCCCCATCCCAGACACAATTGGCACTGACTCTTGGCAGTCACGGCAGAGAGGATGAGCGGTGAATGGGCAGGGGCAATGAGAGGCAGCTTCTTGCCCCCAGAGAGGGGACTGGGAAAATGCTATGAAACTGCCAGGTTTGATAAAGCCGAATTTCTTTTCTCTTGCAGTAAACATTATCCCTCCTACTCGCTGAACGTTGCCTCCATGTGGCTGAAGTTAGGGAGACTGTATATGGCGCTGGAGGACAGACCGGCTGGAGTTAAAGCCCTGAAGAGGGTATTTATTTCCTAGTTTCTTCATTAGCAATACCAGTTCAGGCATGGGGTCATTGAAACACTATGTGTTTCCCTGTCAGTAAGCCTGGCTTGGTAGGAAATGCACCATGTGTTAATATGTTTGGTTACTGGATTTTTGGCTTGGTTTCGATTTTTCCAAAGATGTTGTGTAGGTTTGCTCTCGCATACAAGGGATCTTACCTTTTCACAGTGGGCTTCTGGTGCAGCAGCTGGAGTGAGCATTGTGTTTAACTGTTTGCTATACATTCTTCACCCAGCTAGAGCTGTAATATATGTATAAACGAAGTAGCACTCCAGCTTCTCCTCACTTGCTAGGTAAGGACAGAAAAAATGCTTGGCTCTTATAAAAGGCACATAGTGTTTCATTGAAGTCTGTGATTTCTATATCCAAGTTAAACTAGGCATGCTTTTGGTGGTTATTTGTTCTGGAACCAGTTGATTTTTAAATAGCTGAAGGGAATTCAGTGCATCTGGTAATGCTGAAATTGGCAAATACAGCATTTGGTTTTAAATTTTTCTTCACCCCTTTTTATTAGTCTGTTCTTTATTCATTAGGTTTTTATTCCTATTATTTTTATTAGTCTGTACCACGTTTCTTAACTTCATTCCCCTACTGTTGTTGGACAGAAGTTTATTTTAGTTTCTTAAGCATCAGTGACTACTGTAGCGTATAATGACTTGGTGTGGAATGTCAATTCTTTTTTTTTTTTTTTTTTTTTTTCTGTTCAGATGCTAGCAAGTTTTTAGCCAGCAATAACAGAGCCATCCAGCCATGGTGAAAAGATACTGTGAGAATATATGCTTTAAAATTTAACTGTTACCTGGTTTAAAATTAGCATAGGTTTTTCCTTCGCTATAGTGTTAAAGCTTTGACTAAAACTGGGATTTGTGCCAGTAGGAACATGGGATGGGGGGTTGGGAGCTGTAGGTAGGTTTGTTGGCATAGTAAGCTTCCTAACACAAACATTTTCTAATGACTCACTTCCAAAAGCTGCCTACAGGAACTGCCCAAAGTTATCCCAGCCCGTGATGTTTGGGATTTAGTGGAAAAACAAAGCCATTGTTCCCTGTCAGTTCGCAAGCAGCTCGTCCAGAAGGCCATCCTTTCTTCTTCTGGGCAGGAGGGGGAACGGAATAATTTCTCACTGCTGCTGAGGTGGAACCAAAGGATCTTTGTGTACTGACTTGACAATTACCGGGACATAATTCCATAAAACTTTCCTCAGGAGAAGATGACTACATGCTCTGATGGCTGTGATGCTGCAGTTCCTTGCTTTATCTAGGCACTGTGGTCTTTAAATATTCTCAGGCTTCTTGCAAGCCTGCTTCTTTCAGTCCTATCTACTGCTACCTTTTATTATGTACAATTGTGGCCATTGCTGATTTTCACTCAAGTGGAAATCTTGCCTCCCGCCCCACTCCCCTGGGCAGTGTTGACAGGGGCAGGAAAGTGCAAGTTGGTGGGTTTGCCTGCTTGAAACCTTAACTCATAGGACCAGAGTGCGGGATTCAGGACCAGGCTGACATGGCACGCTTGGGCACAGCAGTGTCTGTCTGAATCATGAACCAGATCTGTCTTTTGCCTTGATAGTTGCCTGAGCGATTGCTGCCTTTAGAAAGCAGTAGTAGCCCTTGGAATCATTAGAGATTTTACAGAATGAAGTCTGAAATGCCTTAACGTAACTTCTGGAGTAGGCCTGCTTGTCGGTCTGGCAGCTGAAGGATACATGGGTAGGAACAGAGCTCTGTCTGATACCAGTTAAGTCCTCTGCCAGAATATTACCCACCCCACGTGCAGTTTTCTGTCCTGGAGCTGGATGCATTCAAAGTAGTTTTGTCAGGAATCTCGTTTTGAAAGGTGCTTTGGGATCCTTTAAGATGAAAGATGTATTCTCTGAATGTAAAACCTTTATTACTTAGTTTTGAATTTCATTTTATTTCCTACTGGGTTTATGACTACAAGGGGACAAAAAGTAGCTAGAGGTGTCAGACTGTTTCAAACCTCTAAAGAGAGTATTTATAGCCTGGTGTTATATATGAATCAATTGTGTGAATATTTTTTTTCTTTTCATAGGCAATTGCTATCATGGAAGTAGCACACGGGAAAGATCATCCATACATTTCAGAGATCAAAAAGGAATTAGAGGACCACTGAGCCTTTGAATCTATGCAATCCTTCAAACCTTTATTTAAAAAGCCTTGTTATGGAAACCTTCTGGAGCGCTTTGAAAAGCGGTAGAGTATGAACACAGTTCTGTCCTATAATTGGAATGACAAACACACTTAGACCTTGTAAAATGTTCCTGGCTTTCACACATCTACAATTGCCTTTTTTTTTTCTTTTTCTTTTTTTTTTTTTTTTTAAGGAAACATCCATGGTTTCTTAAAGGTTATGCCTTTTGACAGCTCCTGTGCGAAAACAGCTATTTTTATTTTACGGATTTTAATGTGTATCTTATTTGTGTATAGTAAATAAAGTGGTCTTGTGACCCCCTCTTGATTCCACGTGCACAGTTACAGTACATTCCACATGCTGTAGTTTTGTGACATCTACTTTTGCCTAAGTCATTTCATTTAATCTGACACATTAATCAGCAAAAGCTGTACTTCTTTGTTTAGTTTAGCATCCAGTTCCTCTTTTCACAAATGAGTTTTCTTTGCAGCTGCTTAGCTGAGAGAAAGGGGAAATGGGGGATGATGAATTCTGCACATTGTGTGGGAAAGTCACCACCGTTCCCTCTGCTGGGGCATCTGCAGGCCCATCAGTGCTCCTGGCTGGTACGGATTCAGCACGGTAAGGCCTTGGAGCTCAGCAAGTGCTGTTCAGAGAACACTGACACCTACCTCAGAGCTCACCCAGGACATGAACTGTGCAGCTTCTGGCTTTTTAATCCCCTTTAAAGTTAAGGTGAATGTGTTGCAGAGAGCTTATATTTCCTCATAGCCCTATATCTGCCTCCAGTGCATTAAAAACAATCGAGTATTACTATGTTAAACTTTTAATAGGGGGAACATTTTCTGAGGAAAAAATAAAGGCGGGACTTTTTGCTTTCCCTGCCCATACATGACTTGTGGGGATTCTTAGTTTAGATCTAATGGCAGGAGATTGCTTTTAATGATGGGAGGAAGGCGAGTGTGGCTGTGTACTTCCAACACCAATGTTGAAATGCGTTGCACAGCAAAACTGCATGACCATTCCTTACTGCTTTCACAGCTTATAAAGTATGAGAGTGAGAACATACCGCCACTGTTTAGTGACTTCATTGTATTTTCTTTCTTGTAAGTGCTGCTCTGAAAATGAAACTGCTGGAAAAGAAGGGTTTGTCTGCGCATTTTGCTGAAAGCTCCCTAGCCAGCAAGTGTTGCTGGAGTATGTAAAACTACACCATGATTCCAGAAAACCCAGGCCACTTACCTACAGACAAGTCTAGGAAGAGGGCACCAGCTGACTGTTTTTACCTTAACTTCAGCTTGTTAAGTAAACGGCGCCTTCGTTTCAGGAAGCCTCTCCAGAGCATGCACTTCAGCACAACAGTCTGGGACTAGCCTGGCACGTGCATCCTGGCAAACCCAGATCACATGAGGTTCTTCAAAGCTCACTCTGGCCCTGGCTGTGCCTCCCAGTTTAATGTGGGGAAACCAACACAAATAGGGTAGGTGCAAATACAGAACCTGAAGCTGGTAAAGGAAAGAACATGAGCATAATTTTCCTTGAAAAAAAGGTTTATTGTATATTGTGAATATGAAGGACAGGCTTACCAAAAAACAAACAAAAAGAAACAAAAAAAAAAAAAAAAAAAAAAAAAAAAAAAAAAAAAAAAACCAAAAAAAAAAACCAAAACACCTTAGTGACTGAAGACATTCTCGTATTTGCAAAAGCGTATAAGAAACTATTTACACAAAGGCAGTGAAAGGGGTCAAAAATTATTGCAGTCAATTAATGCCGAATAGAACTTTATAAAAAGAGAAAGAAAAGAAACAGTGCAAAAATACTGTCAAAAGTAATCAGTTCTATACACAAGATAAAACTGACAAGCATAAGCTTATGTACTGATATGAATAATACATTAGAATATAAAATAGCATGCATAGATTTATTATTTTTTTTTAAAGGCTTTCAATAGCATAGAATAGTTCTGCCATTCAGCCCGAACAGGAGGGAGTCGGGGGGGTAGGAAGGGCATGTAACTGATGTCTCATTTCTCTACAAAATGTGTACATACAATGAGGTGATGAGATTCAGATGGCTGTTCTGTACTAAATTGTCGTGTACAGAACAAATAAAACAGAAAGCATCAAAATACTGGAGTAAAACAGGACAGGAAAATCCAGTGACATAAAACTAACTTAAACATGTTATTTCATTTTACACTTCCCACACAGTTATATATGGGAAAATATTACAGTCATCTGCATGTGTAAACTTTTTTTCCTTTGTAAAATAGCCAAAGAAAGGTACATTACTAATGAGGAAAACATGTTTTCCATATGGAGCAATCTCAACAGGATAAACAACTTTTTAACAGTGTTTCTGGCACTAAAGATTTGTTTTCTTTTAAAGATCGAGTAGCAGCAAGAAAATACATTACATCTATAAGAACTTCCTTTTTTTGTGTATGTTAAATAAAAGTATAATTAAATTGTGGAACTCACCAACACAGGACATCACTGTGAAGACCAGAAGAATTAATGGGTTCTGAAGACAAGATAGTGTGGTTCATGGAAGATGGAGCCCTCAGCAGGTCCAGCAGGTATTAGACACAGTGAACGGGACACAGTGGCTTCCTCCTCAGGAAGCCCCTGAAGGCCCAGTTGCTGGGTGTGCTGGAGAGGCTCAGCACCCTCTTCTAGGTGCATTCACATGTCTTTTTTAAGTGTCAGCAGCTGTCAGTCACTGTCCAAGACAGGATGTGACCTCCAGCCTGCCATGGAAGTATTTTGTAGGAAGCCTTCCTCTTTTATTCCTGCCTGCCTCACCAGGGAACACTGCCCCTTAAACACATGAAGCTGTGTCCAGAACACTGAGTCCTCACCCATGTGATTCAGAATAGTAAAACTATTAAGCACTACATTCATTTTAGAGATCACCTGAAGTATTAGTCTTTCCCTTGCTTTTAAATAGTACTGGGATTCTTTAGTGAAAGCTGCTATTTTACTGCTGACTTCCAGTTCACCCTCCAAGGGCAAAGTCCTGTTGTAGCAGGTGGAGAACTCTCAGTGAGGGTGAACATAAAGCACAGGATTAAAACTGCAAAGGAACACCGGCCAAAAGACATCTGAGAGGATCCAAGGAGACTGTAGTCTAAGGTACTCTAAAAACACTGACAACATTTATTTACTTTAAATCTTTATGGAAACACTGCCATTTTTTACTAAAGGTTTTGTTTCACAATATAACAGTAGTTATCTATGGTTAAGGCCTTCATCTGTTGTTCACCCAGCAGTCAGCTGTTCCCTTCCTCAGGTGACAATCCCCAGCCACAACTGGGCACAGCTGTGTCTCTAGTGTTCTCTTTAAAGACTCAGGTGGTATCTGTAGTTCCCATAGCACCAGATGCTACAAGAAGACTTCTCCAGCCACACCTTTCTCTTGTTGGCATCAAAACCCATCTCCAAACTCTGTATGACATGGGCTACCCATCAGCAGATTTCATACCCATTTTTATAGAGGGGTGGCCAAATGATGTTTTCATGCAGCACCTACTTCCCTTTCAAGACCAGTTCGGGGTATTTGCTCTTTCAGGATGATGGATCCTATATTTCACGCAGTGGGTGCCAATCTGCCTCTCTGGATGTAAAGCATTCTTTTCCACAAAGACAAGCAGCAAAATGTAACTGTGACCTCTCTCAGTGATGCTTGAGAGCTGCTACAGCAGCCATAGTGATGCTTCCACTTTCTAAGTACACGCTTCACAAACTGCTAATTCAGTCATCATTTCCTCCCAGGAGACTGGTGGGACATTAGCTGTTGAGAATGCAGCGTGGTCAGTAGCTGCTGAATTCTCCCCATAGATGTATTTGTGTGCCATATCCAAGTATGAGATTGCCTATCAGCATTTACTTTAGGGTTATTTGTGGGCTACACAGAGACAGCAGGTATAGGATTAAAAAAAGTCCTAACATTAGCTTAAAATGACCCTCTCTGTTGGGGCACCAAGACTTACTCATGCCTTTCCACCCTATGTTTTGCTATCTGCATTTCTGTCTGTTTACAAGAAAGTAATTTGTCAAAAAATGCTATTGAAATCATGCAGATATTTAATAATATTTGTAACTGAGGCAACTGACTTCAATCAGTGGACCAGAAATGCCCTTCAATGTACTTTATAAAAAGGACTGCATTAGCAGTGGGTTCTCACAGATGCGTCTCCTGGCAGCTGAAACTGGTTTAGGGAAAAAGTATTTTCAATAAGGCTGAATATTCAGGGTCCCGATATACCTACATAGGAGAAAGTTTGTGGGAACAAGCTTCACCTTAACTCAGACAATCAAGGACAAGAAGTGCCAAAGCAGGCCTGTGGAGGAGCTGGAACAAACAGAACCTGAGCAGGTAACGTCCACCATCCTCCAGAGCAGCCTGTGGAAGATGGAAATGGGATGCTTACAGCACTGAGCAGCATCAAAGCTTGGCCGTCATCTCTCTCATCCCTGATCGGACAATGTTAGGCATGAAATGCTCAGACCATAACTTGAACTAAAAATTTGATGCCAGTAACCTCAATACTATCATTGGTAAGAGTTTAAAGGAGGAAAAAAAAAAGTGTTGAATAGAGATGAAGAGTGTACAAAGAGGAGAACAAACACAGATGGATTCCCAAGTCAGACTTACTCATCCACTCAAAGTTCTCTCTAACAAAGAGTCGGGGAACGTAAGCTAAACGTGCCAGATTGCAGTGTGGGTGCCCTGGAAGACTACTGCTTGTGTCAAACTTTAGGGTGCAGCTCCTTTTATTGACCCATGATGCATCTTCGCGAGATTTTCAATGCAAACTTTACTCCAGATGGATGAAACCGGTCTCTTAGAACCTACGCGCTGTTGTGCTTTGATGTTAAAAAATACACAAAACGAGAGAGAGCAACCCAAAACTGTCCTCCTTTTCTACTGAGGGACTCTGCTGTTAAAGCCTGTAGGACAGAGACAAAACAGGACTGCTGCTTTAAGTCTCATGCATTCGTTCCTGTTATGACTAATGAAATTGGACACAAAATGCATTTTCCTGTCGCTCCCTAAAGGTTAGGAAATACTGCCCAAGCAATTTGGGCCTGATAAAATGACAGCAGGTTCAAAGTCAGAAGGTTTCAGTTTTTCCCCTTACAAAACTGTATCACATTTCAGTCGTAAAACATCAGCGCGCTGAGGTTTGGTTGCAAGCTGGGGTGGAAAGGAACCTCTGAAGACATACACCAGCCCAGTTCACTTAGGATATTAGCAGATCTAGTCACGATAAAATCTAGCAGGAAAAATTACATTGAAGTCAGATGAAAGGAAAAATTTTAAATTACAATTCTTTGACAATGAAAGGGAAAAAATGAGTCACGTTGGCCTCTATCTACCATACCAGCCATGTTAGGAGTTAATTGGAAATGACTGTTTACTATGTGGCCACTTATTTGGCTCATTAATAGGCACTGACTTAATTTGGAAAGGATTTTTGGTGCCATTTTGTAATTAATATTTTTCTAAGACACCTATGATGCATAAAAAACATTTGCTTAATTTTCTTCCTTTCAGACACCGCTCTTTACACTCTCATATGCAATAACTTCCCTCTGCTGACTGTAGAAACCGAAATATACAATTCAGCCAAGAAGAGCTGAATAGTAAGACACAGGAACAGATTCTTTTCCCTCCTGATTTTCTACTTCTCACATCTAAGTGGAGCAATGGGACTTGACAGCTCTGAGTTCAAACTTAATTCATCATTAGGAAATTATTCAAAAAGCTATAACGAGATAACTAATTTAATACACTTTGCTTCAAGGTTTATTCCTTGGCTTGTTTCCCAGATATAAAGCATCTCTGTGTAATTATCATGCAGATGCCGCTGAAAAGACTTTAAATGGTTGCTGCTAATTTAACAAGAGATATGTTGGCATTGGCAGAAGAAATTAGAGGAAAACTGAAGTTGACTGAAAACTCAACTGATCCCAAAGAGGAACACAGTGAAGATATTACAGCTAAATAACTCCTCACCATTTCTTGGTAGCTAGAAGTCTCCACCAGAATCCTTGTCACCTCA
Source organism: Pedionomus torquatus (assembly GCA_013398155.1). Taxonomy (NCBI): domain Eukaryota; kingdom Metazoa; phylum Chordata; class Aves; order Charadriiformes; family Pedionomidae; genus Pedionomus; species Pedionomus torquatus. The sequence goes on along the minus strand of VZRU01016781.1, from coordinate 1,160,709 downwards.
TTAGGCCTGTAGTACAGAGTACCAAATAATCACAGTGCTGTTGTAAATACATAAAAGAAATATTCTGGTTATGGAGCCTTAGGTAAAGCCCCTGCTGATTTTAGGGAAAGCTAGGTGTGTAGGTCCCTTTACTGCTGAAGTTGAGAGTGCTTGTAGGTTTGAGCCTTCGTACATTGACAAGGGGTTTAGAGGTGAGGATGCAACACAGGAGGAACGATGGGACTAAAAGATTAAATTTATCTGAGAAAGGGATACCAAAAAAGGTAATTTTGCTGTGACAGAGTAACTATTGCATCAGGTGCCCTGAAAAGCTGCAAGATCTCCACCCTTGGAGATTTTTGAAGCTGGACGTGATTCTGGGCAAGCCTATCCAGCTGTAAAGGGGACAGGGCCAGAGACCTCCAAGGCACCTTTCCAGCCTGATCCATTCTCTACTCACCCCACAGATCAGCAAGCCCAAGCACAGCTGGGCTGCCTGATGGAGGGAAAGAAGAATCAGCAGGAAGAGGGGAGCAGTCTCAGTGCAGGAACTTAACTTCCCATCTCTTACAGCAGAAACAACAGGGAGTCCCACCACAACTTGCTAAAGCTTTGTTTGTTTGTTGTTTTTTTTCCTTTTTAAATTTTGTAGAAGTGTAGTTACTCTCTCTTCTAAATAACTGTAAGTAAATGCTACCATGCACACACTACAATGTAATGTATAACGTGATTTATTCCAATGAAATAAAGTTTGGAGAAAGGAGTACGCACCAAGTTATGCAAAACAGCTAGCCAATGCCGAAGGACAGAGGATGAGGAAGAGAGAGGACAGGCCTCACAGCTGAGATACTTAGAGGACGTGGATTGTCACAGATTTCACTGTTGGCCCAGTGAGAGCCAGTTCAGGATCTGTGTCCTGGTTATGCAGTGGAGGAAGCCGGCTTCCCTTTTCTGCTCTGATTGTAAACTTTAGGCAAGGACCGTTTCTCCTTTATGTATTTATACAGCATCTTCCTAATCCTAACTGGAATCTCTGAACACTACCAGCATAAAATAGCAATAATAATGAGGTGGGAAAGTCCAAAGTGAGCAGGCAGAGAAGAGAGATGATCCATACAATTTAATGCCAAAAAGACCCTAAACAAAGTGAGGTTTGCCAGCACTGAAAGGAAAACTGCTCCATACGTTCATAAACCACAAGACAGTGACGGGGGAACAATCAAGACAGACTCCAAGTCAAAGCTCTCAAGAGTCACTAATTGGAGAACTCAGCTATGGAGGAAAGACCATATTGCTGATTTTGACAAAGTTCAAATAAATAATAAAACAGTAACAGTGCTAAAGACAGTATTTCACAGGGGAAACTAAGGCAACTGGCGATCCTAACTTAAACGAGATTCCCTTTCTACAGGAGGTGAGACTTAAGGCAATAAGCTTTCAGGGTAATTCATGGGAAGGTGCTTGATTTGAGTTTTTTCAGCTGCATGTAGTTGAAATTCTGTTGTTCAACCCACAGCCCACCACGGCTATCAGAAAGGCTCGTTCACTGACCTCAGCGTGCTCTGGGACACTGCGCTTCACCCAGCGCTGCTTCAGCTCTTGGGCATCCCTTCAAGGGCTGCAGACGCAAAAGGCCTTGTTTGAAAGATCCACTATTGCTTTCTTCAATCTGAAACTGGAATTCCTGTGGAATTTGAACAGTTCAGCACCCAAAATTCTCTGACCTCACAGTGGCCTGTGTCCGAGCCCTCTGTAACATTCTCTGCTGCATGTACAGCGGCTCTGGTCTCCCTCTCCCAGGAGTGTCCCCCCTCAGCTTCCACTCGCACAGAGCCGAAGCTGACATCTAGCAGGTTTTGGTTTTAATAGTTGAGGCCACATACCTGGGTCTAAAATGTTCTTACGTGAAACAAAGTCCACTGCCAAGTAACTGTTCATTTCAGAAGCGGTGTAGCAAAATAAAAGCCAGTAAACTACCTTTACAAAGGAATACTTTCCTTACGGACATGTTACAATGCAGACCAGTCACGTCAAATGTGGTTCAATTTGAAGGTCACTATAAGTTTTACAAGTTATTAAAGTAATTCACAAGTTATTCCAAGAAAAATAAATTATATCTTGTATAAAATAATCCACGGGAGACTCTAGTAAAGAACAATCATTCCTTACTTTCAAGACAACTTTAAAAAGTGCAATATATGCACACAGTGTTGTCAAGGCAGTTCCCCTTGTTCATCAGTAAGGTTCAGTCAGATCCACGGAGCTGGGTCTGGGATGTTTGAAAAGATTAAATAAGTCTGGAGTTTTGCAGGAACTGGATGAGCACTTGATAGACAAACTTGTACTGGGCTATGGTCTGGATCATAAACATTCTCTGCTCCCGCAGGTGCCTCAGCATCACAGGAACATCCACTTTCTGTAAAGCAAAGGAAGAAAAGACAATGTAATGAATTATAACTGACTGTACTGAAATACAAGTTTTTTCCCACCAACTTTCATTTCAAGGAGTATCACAGTTGTATATACAGGTTACTTTAAATCTAGTGCTTTCCCCGATAAAGTTTATGGTAATTTTTGGACTCTTGTAAATGGACAGATGACCAAAGACTTGTCTTCCAGTTGCGTGCCACTGATTAACTCTCAGTGGATCATTAACTGAATATAGAATAAAGGGCTGCTTCTCTTTGGAGTTTTTTCTGTTTCAGCATACCTATTTTGCAACACCGTAAAATAATTCCAATATATCAGGTTAAAGGTTAGATGTATCAGGAAGGTCTAGAACAAAATTCATACAGCCAAGATTCTATAGCTCATTCAGACTCTACCACTGAGTGCACCAAGAGGCCTTGTGGCCGCTTGCATACTGCTCTCTGATCCATGGTCAAACTCATTCATTGAGGGAGGATCTGAAAGATTTTTCAAATGGCAAGCAAGCATCAGCATCATTACAAAGGTTCTTTAGACAAAATTAAAGTGCAGGAAAATATACCAACCCTTCCACTAAAAGAGAAGGGAACTCATTGCCACCAAAAGATCCAGGAACTGTGACACCTGACCTCCCACAGCCAGGTCTTACCAAAGACTACTACCAAGTTAATAATGCCCCAGAAAAAATACATCTGTGAAGTGAAATGAGGACCCAGTATCCACAGTACATTTTTTTGCAGCCTTCAGGCCAGAACTGGTCTGTTGCCATCCACTGAATGTCCACTAGCAGCTGGGACACATTAGGTGTTCTCCAAGAAGGCTTTCCAGCTTAGTTTCATCCAAAAGAAATTCACTCCTGTGCCCTGAAAATGCTCTTGAACAGGAACTAAAGCACAGCAAGTGGGGATGGATCAGGAGATCCACTGTACAAGAATATCCTTAAACTCGCTGAGCACACTGGGGCACAGGCAACCTATAATGGTCTGAATCAAAAAACAAATGAGCTGTGTGAAACAGAGGCCCGTGAGGTTGTCGTGGTTTTGGCTGAGCTGGCTACTAAAGCGTTAGAAATGACTGCAAACTTCATTAGGTGTTACCGTTGCATCTCCAGCATTTATTGTGTTTTATCTGTTGCAATGGGTACCCGAGAGCTATTCGGAAGTCATTGAGGCATGAAGCTCAGCCTGCCAGGCTCAAATTCAGAGAGTGTGTAGTATGACCCAGGGTGAGGGATAGAAATTTTTTTATGGCAGCAGTAAATGCAAGCACTAAGATACACGCTGTTTTTGAGGGAGCTCTTAAGCACTGCAAGACATAAAACAGAACAGTTCCTCTGTCAGACAACACAAACTGCACTTTGGAATGCCAGTTTGCTGTTCCAGAAACAAAAGGGAACTTAGCAAGTCTTTCGGCTGAGCTGAGAATCGCTATAAGCAGGGTGCCTGGACAAATGGACAGAGAAAGAAATGAAGATTGCTGCTAACCCTTGGAAGTAAAACTGAGCATGGAGTCTGCTTCCATGCACACTGGAAGTTTTCTGGAGAGTTTAAAATAAAGTCCTGCTGCATATCGATTTCTGTCCATCTATATAAAACTCAGGTTCTCCGTTCCGTGTAAACAAGCCCTAACCCGTAAGCCACCGCTTTCTGAAAACAAGGCTAAACATTCAGCCACATACCCCAACAAGCTCTTATAAAAGGACACCTCTAGAGAGTCAGCAAGTGTAAAGATTTGGGATGAGTAATGGCATATTATTTTCAAATGACCGCAAAGGAAAATGTAGGCTCTTTGCACTTAGCTCACTCTGAGAAAGCCTCCCCCTGGGCTCGGTGCTTATGAAAGCCACGCGTTCCCTGCTGAGCAGACTCCCACGGAAACCGATCTCACCTGAACAACTGCAACAAAAATGCAGGCCAGCTGTGACCTGCAGAGCCACGTTACCTTCTCAGCAGCTCACTGCTTGACAGCTGCTTGATTTTTAGCGAGCACACAGTGAACCGCGTGCCTCCTCAGGATGGGTTAGGCTTTGACTTATCTCAGAAATGAAAGAAAAGCCCACCATGCCCATTCAACCTCACCATTTATAGTCAACTCAGCACGTTAGGTAAGCAGAATCTTCAAACTCACCTTCATCACAATGCACAAGTCAAACAACAACAACAACAACAAAAAAAGACACATAGTGTTTTGCTAAGGTGGCATTTGCAAAAAGAACAAACAAAGCCGCTACTTGCTTCTGACTCTCAAACTAAAAGGTTTCCCCTACGAAAACACACTGGAGCTGCAATCATGAGTTAATGTCCCAGTGCCAAGTCCAAACTAGAAATTGGTAGAGGAAGATCTCAATTATTTTCTTGTTCTACGTGACTATAGCAGTAAGGATGTAGTGATGCGACAGTACTTGTTATGTAGCAAGTTACTGAAACTATAACCCTGCAATGAGCTCCACAGCTTTAGATTCAACCAGCAATTACCCAGAACCCACACTGATTGAGGATGTCTAGAATTTGTTTAACGTGGCTTTTTACTTAAACCTGAAATATCAAAATCAAAAATTCTGCATTTAGTTCCAGCACTGCTGCAGACTTTCCAAGGTGGTCTGTATCAGGATTTTCAGCTTCCCTTGCCTTTTTTTTTTCCCCTTCACTGCCAAAATGTTAACATTCATATACCTACTTACTAGGACACTTCTGAGAAAAATCAATCTATTCATAAGATATGACTTGTTAGTCGTTTCATTTTAGAACCCCTCCCCCCAACTAATCTTACTTCAAAATAAACCAGTAAAATAGCTGCATGAAAGGGAACCCTCTCTGTACAGAATGCAGTATCTGTCACAAACTGAAAACACACTGCTCTACTAATAAAATGTTATGGGTTTTCTTTTTTTTTTTTTTTAATTAGGTTTTAACAAACCGAAAATATTAACTTAATGCAATCTAGAGCAACAAAGCCCTTAGGAAAACTGTCTGTAATATTAATGATGATTTCCAGCATTAATCAAGACAAAAGAATGCTTTAATTAAGGGACATCAGAGACATCCCTTATTATTGAGCCGCTACCATCAGCTCCTAGTGAAGTTGATGAGAATTCTTCTGAATGTCAAGGCTCATCCCCGTGCTCAGATGTTGAGGTACCGCCTTTATCTTCACTTGCTACTCAGCTGCCTTCTGCCAAACAGATGACTTCTGCAGACAAACCAAGGTGGCCAGAACATGTTGCACAACTGCTAGAGTTTGTTCCCGGCACACCATGAGCATATGGAGGTTACTTACAAAGCAGCCACAGCTACACTGATGCTCGCTGCCAATTCAGGTATGGCTCTTCTATCTGATTTCCTCTGGTGGGCAGAAATTTGATGGCTGATGTGCAAACAACGGCAGCCATCACTTCCAGATGCCAGTGCATAAGGGAAGAAGTCAAGCCAGCTTGAGTCAGAGACATTACCCCACACAGGAGCAGTTATCAAACAGCAGCCAGCACAGGAAGGCTGCGGGATTCCCAGATCACATACCTGTAGGTCCTTTCTGTCCAAGCCAGCTCTTCCTTCTCTTTCCTTCCCCATCCCCAAAGTAAAAAGGAAAAAGTGCAAACTGTGACAGGCCAGCTTCACCTCTAGTAAGGCCCAACTCAGGTTGAAGGAGGTTTGTCTCAGCTGAGCTGAGCCCAAGACCTCTAGGGGATTGTGCAACTACAGGATGACAAGCTGGTGGAGAGGGATAACGGAGTAGAAAATAAAAATATGACTTCTTGCATCAACTTTTTAAAAAATACCAATGAAGAGAAAAGGACAATGGTACTTGCCTGCTTTAGGACTCATATTTTCAAATGAGCCAGAAAAAGCTCCACTTTGCATAGTGCCTTGCACAGAAAGGCTCCAATCTATAACTCCCCTCTGGTAAGACGGGAAAGTGGGTGAACATTTCACATTTCACATTTCTCCAGTCTTCCCTGAATTTCAAGCCACTCATCCAGTGGATGTTTAACAGGAGGGGCAGATGATGTATGTCTATTTGTCACTATTGCTGCCTTCTTATGTCTACAAGAGGTTTTGGTCTTTGAGCAGTTTCTTCAGCAACAGAAATCCCAGGTTTCAATAGCTGCTGTGTTGAAACTGCGTGGCACATTGTTATTCAAGATGTGTTCTTCCCGGACAGTTCCCCCGTGACACAGGACACAGAAGAAAAGCAAGATGCTACAGGTGGCTCTTATTCTGAACTTCAGACTGTATTACCAGTCATGTAACACTGGTTGGAGTTCTTAAGGCCTTGTTGTCCAACACACACACATCTTTTTCTTAAGACACAGCTAGGTTTCACTCCAGATGAGATTAGAGACAATATAAGAGAGAGGATGGAACCCAAGAAATGAATTTATAGAACAGAAAACTTGAGTTAAAGAGCAGGGAAGCTGACATTATTCTCTAGCCTCTCTCATGTAATCTTTGTAAACACGCTGTCTGTTAATTAAATACAGGTATGAATTAGACTAAATTCTTAAAAGAGAAAAAAGCCCTAATTTTGAATGTATTAAAATAATACTAATCAAAACCGCATAATATCAACTCAACAAAGAAACTACAACGAATAACCTGCCATGGAAAATCCCTGCCTGTTGCATTTGAAGCCCTTGTCTCACAAAGGTATGAGAAAGAAAGCACTTCAATGCCTTTTAATTTTAACCTCAGAAAAACATAGCTGGTTAGTCAAGAAGGGAGCTCAGGGTTTGTCTTGAGAGAGAAGTCAACTTACTTCGTTATGCTCCAAGCAGCCAATCATCAGCTCTGTGAGGATCACCACCCCGGTCCTGCCCACCCCTGCGCTGCAGTGAACCACGATGGGAGGGTTGCAGTTGCTGCTGTCCGACACGCTGTTGGTGTGGCGACGCACCGACTGTATCTCCTCCAGGTAAGCTGCAAAGCAAAATACAGACAAGGTTGCATACGCCTATACGTCTAAATGTAAAAATCAGGGGGGGAAAAAAAGAATATGGAAAAGTCATTCTTTGTCACAGTGGCAATAATCTACGTTTTTTTACAACATACTAATTATCTTGGCCACGGTGCACTGAACATCACTGAATCCAGCAAGTACCAGCTGGGTGTCAATTATTACTTGGGAGTCTACTCCTTTAAATTAAATAGTTCCTTTAAAAAATTAAATTCTGTTTTCCCCTCTGCAAATCTCCAGGTCCCCTAAGCAGATGATTCTAGACATTACTTACAGCAATTCCTGCTATTAACAGGCTGGGATCAAAACAACAACCAACTCCCATTGAAACTACTGCCTGTCAAAGCCAATATCAGATGGGAAGCGAGCATCCATCTGCCCCATTTCCCCCTCCCTCCCTTCTCTCTTCTAAAGTGAGACAAAATCCCACCCACTTATCTGTTCAGGGTTGTTTCTTAACAGCTATGAGCCCTTCTGGGAGCTCACTGTCTTTGTTTTCCCTGAAGCCATTTCTAGAAAAAGTGCAGGAATCTAGAACAGTTGTCCTGTGTAACTACCCTAGTGCCGTTCAGCACATTCTGCTGTCGAACTGTACTACCAACCATACATACTGGTAGCTCACTCTGTTAGGTAAACACACTATAAAATACAACTCTGACCTCTAAACATCATTCCAGCATAGTCTAGAAGCATGGCAAAGACGACGGACCTCACCTAGAAAGATTATATCTGGATGCACAACTCTTAGACACTTAGCTTCCCACCAGTCAAGGGTGGGAAATGAGATCCAAGCTGAACTTCCCTGCCCTGACTCTCTGTGTCCTGGCACCGCAGCCTGAGCAACCCTTTTGACATAGGCAGGCTGCAGCTGGAGGCCGACCAACATCAGAAAAGCTGTATTTTAATGCACACAGTGAAATGGGACTATTTGTGGTAGCAAACAATGGGACAGAGGAAATGGGGAGAATCGGGTTCCAATTACTGCCATGCCCAATCACAGCCACATGGGTTGGCAGGAGACACAAAGTACGAAAAAGCCCTAGGAACTGGGCAGTAGCTTTGCCTGAAAGACAGATTCCATGGCACTCCTTTGCCAAAGCTGAAATGTCATTTTTATTTTTCTGCCCTGGTGACAGGACTGGGAAAAGAGAACACATTATTTACATTAAGCTTATATCTCACAAAGGAGAGTGCATCACTAAGGGACAGTAGCTGTGTCAAGCCTGAAGTGGAACTAACGAGTCTTGCTGAGAGAGGACCTAGCTGTGACAGAGCTACACTGCTGCAGCTGCAAAGCTTTCAGGAATGAAGAGGGCAGGCATCTCCAACATATCAGTACACCATGTATGGACTCCTTCAGTGTTAACTTAAAGATCTCTGCATCACACTCTACTGAAATGCCAGAGATGTGGCTTCAGTTAAGTGATGGTTGAATTCCTATTACTTAATATGGTAGTGTTTATTACTTGGTAAGAACGAGGAAGCACCATTAACTCATTACAGATGATAATAATGGCTGTATTTTCAGAAACGCATGAACCAGGACCGTATTTAATTGGGAAGGCCCTTAGCATTGCCCGGGTGCGTGTGGTTAGAAGAGTGGCAGTGAGCTCAGACTTACTGTACGTGCGATGTGGCCCTCTGCTCTTTTGCAACAAGTCCAGTGCCCTCTGGATTACTAAATGCTGGCTGTCAGAAATAAGGGTTTCCAATGAAACTAGAGGAGTCGTGCCATATTTCTCTAACATCTCTCACCCAGACCTCTCTAATCGCATTTGTGTGCAGCCCAGTATCTCCTACACTCATTAGGTAGGTGGGAAGAGGCAATAACTTACACTGACAGATCAGCCAGCAGAGAGATCCTATTATTTAAAATTTCTCAGGTCTTCCACACTGCTGCTGCCTCTAATTTTTCCTCCTGTTATGTCAGGTCTTTCATGGACAAAATCCTCAATCACCTTAGCTCCTACCTCTTGAATCCTGCTTTTTTTCCCCTCCAAATTGTAGTGAAGTACAACCTAGTTGAGGCCTTTATATGCCACAGCAATAACTGTTTTAACATCAACCCCAGCTCTAACTAGGTGCAGTGAACTGCATCCAGTTTAAGCAACCTTTTCCTTGGTGAATTTTTATCAAGGAAGTTAAAGAAATCTTACATAAAAAGCCTTGGACTTCTTCTGGACACCCATGGTCTGGCCAGTCAGTATACTGCAAATGCCACACTGTCCTCTCTTGTCCAGAGAGAAGATGCTTGACCTTCAGACCAGTAGTTGCATAGCAGCCGGAGTCCGTGCGGAACTTAGTTGTCACCTTGAACTTCCCGTAAGTGGCTGAGCTGTGCTTAGAGCCCAGTTTAGGCCAATAACGATGACTCTTACTTCTTCCTCCCTCCTTAATAATCAACAAACAAACAAAATAGCCATTAGTTCCTGCAATTTCTCTACTAACAGAGGGCATAAAACTCTGCAGATAAGCCAAGTATTCTTATTTATTTCAAATCACCGGAAGAGCAAGGAGCAACCCACAAAGTAAAGAAAATATTAAAACTCAGCCATGTAATAATTCTAAGAGTAAAAATGTTTGCAGAACTAACTCATTTCACGGCAAAAGCCAACTACTGCCTACAACACCTCAGTAAATATTCTCCTCCTGGGGAAGCCTCCCCTTTAAATGGACAGAGATTTTCTTCAGCAGCTTCTAAGTATCTGGTTTTGCTCAGCCTTGGGGACTGGACAGTGACTTGATGTGCTATGGCACTCCCTGTGTTTGCTAAAAGCATCCAGGCATAAAGCAGAACGCAGTGTTAGTTAGCAAAGTGTGCCAGTTTTTATAACATAGCACATAGTTCTTGGATTACAGTAGAAAAAAAAATGTTTTGCTTGGCACAAGAATAAAAAGATTTTTTTTTTCTTTTTAAATGGACACTTCTACAGAAACAACAGCTTCTGGTCTCTTTTCAGCTGATAAGAGTGATGGTATGCAGAATTGGCCTTGGACGGGGTGGAAGTCTGTGTCATTTTAACCAGGAGCAGTTCAGCGCTCTCACATTCCAATGGAAACATCTTTGTTTGCTTTGGCCAAACTGAAGCGAAACAGGGGGAAGAGGGGGCTCTTGTTTCACATTAGCGCTTGCCAAACCAAGTATCAGAAAGTTACAGAGTGTAGTATTATAGCACTACAAGCGCACAGTCAAACAGAGTAAGAGGAAAAAGGGTTGTTGATAGAAAAAGCAGGTTACTGGAGTGGGAAGCGATAAGAGGAGATTTGCTCACGACAGAAAGAGCTGTATTCTGAGATTTTTCGTACCTCTTCAGCTGTGACCATGGCTATAACATTCACCCCCTGTTCCCACACCATCTGCCAGAAGTCATGGCATGTGTGTGGCAGAGGCCCTTGGGTAGCAATGTAGTGCCACTCCTCTCCACCTACAGTAACCTGGGAGCAAGGGAAAAAAAATAAAAGACAGTGAGTGCCCAAATTCTCAGCAGTGTCTCTGCCAGAACTACCCTTTGAACAACGGAGACCATAGGGAAACCTTTACATCTTCGTTCTTCCACTTTTGTTCAAAATTCTAAGCAAAAATTATCTTTTGATAAAAGTAAATCTGACAAGACACAGTCTTTGGTGCTTCTAAGTTCTTTCTTGATGGCCATAAACAAAGTTTTGAGCAAAATATCATCTATTTTTCTTGCCATGTCATCTGGATTGTGCAGAAGACAAAAGAAATATTTTTTTATTTTGAGGCCTTGTTTCTGATATGGCTCAATTATAAACAAGCAGCCAACTGACTGCCCTGGGCTTAGTGTCAGGCCCGCAGTGAGAGAAAAACTGAGCTCCAGAGGAAGTGTTAAAAGGCATCGTGTTGCTGCAGATGAACACACAGTGGTGTAAAAAGCCTGAATGGAAATGATGTTTTGCAGGAGGAAAGTTAGAGGCCTGTGCTGTTTAGGACCTCCCTCAATTATCTTCCACTCTGGCAAAAAATTATTTCTTAAGCAGACTCTTACTACACTGATCACTATCAAAGATGTGGCCAAGCTGTCCCCAGAGGAAGCAGTTGTGCCCCACATTGTACTTTACACAGAACCTGTTGCCAAATAGTGATGAGACCAATGACAGCTTCATTTCAAGTTACTCTTCCTCACTTGTGCTGGATTTTTCAGTTCATAAGCTACAAACTACTAGCTTTCAAATGCCATGTGAAATTTAAAACTGCCTAAAGCTGTAGGCATGTAAGTTGATTTCCCACTATATAACTGGATTACCAACCACATCTTATAGAAAGGTTTGTGTATTTGCATTGCAACACGTAATGGAATTATATTTGTAAGTGCTAAACACACAGATTTACACACTATAAATTATGTAGTGCCATGAACAGACCCAGCAGTACCTTAGAGTTAATCAGCATAAAACACTGCATCATTTCCTTGACTGGGGCAGATCTTTGTACATTTGGCAGTTTAAAATAAATAAATAAATAAATCACTCCTGCATAAAAAAAATTATCTTTTGACAGATCATTTGCTAAACTTCAGGAAAGGTTTATAAAAAAAAAGATATTTTTTTCCCAACATTTTAGGTAAAAAAGCAAAACCACTTCTAGAGTTGTCAGCTTTTATTTTAAAATGCATTTACCAGCAAAAAGCAAGGCCAGATGAACTAATTATTTTGGAAAATTAAAATATTTTTCCTTCTCAGGCTAAGACCTCTTAATTCTATATGTTAGCCTAGAGCCACTTCTCACAACAAAGTTATAAATCCCAGAGGAGGAGATTTACAGCAGAAACGCTGACACATCCATAAATATCAAGGTGCTGCTGGACAATGCTACAAGGAACAATCAATAACTCTGACAGGTTTAAGCATATACTGCATTTGAGGTCTTTGAATGCATTTTCAGAAACAGAATCAATTTATTTGTTATTCAAACAGCTGTTCATTGAGCTCAGTTACCTGGATTTTTACACCAGTAACTAACATAGGGTTTGTATGATAACAAATACGTCACTGTGCTGAAAATGATTTCCAACCCTGTCCACCAGCTCATTCTCTTATTTCATACTACACAGCATTCTCCTCTGTGAATGACAGTTAAAATCTTTAAGACCAGTGCAGGTAAACCCCCCAACTCCTTGTACTGGGTGGAATGTACAGAAACTGCCCAGCACTGGTCAGCACCTGGACTGGTCTTGCTCTTGCAGGCTCCTCTGCAGCCCTGAGAGCTGGTAGGGTATTACTGAACTTTTTAAGTCAACACCGACCTGACCCAAACAGTCAGATTAAGTGGTCTTAAGAACTTTCTTGCTTAATCCATTTGTTTAATTACAATTTGTCTCTTTGGTACAGAGAACAATTTTAGTACCTTAGCAGCAAAATGTCAATGGCAAATAAGCAGAGAAACAGACTAAAACAGCAGGGCTCGCAGACCAAGCTGGAATCCTCCAGGCATGGATCTTATCAGGATGATATAGGAGTTTTCTTTGTCTACTGACTTCTGGTCCAAATATCCAGCCTCCTGGCACATGATATGAAAGGACCATAAATAGTCTGGAGGGAATGGGATGCCTGGAATGTTTACTGCATTCTAATGCCCTGACTGCAGGATATTAAAAATTGAATATTGGGCTGCAAACACACACACACACAGAGTGCTACTGAGGTAAATTTCGCAGATGCAGTTTCACCTTCTAAGCAAAAGCACATCTGCTTGGCTTTTGTATGCACCACTGCGAGCGTGAGAGGAAAATACTGGCAAGGACCACTGTCATGTGCTAAAACATTTGTGCGTGTTCCTGGGTGCTCTATGAATGTGAGATGCACAAGTGTCCAACACTGACAAAAAGGGTAAAAATGTGGACTCAAAACTGGCCAGGGAAAATTCTTTTCTGCCTCATGTTGCTTTGTGGGCATAATTTAGGGTAGGAATCTCTTTTTTCTGGGTCTCTTAACAAAGTAGATGAAAAATATTGGGCTCAGAAATCCATCATCATAGCAACGCCTGATTATGCAAAAAACTCAGTATCTGCTACCTACCAGGCTATGGAGAAAAGTGACAACCTGCCAGGATCCTGGTACAGAAATTGTTTTGAATCAACAGGATTTAACACTGTAAATCATAGCCAAGGAGGCCAGCAAGTCTCTTTAAGCTTTTAAAAGGCTTTTACTCCAGGAAAATACTAGTACATGTTACTTATTACATTTGATTTTTTTTATTTTTTTTTTAATTTGGATTTTGACAATGAGAAAAAGCAGACAGCCCTCTCTGACAACAAGAGAATCTGTCGTCTGAGGGAGCCGAGTGCTGTTACTTCTCTCAGGGTAGAGTAAAAGCCAACAAAGGACTTTGCAAATAGCCCTGGAAGCTTAAAGAAAAACAAGCATCTGCAGTCACTCGCAGGATAGTTCACTATTAAAACTGGCCATGTTTGTGAGTAACAGAGTCAGATCGTATTTTAAGTTATTTTTACATTGAATTACAAGAAGAAATCTGAAGCATCTTGGTAAACACCTTGTTTTGAAACACAGAAGTCAAATGCACTATCCCATCAGAGACACAAGAATCTCATTCGTAAGGTGTTCGCTTTATCAATGTGTACTTAAAAGTTTTTTTAAAAAATAAACACTCATCTGTTACGATAAAAGGAAGAAAGATGAACTTGCATTGTTCATAACTAACTACTTTTTCTTTGGACACGGAGCTGCATACATGGAGCTACATCCTTTTTTAAAATCTTATCCTATATGATAGGAAATGAAAAAAATACTTCAGTGAAACCTTGTGCAGTATTTCTTTCAGGTTGCACCATTCAGTTGCAGGGACTCATCCTGCACGGCTTGTTGCTGTCCCGTGTTGGCCCACAGGGTTATTGGGACTGATAAATGAGAACACATACTGACTGAGTAGACAAAGTTTCTCTCCAGCTGTTTCTCTCTTGAAAACCTCTGCTGGTGGAAACCCTCAGTATATTCTTGTGTAGGAGTCACATCTCCTTGCCCTGCACTTAGCTGCTCTTTCTTTCAGGTACAGAGTCACAAAAATCCTATTACTTTGGAGGTACTGAGGCTGATCTAATGCATTTTAATGGGGTTTAAGAAACATGGCATCTCTTTCTACATTAACCAATAGAGACATTACACAGCCACCTGGCAGAGGTGGGCATAAAAAAGTAAGGATGCTCTCTTAAGATGACTTGCCAGTCTCTAGCAAATAAATCAACTCATGCATGCTAGTTGATAGGGGACTTTTAGAGATGGCCATGCTGACACAAAGGTATAATGATGCATTTTGACTAGGCTACCTTTTCAGAATTTCTAGCGTTACAGGAAATGCTGCTGTGCATCCAGGAATACAAAGTTTTAGCATACCTTCTTTTGCAAAGTAAAGTTCAAGAAAGCTTTTACCTTTATGTGTGAAGCGTTGATGTAACCTGTATTATTTTCTTTGGTTGGCACCAGCTCCACTCTGTTCTCCTCATAAGGAATGACCTCCCTGATGCGGTTGCGCTCAGTGTTTTCAGGCAAGGCAGCTGTGGTAAAGACCCCATCTGCCTTTTTCTTTGGAATCTGCTCATATTCTGTAAACACCATCCCTTCTTCCAACTTCCTCTTCAAAATTTTACACTAAGATTTAACAAAAAGGAACACCGATCCATTAATTCCACCTGGAACAGCATTTACCACTAGATCCATCCCAATCAGCTCTTTGAATTTCAACCTATAGCCATAGCATTGTCCCATTTGTTTCAGTTGCAGTTATCTGAGGGAAGATGACACGCTCTTATTTTTACCGAGTGAACCCACAAGCAAATTTTACATTTGTATGTTCCACCTACACAATTTTTAAGACTGCTACTGTAAAAAGCAACACCATATTAAATACAATGCTGGTTCAGTGTGAATTTGTATGTGATTTCACCACAACAGATACTTGTAAAAGTATTTTAAATTTATCTTTTAGGAAGAGTGATGTGGTCCATATTTTCAAAATACTCCCTAATTTGCACAAATGAAGTTTCCGCAGTTGAACAAAACCTGGTGTAGATAGAAGTGGAAGTTGTCTGCATACCAGATAACATGAGGCTGCAAAGTTCTATCTAGAACGCCAGAAAGATTTCTGCAAAAAATACGTCTCCCATATCTTAATGGCAGCAATGGTTTTTAATTTCTGAAATTCCATATACATGCACACACCCGCATGTGCAAATATCAGGAGGCAAATAACTTTTTTGCTGTTTGCTTTTTTAATTTAATCCTGTTAGAGACATTAACTGAACTCCTTGGTTGCATCAGAACATGCAAGATGGTATCTATGGGTGATCACTGTAGAAAGACTGCCTGATCAAGTGAAAAATGTGTAAAATGTTAGATTTACAGCTTGGTCATGTGAAATGGCAAACCGTGTCAATTTTCACCAACTTCAGTAAACATTTGAGATGTTTAACACTTCATCAGCACTCCGAGACACACCAGTGTTATCCACGGACCTTTCTCATTAATAGCTCTGAAAACTCTTAAAATTTTTTTTTCACATTTTAAAACAAATGTCATTATTTTAGAAACTTCATGCTGCTGGGAACAAAGGCAGTGAGCGACATTTCATGAGCCTCCATCTTACCCTCTCATCCATTGGCACCTTGGCGACTTCATCCTGGCTGTCCTCCGGCACTGGAACCCTAGCAACTGAGAGTCCGTTCAGAGCTGCCAACATCAAGGGCCTCTTCTGGGCCTCCAGGCCTGCCATCTTCTGCTTTTCTAGATTCTTTTGGCAAGAAAAGGCACGTTTTCATCTCTGTGTGATTATTTATAATGCCAGTAAAATGCTGGAATGTTTTTTTAATCTCCAAAATCTGTAACTCTCTGGCCAAGGAATGCAGATGATCACCATTAGCATCGTAAATTCAAATACAACCTCTATTCTTCCTGTTATCCCTCAAAGGCCTGCTCCTACATGAGCACAGAATTTTAATTTCAAAGAAGCAATCCCAGCATATAATACAGTTTTCATGCCATCAAAAGACATACAAATACAATCTCGAGCATTTTTCTGCAAACATTATTCTGAATGTAGGACATACAAAGCATCATCCTGTTACGTTAAAGCAGCGCTTTAACAAAGCCAAGATACCTGGGGCATCTTTTAAAAAGCAATAATTTCAATCTATTATAACAAACAGTAAAACACAGAACGGTTGTTTCTCTTCTGTGATGGAAATACTTAAAATGAGAAGTCTTCTGATGCACTCAGCTATTATGGTGATTCAAATAGCACCCACGATACTTTTCACACTAAAACCTGAGCTCACAGATCCCAGAAATGGATCAGAACAGCAACCAGGGAGGGCTATTGTTTACTATAGTTATGTACTGCTGATAACCGAAGTATGAATTTTAAATTTATCCTGCTGCCCTCCTTATGCCACTGGGAACTGAAAGAAGATGACAGACCATCTCTAAAAGGAGATGGATTATGGACATTTTATTCCATTTCCTTAACACTTCTTTCTGCTGGATTTGGAAGGAGAGACAAGCACAAGAGAAAGCTGGTGCTCAGCATGCATATGAAAGCTGTGGTCACCACACAGGCCGAGCTCAGCTCCTGGAAACACACTACTGAACCTGAATGCCCTCAGACATATGTAAATGGTTTGATTTTTTAAGAGCCTGTCAGCTTTTTCATCACCACTGGGCTCCTCCAGAGCACGAAGCAAAAAAAAATAAATCAAAAATCAAAAACCAACCAACCAAACCAACCAAATAATAAAGCAAACCAAAACTCCAAAACCTCTCTGCTTTCTTTTCTTACTTCCAGAAAGCAGAACAGCACAAGTATTTTTTCTTTGTTTGGGGACTTGATTATTATTACTACTTGCAAGGTAAAATAGAAAAGTCTGTGTTTAAAAGATCAAGGTCAACAAATTACTATAACGTGATTCCTATGACAAAAGGAAGGTTTGCATGTGTTAAGACTGCTGACTGAGGCTGAAACCACCTTAAAAGCTCAATGCTAAGACCACCCCTTCACTTTCAAAACAACAACAGCAGCACCTTTAGACCAAAGGCTGATCTGAATGATTATTCAGAGGAAGAGTACTTAAACACCACCTTCAAGCTCCCTTCTTAACTTCATTTCCACCCTAAAATCCTCTGGGTTCCTGCTTCTCAATGTTTTCTTTCCTTAGAAGATCAAAGGAGCACATCTATGCTTGTTGTTACACCAATGTCTACAGTATTCACTCATGAAAGATTATGCTTTATAGTCAAGTATCTATTTTACTTTAGTTTAAAGTTTAAGATTCTGCAAGGAGTAAATTCAGTCTCCATGACACAATTTTGATTGCAGCCCAAGTTTGATTCTTGACCATAACATCAGTGTAAGGATCACCAATGCACAAGGACTATACCTATGTTTGGAAAATTTTTTGAACATACAGTAGTATTTATATCTAACTAGTTACTGATCTAGTACATTACAACCTCTTCTCTTCTCTGGACCATTTAGGTGCTATGTTAACTTGTTTCAGGAATCATTTGTTTCAGACCTCAATTCTGAAAAAAAACCCAAACAACAGAACCATGGCACACTCTTTGCCTTCTATGACTGCAGCTGCACCCCAGAGAATTCCACCAAGCACACACATAAGTCATGGACTGGTAAGCACCCCTCCATATTTCCACATAAAGTGGCAAGGAAAGGCAAAGAGATCATTTGAAAAATTCATTGTTTCCATTAATGTATATATTTTGTGATACTTAGCTTGACATCCCTGCAAAGGAGGGATAAAATGCTAGTGCTAAAACGTGATCTCCCACCCACCTCAGTAAAGACATTTCAGACTCATCTTGCCCTCAGATCCACAGGGTTTAGAAATCTGTGCAGGCAAAGGGGAGCGGGCACTGAGGGGGACTTTGTGATCAGCCCCCTCATCACCTGGTGCATGCCCTGCCACCCATCTCAGGCTGTCAATGCTGCCAGGGTGGTGGCACCATCAGCTGGACCAGTCACGGGTTTGGCCAGCAGCCAGATAAGCACAGCAGAGGAAACAGACAAGCCCAAGAGGAGTGCACATCATCAGGCCCTTTGGTGGCCATACAGATCCAGGAAACCAAGTTGTATGTGGCATTTAATATAACATTTCCTAACTTTAAGCAAATCAACACCTTCCCACCTTTGTGTTCTCCACCATTTCCTTGTCCAAGAGTTTTCTGGTATGGAAACAGACTTGTATGATTACTAATTGCCAAGAAGCCACTGCAACAGAGGAAGACACTTACCCTCATCATGATTTCTCTTTCTATAATGCTGTCCTCAATAGAAAACATTTCAGAGACAGGCCTTTCCTTGACAGGTTCTTTCTTGACCCTCTCCTTCACGCTCGTGAGGTCAGGCTCTGAGATAGACGGCCCAAGTGAAGACCCGTTTATTGCCATTTGATCAGTTCGAGAGACACTAATGGCTTTGGAAGGCCCTGGCCTCATGGCTTTGGCCCTGGCTACAGCCACAGAAATGCTAACATGGTCCTGCCTCAGGGCTCCATTGCTGACACTTTTACGAGGCCCAGGATACTCTGGAGGAGGTTTATTTGGTATTCTAGCCAAGGCAGCTTGCAGCTGAGCACTATATTCCATGTTCTCATGGAGGGCTGTTATTCGTGACACAGATTCTGGGGTTTCTTCTTCCTCTTCGCTTTCACTGCTGTGTATCAGCATTGTGGCATCCGAGAATGTCTTTTTGTGATGATAATGAGGAACCTGTTGAACTTCATGCCCCATCTGAACCGACTCTTCTGGCTGCACCTGCTCTCTCAAAGTGTTCCTGCGTGGTAGAGGGGCATTTAAAGTTTTTAATGCCATGGCTTCTATACCACGGACCATATTGCTGATGACCTCCAGACTATGGCGCTTGTTCACAGCTGCATGATGCTTCACCGCCATGAGGGGCTCGCTGACCTCCTGCAGTGACTGACGGATGACCGGCGAGCTGTCCTCTTGAAAAGTCTTTACTGAGAGCTGGACTTTGCGAGTGACCAAGTCAGGACTGCTCCCACTGACATACTTGTGCCGGTGGCTCGCCAGGTCTGGTGTGCTAGTGGCAGGACGAGGTCGCGGGTATGGAGGCGGGGGTCTGAAGAGATAGTTCTTTAACATGTGAGTGGTGCTGTAACTCTGGCTGCTCTGCAGCTGCATGTTAGCCAGTTCTGGTGTGCTGACAGTGTGGGATATGGCACTTGCTGCTGTCTTATTTTGTACAGCATTATTAGGGTTCATTTGGTCAGATGGGACGACAGGCTTGTTATAGCTGCCACCCTGGGGCCCGTACGTAATCGTGTAAGGATGTCTCTCTTGAATCTCAGGTTGACTGTAAACTAAATCTTCTGGCTGGTTATAAGCATGGGTGTTTCCAATATTGAGATTCCTCAGAGACTGACTTTGGCTATCCATCTGGATCACCCCTCTCTTCATTTGCCTCATGACAGTTTCATAATCTGGAGTTGGCCGGTAAGATGGTACTATGATTGCACTATGTCTGTGGCTGGGGATATAGTCTGCTCTCATAATGTCGCTTCCAGGGATGCTCAGATTTGAGGACATTGGAGAGGCCTGGATGAAGTTCTGTGAGCGATTGAGGGAGTTCATGCTGTGGGCGCTGCATACGCTCCCGTTGGGTCCATTACCATTCAAGTAGCTGAAGTCCATGGGACACCTATCCAAACTGGTTTGAGACCTACAGTAGAAAGTTTCTTCATTTCCATGGAAAATACTATCTGTGTAGAGCAGACATAAAAACATTGACAGTGTTAACATACAAGGACTCATTCAATGTTAACAAAACTTCAAATGCAGTCTGCACCAACGATTACAGAGATAGCTTAGTGTACAACTGCGGGGAACATTTGGTCTTGGGAACATCCTTGGTTCATTGAGATAGAACTAAAACAAAGCTACTCCTATAAACACTCCAAACAGTTAGCAAAATATGGTAGTTCAGATCCTTGTGGGAGGCATGAAAGGGGAAAGACAGGAAGTGTTTTTGCCTGGGGTGGCAAGGAAGAATAATGGGGCATCTCCTCCCTCAGCATCCTGTAAGGATCCAATGTTGCTATCACCTTAAAAATCCAGTGCTACTAGCCTATGGTAATCCTAAACATTCTCTTATCTTTTCTGAGGATGCACTGCTGTCTGTGCTTCAAAGTAGCAGATGACTGTGGAATTGGAAATCCTACTTCAGACCAACCAACGGTTTCGAGGATCCTATGTATAACATAGCAGGGTGGATCAAGACTGAGGGGTGAGGGAACAACCGAAAAACCCTAACCACCCCTCTTCAGGGGCAAATATTAAAATCTTCAGCAAAGGATATTTGTGAGGCAATCAAGACAGTAAAGATGATATCCTTGATCACAACTTCACTGCAAGACTGTCTGTGTCTCGGAAGAAAAGAGTAGCAGCTCCCAAAATTCTGAAATCAGCTAATTCTTCAACAATATAGATAAGGCTGTGGTAAAACTAAGGGAACTTTACAGTTCTTCTAAAACTGAGAATTGCCCCCTTCAGAGCCTCAGCTTCACAGTAGTAGCCACTAAGTAAAATCATCTACTGTATGCAAGGAACTATCCTTAAAGTATCCTTTCAAAACTTACCGGGTTGTACCTCAAAATGAGACAGACCACCACAACTCTAAACCACTATCAGGTGTGACTAAGAGTTTGCGTGCTCATGGGAGCACTTCAACTGTACCTCTTATGAACTGCAAAGAACACAGCCTAACAGACCTGGCTATATCTATTCTATAAGGTGGTGTGGTTAAGGGTGTGAGACTCAAGGTGTTTAGGGGCTGGGCTCCATTCCCAGCTTTGACCAAAGTAACCTGGTACAACCTCTTAGAGAATTTATTCATGAAATGCAGGGGTAAAAATATTTAACCCTTCTTAAGTCCATAACACCAACAATGCAGGCAGTTGTTGGTGAAAAATCAGCAGAAAAGATTATCTAAATATACCGTTTCATGAACGGGACATTTATGATTTCTCCTACAGTAAAAGATATTTGCTGTCTTCTTTTCCCCTCACTCCATTTCCCTTCCTGGCCCCAGCTAGCAATGCCTTTGAGTATAGCCATCATACTTCCTTTAGAAATTATTTTTTTCAGCTTATTGAACTTTAATACCAAGTTAAGGGTCTACATAATCATGCACAGACATTTCAGAGAGATTTGAAAACTGAAACTGGACTTTAAACAGAAGACTTACTGCAGCTCTCTCCCAGCAGTTACTCCCATTTGACCATGATGGCATTAGAAATCTAGACATAAGGTGTAGGAGCTTCTTTGCATACACATGAATGTCCATTAAAGGAAAAATACATGCTCTAAGTACCTTGTGAATTATGTGTTTCAGTGTAGTGTTCTCCACACTGGACATGCATAGGAGGCAGTATAAATGGGTGTTGTCTTGGCTGGAATAGAAGCACAAGGAAAAAGAAGTGTTAGGAACTTTGTTTGCTACAGTTTTCGGGGCTGAAACAGGAAAAAGGGTTCTATGCCCTTTCCAGTGAATACTGCTCTTTCTTACTCAGCCAAAGACACATGGTTTGGCATTTCTTTATAGAACAGAGAATAATATTCTGTAAATTGTTTGCTAAATTTTATTATGGATCTCAAAGCTGACCAGTTAAGACTCCTTTAAGCTCAACCACTTCAGAAAAGAGCATCCAGACTTCCAGCTCACTTAGAACTTTTCAAAAGTTTATTAAAAGCTTTTGCCCTTGAAGAATTAAAAGAAAACAAAACAAACACCTAATCAGAACAAAAGCAGCAGATGGAACAAATTCAAGGTCCTAGAACATTGTTATAGAAGCAAAAGGAACACATCTGGACTTAAAATAAACTCTGCATATTATATGAATATCAGATTCCTTAAATAATGAATTGGAACAATAACAAACCTTCACCAATCTGCCCTGCAAGAAGTTTTTAAACACGAGTATCACAGGGGCAATTCAGTATTAAATCAGCAGAATCCTTTACAGCAAAATAAATCACAGCTGATGTTGTGTTCACTAGCTTTGTCCACTGGTAAACCAATGCACTTTAAAATTACATTTTACCACATGCACTGTAATGTCTTGTTTGGTGTCACTGAGGAAAGTTTATGACACATATTTTACATACAGAGTAAGCAGAAAGAGAAGACAGACACTCTTGTGAATATGTTTTCCTTAACAGCGGAATAAACGCTTTTCATCTAGGCTGATTCAAGTAGTCCAAACTATTAAGGAATACTGTGGATGCCTAAGGCAAAAAGAAACACCAAATAATTTACCTTTGCATGTACATGCACAAAACGAACAACAAGCTACTGAAGAGACAGTGGGGAAGGGGTTAAATTTACATTTTCTATGTAAATGGGGAGAAAGAACTAGAATCAAAGAAACCAAGCACACATATGAATTCTTGCATACAAAATGGTTCTGCTAAGCCAGAGCTGGAACACAACAGAAAATACTTCTGCTACAACAATTACTTTCAAGAGTATAAAGCCCTATTATCACAGAACAATCTGGGCAAAGGACCCTGCTGCTGACAACTCAAGTAGCATAGCTTAGCCTGGAACAAATGAAGATGTTGGAAAGCCTAACCAATTGGGGGGGTGGGTGGGGGGGTGGGGGTGTGCAGAGGAAAAGTGCAAGGAAGAGGTTTTTTCTACTGGGAATGTACTGCAGACTCTCATCTTTGTGATAGATGTTATGGAGGGTATCTGCAAGAAATTAGAGACTATTCTGTTGTGAGGTTTTTTTGGTTTGGTTTATTTTATTTTTTTTTGATGGCCCATCTGCTTCTTCTGGTGGAACAGGAGAAGCTTGAGGTCATGTTAATATCCAACTTAAGGATCACTTTCAATTTACTTTTTTTTAATCAGCTAATTAAACATACCATCATATTTAGATCTCTTACACTGAGGAGGCTTTGCTAGAAAACCAGAATCATTGGGTGTCCTGACAGTAGAAAGAAACAGCATAAAATGGCTTAAAAGTAATAATAAGACCCACGTTCACCATGATGCCAAAACCATATAAAGGGTCTTAATCTGAAAGTAATGAACATGATCCTCAGTGAAGTGGCAGAGCCTCGCCCCAGAGATCCCACTTCACTTCCCATTTATGCCTACTGATTTATTACCCTACAAGACAAATTAATAGCTAGGTGTATAAAGGAATGTACAGTGCAGACAACAGTCAGAAAGGTGGTTGCTTTTTTCCTCCATGAAGAGAACCGTTTCAACAAGTTAACAAAATGACTATGAAAAGAAGCAGTTGAAAGTTCAACGTGAATGGTTAACAGACCAGTTGACTTTTTAATTGATGAGCACACGTTCCTCCTCTTGATCTTCCTGAGACTTTGGGGTTTTTTTTAAAGCTTGTTGAATGCTTATGTTCAAGACAAAGATTATAATAGTTTTACTTAGAATCAGAGGAACTTAATACAGAAAATAGGCTCTTAACTTAAGAAGTTGACAAGTCCACTTTTTACAAAAACACAAAGAGTGGAAGAAACACAAAAAGCAGCTGTAAAATTATGTAATGACTAGATTTTGATGTATATAGTACAAGACACTTGAAATTCTACAGAATTATTTTCTTTATATATCAAATATTATTTCAGTCCAGTAGAAAAGATGCTCAGTTTCTGCAGGACAAATACAAATATAATGCCTTGAAGATTGTAATTTTTAATACTCAATGATATTATTCAATGAAATTAATCAACCTGGGTGGCCACATCCATGACTTTCATTCCAATCATATTGCCTACAACAAATGAGTTAATGTGCTTATTTGAAATTTAGTAAGTGTTCCATCTTACACAATGCCCCATCCCTTTAGAAATGGTATAGACGTACTTAAAGACCCCGCCAAGCTACATACCAAGGATGACCTACTCCAAGTGGGCCGTCGTCGGATAGGAGGAGGAGAACTTGATTGTCTGTGGAAGAAAAAGCAAAGAGAAATACTAGAAACCATAACATTTCAATTGTGATTCAAAAATGAATGGGAAAAACAAGAGACGAAGAATCTGTAAGTATTGCTCATTAAGAAGATTTAAAAAAAATAATAAATAAATGAAAATAATTCATGTCCTTCTCAAAATACATACAGTGTTCCAGTTCCAAAATATACATGCCTTTTATTCATTACCCTATTTGGCTGACTTGGAAACACAAGAAAGAAAAAATCTGATTTAAAAATTAATCAAAAAAACCAAGTCTCTTAAGCAATAAAACCTAAACATGGCACAAAGGCATAGTCTCAGGTGACTTAAGGTGAACATTCAAACAATGACAACTTTATGAAATTCATAGCAATCACTCCAAAGCAATGTGAACAGATTGGGAGAGGAAAAAAAATAAAGCAACTGGTTATATAATACTAGCAGAACCACATACAATATTAGAGTAGCCAGGTGCGGTGGACGGCACAAGGGAAAAAAAATGAGGAATGGAAAGAAACAAGTTGAAGGAGGCAGAAATATAGTGCTTACATGAAGAGAGGAAAGGTGGAATTTGTCCTCCTACAGTTTCTGATCTGGTGAATGACGTTATGTGCAATTAGAGGAAATGCACACAGGAAAACAAACAACTATTATTTTAACAGAGGGCAGGAAAATTATCTGGCTAGAAAACACACACCGGCATATGCCATCAGTATCTGTGGCTCTAACACATTTATGTCGCTACCCAGTTCATGATACTTACATGAACACACCATATTTAGAAATAAACATGATCAAAAGCTATTGCTTCTGCAGTCTAGATTATGAACTGTAATAGAACAGTTTTTCTTCCCTGTTGATCCCAATAGACAACTTCAAAGAAGAAATATTCCAAGATGACAGACTACGGTATTATTTTTTTTATTTTCTTTCTTGAGTGTCACAAGGGAGACAATCTGGAGCTTCCTTTGAACTCAATTCCTCTGAAGCCATTAAAATTAAATTTAGTATTGGGCTACTGAAATGCGTTATATGTTAAGAAATATCTTCTCTGATCTTCCACTGACCTCTTAAGAACTGTAAACGCCATCTGAAATTTAATCAACATCTCTTTTCTATCAGTGAAAAGATCACTCTATGTAGTTCATCTCATTGGTCTCTCCAATACTCTGACTCACCATATGTTAATATATTGTGCGCCTATGTAATATTAGAAAGATAGACCTTCCAGTCTTCCCTTCATCATTTTGGATTTATTTTCCAACAGATGGCATTACCCAGCTAAACAGATGGGATGTCCAGCTCTAACTAGAGCTGTTGATAGAAATGAACTTCTTCATATCTTTCCAGCTAACTAAGCTGGTAAGTTCTGCAAGGGATTCATGTTTTTATTGCTCTACAAACACTGCACATCATGAAAATTTGTCAAAACAACTTCTTAAAGCAAAATTTACCTCAAATTAAAATTTCTCTGTGCTGATAAATGAAACATAGCTAATAAACTCACTTTTGACTTATCACTAAAGCCTCCTGAATTCCTCCTTCAGTTCAGATGAATCCACTTGTGTGAGAAAACTAGCTCAAGGTTCTTTCCTTAATAAGCGCTCCAACTAGAGCCTAAGGGAGAATTTGGGGTCAGAATTACAGTCTCTGCTGGGTTGTGCTAGTATGGTTATGCAGGTTAACGTTCCCCAATGGCCTCCCTTGTTTGGTGCACATAAGAATCAGATAAATTATACTGCCCAAACCAGAAAATGACAACCTGTTTTCCACGAGCCTTAGCTTCTAGATGGGTAATGTGTCTTCAAAATGCTACTGCAATTCACTTTTGGCATGTTAACACATGTCACTTTTCACTCCTGTTTATACTAATATTCTGGAGTTATGAACAACAGAGACCAAAGGCTTCAATTTAAGGTTCTCTGTCAGATTTAGCTGCTTGGGGAGTATCAAGCCTCACAAGGGTCAGAATGAAATTTCATTCTTAATTGTCTATTCTTGCTGGTAGTTAAAACAAGATGAGAGAAAAATGGAAAGGGGGAAAGAACGACACAAGTGACTAGAAAAATACAAACAAAACCAGACACGCCAAAACACAGAGTAATTCCAAAGCAGGTGTCAGAAATCAACTCTGCAGAAAGAGTACTCACTCTGTGCAAATTTTGTTCTGTTTGTAAAACTTGTGTCTTGCTGCAAACAGTCGTGAAATATATTTGGCATTTTCAAGATCATCCTTTAAACAAAAGAAAACACAGCGGGGAAAAAAAATCATTTACTACTTCATTTCATTGTTCTTACCAAGAAGTAACAAAGAAGAGTTTTAAAAATCCAATTGCAGTAATACTTGGTAAGGTCCATCATGTACAGCATGTGGCTGCCAAGAACATGTCTAGTGCCCTCAAGAACATTGAAGGCACTGAATTACTGAAATACAGTGGCATGCCTTTACATGCTGCCACTTCACTGTTAAGTCACAGTGGGAGGGAAGGAAGGATGACAAAAAAATAAAAAAATAAGAATGGCTCAAGCTTGCTGGTCCAGTTTCTATACTGGCCTTGGTTCAGGGAGATGCAGAGTGATTTTAAATAGCACAGAACAGCAGTGCAGCCCTCTGAGTTCCAGTATGTGCACACATAGTAGCTTATGCCCAGTTTCTACAACTGCTTATACTGCTATATTTATGCCAACATGAAAGCAGTTAATTTTTGTTGACTTCCCAGCATAGTATACTTTGGGATGCTTGGAAGAGAATACAAATATTGGTAGCTAAACAAAGTTAATTTAAGTCTTCACAAAGTAAAACGTGAACTTTATGGGGGATGGGGGGTAACAGGACACTTATGGTGAGTAGGGCCCTTTAGAAAACTGGAATTTTAAAGGCTTATTTTTTATATAAGCAGCTTTCTTGATGACACTGTTTAGAACTTTTTCTTACTGTGTGAAAGAGCACATTCTCTTCTTTGTTGATCAACTCTAGAACAATTGAAGACTTGTTATGTGCTATATTCCCAATGTCATTCCACCTGTAGAGTAAAAAAATGTCATTCCACTTGTAGTTTGCCAACACACACGTTCAAACATTTCACAAACACATTAAGGATCCCTTAGTCAACATTAGTCTTATTTTATGGCAAAGCTTTTTGGTACCTGTTTGGTGAAGAAACATGGTAAGAAAAATAAGAAAAGAATAAGGATAATCATGCTCTGATTAAAGGAGAAAAAGATATTCGGCTCTTAGCCCAAAGCAGGAGAGTTAAAAGCTCTCTTTAAAACCACAAATTTGAAGACTCACAATAGAAAATACATTGAAAATACACTAATGATAAACATTACACTGAACTGTGGCATTTTTGAACTGATTGATTTTAGCCACATTTAATAGAGGGGTTTTGGTTTGTTTTTTGTTGTTTTTTTTTTGGGTTTTTTTTTTTTTTTGGTAGTGCTGTTCCTCTTCAAGTGCTGTTTCCAACTTTCCTCTGGTGCCAACTCTTCCTAACAAAGGTTAAGTTGACAACATGGTAACGTAGACTAGGCATACCATGTTAATACTCTGGATTTATGTTTGCAATCTTTTCCTTTTTTTTTTTCCAAGTAATTGTCAGGTTACCCAAGATCAGAGTTATAATCTTCTTACAAATAGCTGACAGACATTTGCGTACATTGCATGCAATCCATGGGGATGGAAAGGACTTGTTTGTTCTGTTTGCAGCATGCATTCCTCTTCATGTCATGGCAGGATGCTTGAAGTGCAAACTTCCAAAGAGTAAGGATCTCATCACCAACTACCACTTCTACATGTAAAGATACTTTTTGCTTTTGTCACCTGGCACAGTTAAAGTATTATCTAATTTCTTCTCAAAATTTAATACACAAAACATCAGCTATGCAGAAAAGGGAGCCCTAAGATTTTTTTGAAGATGACCACTGAAAGGCCTTTTAAGGCAAAAAAACCTCCAGCTTAAGTCTGACAAGACTGACCTACTGCCTGAAAATATTAGTTCTCCTCATAAACCACAATTTTTTGGCTGCAAAAATGTTCCTGTTTTTATAACAGGGACTAGCAAAAATCCACTTTGAGGTAACACTGACAGTAACAGAAATCACCATAAGAAATAAGGCAGCAAAGAGGAGTGAGTGAAACCCTAGCCTTCCTGGAATTGTGGAGATTTCTAGAAATGTTTTAATACATAACAAACTTTTCTAAGAAGTAACAAAACCCACAAAAGAAAGTTAATGGAAAGGCTTAAACAATTCTTAACCAAAATAAACAGCAGAGCAAATAAACAAGTGACATACCCAGGATTTTCAAAATTACAGCATGAGAAAGTTCAGCTTTTTTTTTAGTGGGGCATCTAAGTATGGCGACCAGATTTTCAGAAATGCTGAGTGCCTAGGCTGCCAACTGTGAGGTTTAACAGATTTGCATTCAGAAGCATCAAAGAGGCAGGCATAAAGGCAAGAGAAGAAAAGGAATCAAAGCTTTGTAAGTAGAACAAGATACATGACAGACAACTACATCTTCCTTGCCATCAAACCCATTCACAGACATCAGAAATTATTCTTTATCACATCTCTTACAGCCAAGAGGCCAATCCTGAAAACAGCGAGGTGACTACTCCTTAGTTAGAGGATTGGCCCTATTGAAGTCACATATGTAAGTATGGAAAAAACCCCACATGTGCAGCTCTGAAAAGAAACTCTCTTTAAATACAGAAGACCCTAGATTTTACCTATAAATCACGGTTTTCCTTCCAATTCTGTTTTTTATGAAGATTCCCATGAAGAAAATACCGAGGTGTATGTCATTTCCATGATTATCCTGTGGAGAAATGATATATATTTAGTTTCTTTATTAAACTGGCCCATACATGCATATGAATGCATGCTGAACTACCAAACAGAAGCCCTTCTTCAGGATAAATGCAGGACTAACCCTTAAATAATCTATATTTTGCTGCTTGATCAGAGTTTGAGTTTCACTATTTCAAAGCAGTTAGCACTTAACTGGCTTTGGTCTGCTGATTACTTAGAACGAAGGCTAGATCAGCCCAAGATTCTCCTCTATCAAACAACACACACACCACAAACAGCTAAAAATCACAATGATACAACCTGTGGGGTATTATACAATAATAGCAATCGAGAGCCCATATGACTACCAAAAGAAATAGTCCTCTCTCACATTCACAACATTTCTCCAGTCACCTGTTAAAACATGTTGAGATTTCAAAAAACCACACCTGGAGATGGAATCCCTCTCAAAAGCTATACCCTTCGCAGTTCCTCCTTTAAGTACTCTGTGTAGAAATTCACAGCTTGTTACTCTAGAAAGTATCTATCTCTATGCAGATATATCCTTGGTTGTTTTTCAATTATTGGGTTAGATATTCGTATGTATGCATCACATAATCATCCACTGCTCTTGTATTGTTTTTCAGAAGTTCTATTTGGTTTGTGCCTACCCACGCCTCTTGTTTGAATATCATGTGCTCCTGTTCCATTTTGCGATCAGTTTTCTTAAAAATGCTTTTTATTTTTTTGCTACAAAAGCCTAATGCTGTTGAAAAGAGGTTTTTCTAACATTCATCAACAAAAACAAGTTTCCTTCAGCTGCATATATAGTAATTGATTCACATTTTTAAGTGGTAAATAAAAATCCTGCTAACAGAAAGCTTGTAGATAAAAACTGCTAGAAGAAAGGGTATGAGAGAAGTCAATGCGCTACACAAGAGAAAATTCTAGAAACCATCAGGTGACCCTGTGTTTTAGTAGATTGGATTAGAGCTGCTCTTCTGGCCTTTCTGTACTTGATCCCCAAATGGCAACAACAGAGTGTCTGCACCTGGTTATAACTACTAAGCATTAGGTTTTTCACAAGCAAGCGACGGATGCCAAGTTTCAAGCCCCAGCCTATGCATAGGTTCTCACTGTCACATACACCAGCATTCTTCCACATATACTACAAGTCAGCAGAGGTCCTATGGCCAACAGTCTTCAGTTTAGTCTGATCAGAGGACCACACATTCCTCTGCCTTGTCTCAGAGACAGCTTTAGAAGACAAAAAGATTGGGAAAACATTGAGGAAAATGTATTTATTTGTATATGTGTGTGTGCATATACATACAAATATCTATGTAGAAAGAAAAACATATTTCTTCTTTCATAGCATTTCCTAGCAGGAAATTTCTTTTCATAGCATTACCTAGCAGGAACATAAGAGAAATCTTTCATTTTTCCCTTTGGATANAGAGGTCCTATGGCCAACAGTCTTCAGTTTAGCCTGATTAGAGGACCACACATTCATCTGCCTTGTCCCAGAGACAGCTTTAGAAGACAAAAAGATTGTGAAAACATTGAGGAAAATGTATGTATTTGTACACATGTGTGTGCATATACACACAAATATCTACGTAGAAAGAAGAACATATTTCTGATAGCATTACCTAGCAGGAACAAAAGAGAAATCTTTCATTTTTCCCTTTGGATGCAATTCTATTTGTTTACAAGGCCAACACACTGCTCTTTGGTACAAGGGTAACATCTTCCTGCAATTTTGCAAACGCCCAATCCATGCTTTGGAGAATGTCTAATANTATTTTTCATAGCATTACCTAGCAGGAACAAAAGAGAAATCTTTCATTTTTCCCTTTGGATACAATTCTATTTGTTTACAAGGCCAACACACTGCTCTTTGGTACAAGGGTAACATCTTCCTGCAATTTTGCAGAACACCCAATCCATGTTTCCTACTTGCTGTACTGACATTGAAGAATGTCTAATAATTCCAACACAGATATCCTTTGCAGTAGCATGCAACATTAATCAAAATTAATTTGAGGAAAACACTGATTTCATTGACTGGCAATAAACATTCCAGAATTTTTGTTGCTGGGTATGGATTTGGTTTTTTTTCCATTCAGCTCCTCCTCTGCAGGCTACTTTTGAGACTAGCCAAAGGATCCGTTTTGACTTCAGCAGAAGGCTTTTTTTGGTGTGGGGTTCTGTTTGGTTGGTTTGCTTCTAAATTCCAAGTCAACTTTAAGTAGCAGAAAAACTGCTAGCAGTCCACCATTTACGGTGGCTGGGTTGCTTGGCAAAGAGAAATGCAGTTTTCAGTTTCTCGGCAAAACTTTATCATGGTGGCATGTGCTCCATAAGGCCAGGCAGACAGGGACTTCCAATAAAGGGAAAGTGACTACAAATGCAAAATAAACCTTGAAACCTCCCCTCAATTTTACATGTGTGGCAGACTGTGTGAGCATGTAAGAAAACAAGGATAGGTAAAGTTAATGCTTGGTAAATAGCAACTTAGAAAGATAGGAAAAGGTCTCATCTTCCTATCCTGTTAAAGGAGACGAGAGTTGAGGTGCATTTTTCCAGTCACTCTCCCTCAGACAGCACTCAAAGAAAAGCAAGAAGCATCTCATCTTGGGAGTTTGCCAAGTGAGCAGGCCCTACCACACGGCAACCTCTTCCATGAAAAAGATTTTGGTAGAAGAGAAATAACACTACAGGCCCAAGATACTATCACACTGCAACGTCCATTCAAACCACCAGCAGTCATTTCATGCTCCAGAACAGTGAAACAAGTCCTGTCTCTTTTGGACAAACATGACTTGCATGCGTTCCAAAGGTCACTGCAGACTCCTACCTTGTTTGATTCAGAGGTTCTTTTATAATATGCACTGACATACCTTCACAGGGAAAGTTTCCTGTCCAAACCCATCAAGGCGTTCCACTTCATTGATGTACATTAGCTCAGCTTCTGCTGCTGTAATGCCACTGCAATTAGAGTAACAGAAGGCAGCAAATGGTTCAATATTATACACACATAAGAAATATTTGTGAAAAAATGGGATATTCACAAATCACTTTAGCAGACACTTTGGAGATGCTGCCTGGAAATGAACAAGACAAAACTTTCTACATTAGGATCATAGTCAGCAAGGGGAGGAATTTTACTGAATGTTGCTAAGGTAAAGTACAAAGCAAAGTCAAATTACAGGAGAGAGGAAGGAACTGATCACATTACTCAGTTTCTTTTGCACACATCAAATATTTTCCAGGCTTTATTAAAACATCAGGACATTCATTAGGTTGTGTCTAGTTCTGGATGGCCAATTTGAGCTACAGGGGTCCTAATTTGCATAAATAGTATACAAATAAGCTGCAGTTGCTTAAAATGACTTAAAAGGGAAGACTGACATTTTCATGTTGGCTGTTCAAAAACACAGGCACTCAATCGAATGTTGAGCAGATTCTCTTCCATAATAGAGAACAAATCACCTGAAAACTTTTATACACGTGTCTACACATGCCGCTGTCAGAGCTCGGGAATTCAGACATTTCAGTTCTCAAAAGCAGGTCAGAATAAATTGCAGGTTGCTCCAAAAGAAGGATACTATCGACATTTCTCCTGTTTCTTCCTCCTTACCACAGCTTACAAACAGAAATATAGGAACCAGACAAATACTTGGGAGAAAGATGGAGAAAAAGCAGGTGGAACGTAGTCTATCTGCTGAAGTGAGAAAAAGTATTTGTTCTTTGTGTTGCAGAAATAGCATTAAAGAGAACAGCAGGGGAGGGAAATCTTTCCTTTCAAGTCTGAGTTAACCAAGATCACACAAGCAGCCCGTGGCAGAGAGAGAAGAATCAGATCTGCTCATGGCCAGCTTGGAAACTGCTTGCGTCAAAGGCCCAAGCTTGCATTGAAACTCAAAGTGAGAACAGCCCTCAGCTCAGAAATTGGTGTTTGCCCATTTACAGAAATTTTCTGTTATAATGGGACTGCTGCACCCTTCACATAACATTCTTATTGCATTTCATGTGATAAGGCAAACTAATAACACAAAACTATTATTTCCACCAACATATAAGGCACTGCCATTTTTCTAAGAACAGCACTCTAGAGGTTTCAGTACTTCTACCACCAAAACATCTAGATGACATGAAAGAAGCCTGCTTACGAAAAAGGTATTTGTACAGAAGCACTAATACATACACTCGTAGATCATTAACTACTAACAGCATAAGATATCTTTT
Source organism: Pedionomus torquatus (assembly GCA_013398155.1). Taxonomy (NCBI): domain Eukaryota; kingdom Metazoa; phylum Chordata; class Aves; order Charadriiformes; family Pedionomidae; genus Pedionomus; species Pedionomus torquatus. The sequence goes on along the minus strand of VZRU01016781.1, from coordinate 1,127,325 downwards.
CCACAACTAGAGTTAAATCCCAACTCCTGTTATTTTTCATTTCCATTACACTGAAAGTATGTGTATCCCCCTTTCTCTTAAAAGAGAGAAAACCCTCAGACAGATCCTTGGACTGCATCCGATCAAGTCACAGGTCTTTCACTGTAAGGATTTAAGTAATACCAAGAAGACAAAGATGTCTACTGCATAGTGCAAGTAGTGTTACACATGGTCCTCAAACCTTATGGTGCAAATGCTCATCTTTTTGGGATCCAGTTCCTTGGCCATTTTGTCTTCACACAAGGCAGATAATCTTTTGTAACAGACTAGTTAAAAATCCAGCGAGACATAGCATAACAGTAACATGAAGCCAGGCTAGTTTACCCCTGCCAGAAAAGTGTGGGGAGGAAGGGAAGTCCTAGAAAGATGACGGCAATAAAACCCCATGATCTAAATCTTAACATGTCAAGCTCACCTGTGAGTTCGATGCTCCTGAGCAACCTTTTGAGTCAGCTCCTCCAAGACAGCTTCATCCTGGGTCCAATCCTGTAAAAAGATGAAGAAGCATCAAAAACTAGTTATCCATAGAGACAGATGACAAAAGGCAATACAGGAATTATGATGGCAGATGTTTCAGGATTGTTTCCTGTTCACACTCTCCCAGGTAATTACAGAGAGAATCTATCACCAAGGGTGTGGGTTTTTTGTATCTTTTTTGGATGGGGGTGGGTGGGTAAAAAGATACTGTTAAAAATAGGGGTAAAGTTCTTATTATTCCAAAAAAGAGAACAGAGTGTAAAGCACAGAGAAAGGATCTTTTCCTGGATAAGGACAAAACAAGTCTTTAAAAACACTTGGAAGTCTACAAATTGCCATACCTTTTAAAACAGCCCAAAATAATGTGTAGAGCATAGAAAAACCAGTCATGTTTATTTTCTGTCCTGCAACCTACAAGTACTCCTTTCACCATGTTAAAAAGGACTGCAATCTTTGCTACCTCTTCAAATACGTAATACCTTTATGCTTGCAACACATTTCCAAGCAGAAATTTTTATCTTTGCAAATGTAGTAATGTGTGGTAGAAACAATTCTGAAATATTTGGGAGCAAGTTAATAAAGGAAGTCTGCTCATAAATTCTAGGAGGAAAAAAAAAAAAAAAAAAGGAAGCCAAAAAAAACCCCAAAAACTTTCTTGCAAAACCTCAAAGTTCTTATTTTTACTTTAAAAAGCCTTAAGGCTGCATGTAATGTACTTAAATACACTGCCTGTTTCTTGCTCAATGGGTCCCTCCCTCTGATATTTGCTTCTGCCACAAAAAAATGTGAAAGTGGTAGCGTGCTAATGAAAAATGGCATGGTACATGCCTATGCACAGCTACACACCTGTGGGGTGTACTGTGTACATAACTTTGTTCTTTTCCCTGCTGAAGAAATGCCATTTGACACACATTGTAGCCTCACAAGATTGAACAGTACAAATGTAGCTGCCCCTCCCTCATCCACCAGCTCCCTTCACTCCTGAATTACAGCAACGTTCTTGGAGGCTCTTTCTACACCCAAGATTCACTCAAATCCTTCCACTTGCTTCAGGACTAGTTTATATCTGCAGCACTTAGCAACTGCCACTGAGCTTACAGTGAAATATTTACTATTACATTATCCACTCCTCCCCAGAAGAGCAGAGACAAAAAATTAAAGAAACGTCTACAGAAACAGTTGATGTAAAAGTAGGCTTCTGAAGGCTGTAGGAAGCAGCCACTTGTGATTTTATTAAATTTAGCAATAGTAACATGGATGAAAGGCAAGATACCCCAAAGTGAGCACATGCAGAGCAAGACCACACCACCATGTATGCAGCTAACTCAAACATAGAAGTTCTAGGAGAATGGGCCCAAAGAGCAAACTGCTGAACCACACCAAGATTAACAATCTGAAATCTTATCTGGAGGCCTAATCCCCCCCCCCCCACTATT
>VZRU01016781.1:1112342-1125364 GCA_013398155.1 Pedionomus torquatus | reverse complement strand
TCGGGGGCCCAAACCCCCCCCCCCCCCTTTTTTTTTAATAGAAAAAACACAATCAGTTATTTTTCAGAAGTTCAGTAATTTACAAAGTGACAACTTGGCAATGCATTTCTGTCTATATTTGTAGCCATTTTCTTTCCCACTTATGGAGCCGTGTACAATAGCCTAAGCCATCAACTATACACAAGATCAGCAAGGTGGCCTACCAAAGAAATCCTGTTCAGCTAGTCAGGCTAACAGAAGTTTCTTAGTGAAAGGTCAATACTGAAGCCACATTCTAGCTATACAAGGCACATGCAGGTGTCTATATATTCATGAATTCCCCTTCTTCCTGATGACTTTCTTTTTCAGGTGGTATTGAACTCTGTCTAACAGCCCAAAATAGCACATTCACTTCAAGACACTCTACAGCTGTCACCTTTTTGGACTTCAGAATGGACTACCAGCTGCAGTTCCTGTACAAAGAGTGCCAGTAAATGGGATGAAATGCTTCTGGAAGTGCCTTCTCGAGCCTTCAAATTACAGTGAGATGAATCATTCTCCCTCTACTGCTCCACTAATTGCAGAGGGAAACCAGATGCCTTAATTTCTAGGCAGCTACACTCAGGGCACAGGAACCCCACCCCATTTCCAACTTTTTTTCCAGTTAGAAAGAATTCCAAGATCTTTTACATTTTATGAAGCTTGCACTCCAGACCTGTGCTGATGGGCTTGTTCTTCTAAAGTAAAGCCAGCCTTAACCTCAGTAGCTTTTTGGTTTTTTAAACTCTAATCCATCTTCCCAGAGAGGCTCAATGTCATGGACTGCAAGTGCTTGGAATTGTCACCAGATTTTCCAACATCATTAATGACCTAAAAACACTTGCCTTAGCATTTAAATTATTTGCTAGTTTCCAATCCAAATTTAAGACAAATTAACAGTACAGTCCCTGGAGAACATTTGGAGAAGACCCGATTCATGCTTCACTTCAGTCTAGTAGTCAGCCGATGAATTCACATTCTCATGAGGACATGCTGTCATTTTTCCCATGACACAACATTTACTACATCCACAGCTCTCATATCCCCTTGTTATGCCATGTTACTAACACCACAGTACTGCTAATATACACCACCTAAATAGCTGCAAATTTTTTTTGATTCAAAGAAGTACATTTCTTTTGTTGACACCTACTTTTACTGGAGGCTTAATAGGAACTAAAAAAGGGTTAAATTTCCATAGCATATGCTCATTCAGATCCAATGAAGTATATTGCAGGTTTTAGGGAGCAAAGTTTATTTCCACTTTCAACAATTCAGCACCGGTGCTTTTATTCTCTTATCAACAAAGCCATCTCTGAGGCATGGAGAAATTACTCATAGAAGACCACAAAAAAGGGGGATAAGGAACTCACCATAGGGAACAAGACATATTCTCTGAGGAAGTCATGAGATTCAAACTGATTATAGTCTCCAAAATCCGCTGGGAAAAAAAAAACACAACACAATTACTCATTTTAGCACTTTCCACACATCTTAAGACCACACTCAAATTCAACCTTTGCACAGATGCTTGATTTTGAGTGGGTGAGTTTTCTCTGAAGCCACAACCCAGCACAAAGATTCCTGCTTGTACTCTAGCTTTTAACACGGAGGTCTGAAAATAATAGTGTTATTACTAGAGATCAAATAATAGCCAACAAGTAATTTCTCTCCTTTGATCCCTAGTGTTATGATCATTTGCAATGCTTAACCATCAGGAGTTTCTTTTTCTGTAGCCTTCATGAATTAATACCACCATCTAACAAGGCCTCGGCCTCTTTAAAAACTGAGCGCATGTTTCCATCTCCAAAAGTTCCAGCGTTAATCTGCCTGTGCTACAATCCTACACAGTTCTATAAAGGATACTTAATTTTACAGCCTAGAAGGCTTAAATCCACTAGACAATTCTATCAAAAATTGTCAACAACCAAGATGGTTGGAGGGAGTGAAAGAGCAGGGAGGTTTTATCCTTCTGCAGCCAAAATAACAGCAGAGGCACTCTGTCAGTTTAACTGCCTGACTGACCCGCACCTTTCTACTTATTTTTCTACTTCTCCGTATCTTTAAGAGGTATTTATCTCCACGCTCACATTGACTCACGTTGGGCTGCCGATTCTTGTCTATATGTCCTCACAATCATAAGGTTCAGAAAATGTTTCCTTAAAGGCTAAACTACGTTAAAAAAAAACCAAACCAAAACAAATCTATCTGTTAAATACACAACAGCTTATATCAAAAGAGTATCTTGCCAGGAGGTTTTTATTTTATATTAATTGAACTGGATCAAACACCATCTACAAGATCCTCATATTATAGAAGCTGGAAATTCCCATCATAAATCACATTAGCTAAATATTCTTTCAAAGCTTCTAGACAATTTCAAGTATTGCAGGATGCCAAAAATGCAGTTTCATTTTGTTTTCACCTCAGAGTTATGTTGTAACATAAACAGAAAGAAATCAAAATGGACATGAAACAGAGTCTGTAAGTTTAAAAGAAATAAGTATTTCAAATATCTTCGGTTGCATCACATGCAAAGGACGAGGAGAGTAATACAAGGTCAGGAATAAAGCAAACAAGATTAGGTGCAGTATTCTGATGCAATGGTCTTTGAAATATAATAGATTATGTAGAAAATTCAGAATAAAAGTGATTACTTCAAACTGAGTACACAGACTTACTCACTCTCAGAGTTACCAAAAAGCTCCAAAAACATAGGATCAATGAAACATGTTCTGTACCTATTGAGCCTGAACTTGCACACTGGAAAAACTTAGTTTAATTGCTATTCAATATGCAATCTTATACGTATATTTTTCTTTATTAATAAAGTGTTTCAAGACTTGTCAGGAAACATTTTTTTCTCCGATTTTTAACCCAGAAATAAGATACTAGAACAGAATTTCTACTGCTCTAAGGAGGATCATATTAACATTACTCTCCATTGAACCTTTAATTTTCAAGAATCGGGACTCCATGTTTGCTGTTTCTATACATACTTCCCCCTTCTCTCTCACCAGAGAACAGAGAACCAAAGCATGATTGCTGACACTCTACCTTAGGTTCTCATAGTCAGTAGTGGATGGACTGAAACACATTTTCTCTAAATACAAGGCTTCCTCCTCTGCACTTATACATTATGCGATCCCACTTTTATTGATGTCCTTAGGAGGCTCAGAATCAAAATCACATTGTAAGAAGTAGTTTATTAATACTTTATAACTCACATAACAATTATGGTTATGTGTTTTATGTGTTCTTTCATACTTCAGATAACACTATACAACAAAATGAGTTTTTAATTAAAGGCAAAATTAAAGCTGCTGCTATGCTCTTTGATGTAATTGCACTTCAAACCAGAGAACGTGAAGCAAATTCGTTGTGCAAAGTGCTCCGTGGTTGAGGTTGGAAGAACTGGAGTTTTGTTCAGATTCACTAACATGGATTTTAGAAATAGGAAGGCTGAACACTATGATGTGGTCCATCATTCCCTCCCTGAAGGTGTGAGTGTTTCAGCAGCAGCAGTCCACCTATGCACTTTTAAATCAATAGGAAACGCAGCTGTTGTGAGGAGGAGTCCTACAAGGCCTTAGCCAGTGCCCAGTCAACATACAGAACAAGCCAAAGTACCTAATGTTGGAAAGGTGCGATCAGGTCATATCATCTTACCTTGCACTGCCAAACCAGCTAGTCTAATTCCCTGCTCCAATGAAGGAAGTAATCGGCCATCAAGAACATCCTTTTTCACTTGTAGGTAATACTGATACCTACGAAACAAAAAACAGAGCACAAATTAGTACATCTATATGTTTGTCTATTTCCTACGGAACAAGAGACCGCTGAAAGCAAGAAAAACTCACCACAAAGTGATGAGTTAAACATCAGTCTGTGTCTGGCTTCAGAAATCCCATACTACCAAATGAAATCAATATCATCCCTATACATGCAATGCTTCCAGATGGATGAAAAGGAAAATAAGAAGTTTTAATTTGTGCTCCCTAGATCACATAGAAGAGGGACGTCTGCTGAGATTATTTCCTTCATAAATTTTCTAGAGGTTACTGAAGACCAAGCAATTACCAAGACAAAAAAAGGCTGTTCTGTATTTCTTCTATTGTTTTTGCTCCTGTGTCCCCATTTTAATAGAGGAAAGAGAATTTTAGCAATATGCTTTGGCTACTGATGTAACTTCAACTACGGCCCACACAGAAGTTTTTTAAATTGATGTCTCTCCTCTGTAAGATGACTTAGGCACACAAATCTAGCAAACCAGCTTCTAATATCATGCACTTGCTGATCTGCAGTAGCTAATCACAAGAAAAAGTATTTTAGTTTTAACCACAGTGACAGAACTCACACATTTCAACTTACATTTGCAATAGAGTAGATAAGGACAAACAAGAAGCTTTCCACAAAAAGTTTAACAAGTTACTGTCTCTACTCGTGCATCCCTCCCCATAATCTGAACCAGACCAGAACCACCTCAGAGCTGGCCAAAGCAGCAGGGGACTGCTAATACTCTCCGGCATATCAAGTCCAGTGGAGACAGCTTTATTAACAGGCTGCATTTTTTTATCCTGCAGAACCAATGCATGTTCCCTCAAGCTACCTGTATGGCGTGGGCAGTTAAACCAAGCAGGGGCAAGACGGGCAGCCAAAGAAATTATAGCCACAATTGCAAGGACACCATATTGGCCATTGATGTGCCAACAATCAAATACAGTTGAGCTACAGGGGTACAATGATCTCACGTCCATCAGCTGCAACTGTTGGTGAAGACATATGTAACTCCTTCCAACTGAGTTAAAACACAGTTCCTCACCAAGTCTGAGCTCAGCATAGCCACAGTCCACATGTACACCCAGCCTTCAGACCTGCTGATAGTAACTGGTGCACCTGGGTGACCCAAGCTAGGAAAGCCCCAAAAGCCAACAAAGAGGTTCCTCGGGCTGTGACCAAACATGCTGGTGTCACTGCAGCTGAACCAGATTAGGAGGTCACAGCTCCCATCTGCTGCATCCTTGCTCACCCCCCTAATACAAAGGGCATCCCCTCAAAATGGCATGGATTTAAAAAATGATTGATTAAGATAAATGGAGTTAGAAAGAAACGGTAGACAAGCATGCTGGCCAGTCCCAGAGGCTGCAGCCTCTGCAGGGCAGACAGCAAAAGGCTATCAGAAAGGTTGAGGGCAGTGAACTCCTAAATGGGCCTGGCTGCAAGCAGCACATCACATCTGATCTTATCTTTGAATTTTTGGGAATAGCAAAGAAACTGTTCTAGTCTTGTTTTAATGATTTCAGACATATGTGTAAGTCACCTTCCCAAAACCAATGTAATTAACCTTTCCTCCTTGGAAAGGAGAACCACCATAACCCATATTACAGGGACTGCACTGCCTTAGCTATACTTGAAAAAGCTATCATTTAATTCTGCATGGAGGCATTATAAAATACCTATGTGCTTCAAAACCAGCATAACCCAAGCCCTGCTTTGAGGGCTATTAATCAAGGGCAGCATTTTACATTTTTCATCAGTTAACTCTTCTGCCAGCAATGTGAGATGCAGTAACTTGCCACTAGACAGCACCAATGCTCTGACCAGAGCTGTGCTCTAAAGGCAATGGGGTGCTTAGAGGCTACAAGCACAGCAGGGCAAAGAAATCCTCTCAGGGAAGGGCACTGCACATATTCTTCACATCTGAGAAGTTCCCGTCAGAGTTCACAATTTTTACGTGTGCTTAAAAAGTAACGGTTGGGTTACTGGCTTTAGGCTTCCTCTTCTTCCTTACAAAAGGCAGAATAATATTTTCAAACAGGACAAATATAATCTCATTTAAAATACTTAGCTTTGGCTTTCATGCAGCCTAATGAAGATTAAAACTTCAGGGGATTTTGAAATTTGATTGAGAGAGGCAGTGTAAAATCTTCTCAGCTGGAGCCCTGTCCTTCAGCCCCAGGTTTTATGCTTGCTCAGGCCAAGAGACAAATCAGCTTGATTTTGCTTCTTCGCAATGACTAAATCCCAATTCTGAAAATACACGTGCTTTCATACAAGCTTGACATAAGCTGCTTTATCAAGTATGCAGGTGAGCAAGTCTTTGCTGAATCTGGTCTTCAAGACTTGTAATCCTGAAAGCAGGTTATTTATGTCAATGCTACATATAAATGCATGAGTTACCTATTCTAGTCTAGCAGAACAAAAGTAAAATCGACATCTACCCTAAAGTTAGAACTACTCCTAAAACAAACACAAAGAGAAGTGACTACAAGAAAGTCAAAATAATGTAAAAACTTAGTGGCATCCTAGTGCTATAGAAGTCAGGAATGTCACCAGGTTTAGCAGAGCCGTGATTTGAACCTTGGTGCCCACAAAACTATAAATAAACCATAGAAAGGATTATTTAGATAAGCATCATCAAAAATACGTCAATGCAGTTACTGTAGTATTAAATATTATGACCAAGAGTTTCAAAAGAAACAGTGATGTGCAGTTTCAGTTGCAATTTTAGTTGCCAATACTTCAGAAAAATCATTTTCAGACAGCAGTCAGCACCCCTGTTACGAGGAAAATGCTCATTTACAAGTATTTCACCCTGATTGTAAAAAACAGGTCACATTTAAAAACCTTAATAGGAATATTCTACAATATTATGGTACAGCATTGTACCATACTACAACATAGTACCAACAGTAGCAGAATAAAAGTTTAGGATTTATTTTATATTGCAGATTAACACATGGTAAAAGTTTGAAAAATGTATCTAATTAACTCTCTGATAACTAGAGTATCCATTATGAAAAACCTCATGGAGCAAGTTGTCACCTTTCAGGCAACTGCACTGAAAAGCAATCACCTGCTATGGCTCTGACGTCTTTTACAATGGAAATGTCAAGATAAACTGAAGGCAACTGAGGTAGAAATGTATGGTCTGTACCAGCTTCATCTTTCCCCCTGAACTGATGGGGAAAAGTTGTCACCCACCTACGGTGTCCCCAACATCTCCATTCACTATGGCCACATAAGGCATGATCTGGGACATCTCCTTTTTTAAGACATGAGCTGGAGTAGCTAATTCCAATGGTCAAGGAAGAGGAGGAGCATGCCCTGGAGGAAGCTCTGCTAGAAGATTATAATAGCTCTACCAGCCACAGACTCATGGCTCAGCTGTGCTACAGAACTGTGGTCAGGCTCTCTGCCCAGCCAACGGAGAGGAGAAATTGGCCCATATTCTGTCAAGGATTTGAGGCTCCTCCATCTGAAATTATGTTAAATGCTGTTATTATGTCACTATACTAGCTGAGACTGCTCTTTATTCGCTTGGATTGCAAAACTAGATCTATAATTTGAGGGAAATCAAACATTTTAAAAATGATTCAGCTATAGATTCACTGAGGAAAGCTGTTCCAGAACAGCAGATAAAAACAAGCATTTTATAAGCCTCCTATTAGGTGGTTTAGTTGGGAAAGCATATGGAAACTGAACAAAAAGAAGTTTGCAGTCTGCATCTCCAAAGAACAAAAGGCAAGAAATTCAAAATTAAGACTTACAAAGCTTTAATCACAGAGCCATTCTGGCATACGAGGGGAGTGCAGGACAGAAGAACCACCACCACCACAGCCAAGTGGGCTGGGAGTTGAAATTTCTCACCTTCATTGCTCATTTTGAATTAAACATTTTTTAGCAGAGCCACTGTGTATTCAATATAATAAAGGCTACTACAGTTTGCCAGCCTGTAGCTAATTCCAAGGGGAATGGGAGTGGACAACAAGTCTGAACAAAGCCATAATTATAAGCATATCATTTCCCACAACTCTATTTAGCCAACACAGTAAACATTAAAAGTATATTTGCATCTATTGCATCAAAAAGCACACTTTTTAATAAAGTAAATAAGCCGCAACTGGACAACATCTGAAATCCAGAATCAACATCTGCATTTTAACAATCCATACTACATCAGAAGATTAAAAAAAAACCCAAAACCCAAATATTATTAGTAAGCAGGAGATAAGGATACTGGTTTAAAATGTAATTGCAACACCCAGATTCAGGCTTGGCTACAGCTGTGTAATTCCATTTGCCCATACAATTCTGCATAGACCTCCCAAGATCAGGATTCAAGTCTGTTCTCCTGTCACTTGAAAAAAGAACGTGGGTGTTTGTACAGTGTCACTGAATTCATTGTACTCTTCCATCAACACTGCTTATTTGATGCACAACTTCTGTTGTTGCTTTATATGTGGAGAAAAATAACTAGATTAATTTTACTGATTTCCATTCTCTTCAACAACCAATGTTTCAGATATCATAAGCCATGCAGGATCTGGCCTGGTCCATATGGGAAGTGAGATCTTTGTAGAGAAGTTAAAGGAGTGTTTGCAAAGGTAAAAATACGGGGTAGTTTTGTGAAGTAATTGTACTGGTGCACTTCAGCTTCACAATTTTCCTACTAGTGACTTCCAAAGAACCACAAGGCAAACACTTCATTAATAATTACTCAGTATTATCAGACGCAGTAGCCTTAGCAGCATCCAACTCTACTAGGAAATGTTCAAGAACACAACAAAAAAATCCTTATTGCCCCAGCGATTTATAATCTAAATATATATTTCATATACATACATACACACACCTGTTTATATGTTTATACAAAACCTGACATGATCAAGATAATAAGGATTAATACTGTTTGAAAATGTTATTTTTCCCTGGTTTTATTTTTGTCCTGTGTATATCAGGGACAGGAAGGGTTTGGAATATACACATTATCTCTAGTGCAGCAGGAAACACTTTTAAAAAACTTTTTCTATAAATCAGTCAGTGTGGTTTTTTGGAAATTTCAAGCTGGTATGAATAAATACATTACATTACACTCAAGGTACATATATATTGGTACTGAAACTGCATCTGAAAATACACAAAGTACTATAAAACCTGTATTAGTTTCCAAAGTGGTACAATTCCTTTAAAACTGTTTCTAATGATACAATTACTGGCATGACTAACTTTTTTATAACTCATTAGGTACCTTTCTGGCACCAAGCCTATCTATTGGATAACTGCATAACTATGTAGTTTAACTTCTTCTCTGGACGAAAAGAGAACTGCTTTCTCCAAAATAAGAAGTCTTTAAGGCTCAAAGGAGAAACAGATTGGCCCACGAGTGGTTTAGCTCAAGACCTTAATCTCTTTTCCAACTTCTAAAAAAAAAAAATTGCAATTAGAGTACAATATTATCTTCTAAAATTAGAAACACAATAAAAGTCTCATTGAATCACAACAACAATCCAACTCAGCTCATTTGGGTTTACCTTAGTATGGTAATACACTTCTGAGCAGAGACGCTGCAGTGTGCGCTTATGCAATAATCTGCCCACAGGGGAAGCAGTTTCTCCAGAACACAGGCCTTTTATCATTTACTAAAATTATTTTAAACATTAGCTTTGCTACTGATGTATCTATTGTTTATCTCACACCTTAAAATCTGCTATGATCTTGGCTTCAGTACTATTTAGCAACGGGATTCCACAGAAACCTATATGCTAGGTTTTAAAGAGAAGCCCATTTTTTATTTTAAACAGAATCTCTCATAGTTTCTCAGTCTTTGAGTTAGATGAGCTAATAACTCAGGCATTCAATGGGCAATCAAAGGAACTAATTAACAATGACCAAAGGGTTATTTTTGTTTATTTATTACATACTCAAGATGATGATAATTAACTCGTACTGGATGCTTTTCTGAGAAAAACATGCTTAAAATATTAATGATCACTAGCCTAATTTTATAAATAAGAGTATCTGAAGCACAGGGCTGGTAAAGTTAGTCAAGTGAACTTAGGTAGGAAACCAAGGCAGATTTTAGATCTAGCTTTGGTTGGTCCCCAAGTCTCAATCCAGAGTACAACTTACTGGATGCTGCTTATTTCATGTGGGTCACTTAATATACTGCAACAAAACTGAGTGCAAACTTGGACTGGATTTTACATGGCAAGAAAGGAAGGCAGGCAGGCAGGCAGACAAGACTCGTCTTTTCACATACAACGTAAGTATATTGGCAAAGAGAGTGTTATGATTTCTGGCCCTGAGCGTGCTGAAACACATTTTAGACGCAAGGATTCAATCAGCACATCTTAATTTAAAGGCACTTAAAAAAAAAAAAGAAAACAAAAAGAGGTACATGCATTGATGATGTCATTGTAAGTAAAGCACTGCTAAGGCCTTGTCTCTGCTGTTGTGAAAAACTTAGATGGTGTTGATAAACAGAATATCTCCAGCTTGCAGCTTGCTCCTCTGGAATTTCATCAACTTCTCTTGCAGCGAAAGTCTGATGTTTCACAGTACTAGACAATAGCCATTTATCTGGGATTTGTGGTAGAATATAAAATGCAATGACTGTGCTTCCACTACTAAAGAGTAATATTTTTAGAAGAGTATTATTGAGAACAAGTCTACCACACCCTGTCACAGACCTTCAGAAAGATCAGCAGACTTGCCAGAAAGGAAAAAAGGGAAGGAGAGGAAAGAGCCTTTGTCACAGATGCAGGAAAAAATCCCTTCAGAAGCTCAAACTGTCAATACCAATAGTGAAAACACAGTCATAACAGTTTCTTGGGTGGGAATTCCTTGATCATAACAACCTCATATGGTAGGTCAAGGTTAGTTTCAGGTAACTGAGAAACGAGGTTGTTCAAAACTAGCATCCAACTGTCTACATCTGGTTTCCTCCAGCAGATGGATGGAAAATATGACTGAAACTAAAAGTAAAATAAATTAAACACATGGAAAGATTTGTGTCACTCCTTTTCCCCTTCTTAATGAGGCAGAACAACGCTAGGTTAGCATCATTTTCACACATCAGAATGAAAAAGGAGGACAGATCATAACACAGCTTACATCACCTACTTCCACATCACTCAATCTCCCTCTTGAAAAGCAACAGTTTATAGCTGGAGGGGAGAAAAGAGAATTTGGCTAAAACAGCCTAATTTCACAATGACAGTCACTTTCTATTTGCTTTAGTATGTACCTTGTGAGCATAAGGATGAGCACACAGTCTCAAGGGCTGACTTGCCCTACGAGCTCCATGAGGCACACAGTGAACGGTAAGCTACCACATCTGACCAGTGAAGTTCCTGCCAAAGGCCAATGTCTCCCAGACGTTAAGTTCCAGCTACACAGTCAACTCCTGGCTATGCATACTAGAACATGGAAGCCTTGGAGCACCTAAAAAGGGTCTGATCAGAATTTTGCAATGCTTAGTTGCTGTTTACCACCTCTATTTCATCAGTTACCTACCAACGACTACCAGGTTGCTCGTTTGCATACATTCCCCAAAAGATGGTTTATCAAAATTTCAGATCTCCACCTCCACCAATTCTTTACACAGCTGGCAGAAGATTTCAAATATGAATGCAAAATATAAGCATCTTAGGAGTAATAAACTTGCTTTCTGTCATGAATCAGCCAATGAAGTCAAATTTCTGCAGCAAAATTGAGTATTCAAAAAGAAAATAATACATGTATTACAAACAGACTGTTTAGGAAGGTAACACACACCTTAAAACTTCTTACATACCAGCAGCTGTTTCCAGTATAGCCTGGTATTAAACTGTTGTGGCACCATGGTGTCCAGTGTTTAATGGATGGCTAGTGAACCCCTTAGCAATTAGACACAAGATAACAGCATCACACTCAGCCTTCTCCCTGCCAGCCAAAGACTGAGCCGGGATTACAAAGAAGCACTCCGTGTGTGTTTTTCTTTTCCTGCCATTTCTGATGGGCCACAAGCAGGGACACGCAGCCAGGCCTTGTTGCAGCCCGCAGACATGACACAAGCCTTCCAAAACATACACTCCTTCCTTGAGAGGCATAGCCAGCAGATGCTGCTTTACAGCATCCACCAACTTTTCTATGCTTAAAAAGGAACCCCTCAACCATAACAGGTCCATCCTCTGTGCTTGCACATTTTTTTATTTTTTTTAAGAACATATTCTACTTTTTGGATACTCCAAGTTCAAATAAACCCACAAACACAAAGTTAAACCTTAAATAAAAAGGCCAGTAATGGCATGCTTTAGCAAGAAAGGAAGGCATGCCACAACCTGATCCTGATTTTCTGCCCTTGAACTCTTGAATTAATTATAACAAATTACAGGGAGCCCTACAACAATTTATAAGCACAATATACTCCCTTACAACCACCTATAATTTTATCAGAGTTAATCCAAATACCTAAAGAATTATACAGCACAAAACTCCAACGTGCCTTTTAGAGTAAAAAAATGGGGAAAGCCAGACTCTCTCATTTTCCAAGCCCTCTCTCTCATCAATGGCTGCATTTGGTCTCAGCAAGCTTGAGTCCAGCAAAAGACTTCATGAGACTCAACAAGGCCCTGGGCAACCTGGTCTAGTTGGTGGTGTCCCTGCGACTGCAGGGAGGTCAGACTAGATGACCTTTGGAGGTCCCTTCCAGCCTAGATGATTCTATGATTCTGTAAAGCCAAGCCCTGGTGACACCTCCACAGCATTCATCCTTACAAAAACCAGAGCAGGACTGCAGAAGCAGAGCAAAACAATCAAAATTGTATAATGCTCATAATTCTGTATTTTAACATTTTCAGCTGAAAAATAACATTCAATTCAAGCAGAATTATTACACAGAAACAGTGGAATTTGGGACTGAAGAGTCTATTAGCCACACATCTTTGAAAAAAGCCACATATCCATCTGGTTTGGGTTTTAAGCACACGTTAAACATGTTATTGTTCAACAGGACAGTCCTATTGACTTCACATTACTCACATAGTTAGGCCTAAATACACGCTTAACTATGAGCTCATGTCTCCTGAACTGAGCAAAACACTTGGAATTTGGCTACAGAGATCCAAAGGTTATAGTACAGTAGACTCTATTTTTTCTACTAGCTTTACTTTCTTTTTTGATGATTAAAAAAAAAAAAAAAAAAGAGAGACATGAGCCAGGTAAATTGAGACAAAGCTCCA
>VZRU01016781.1:1101993-1112297 GCA_013398155.1 Pedionomus torquatus | reverse complement strand
GATTAAAAAAAAAAAAAAAAGAGAGAACTGAGTCAGGTGAATTGCAGCAAGGCTCCATGCTCATTTTCATACTTAGATCTTAAATGCTGTAGAGGAAGACAAGTATTCTCATTCTCCCACTCTATCACCTAAAAAAAAAATAAAACCAAACCAAAACCTGACAAAAACCTGAAACTGGAACTGAACCCAGATTGCCTCTTCCTCAGTAGGGTCCCCAAGTCAAATGCATATCAAAACTCATGAGAAAAATCTCTCTTGCTAAACTTCCTTCAACTTTTTTGTGCAGTCTGGAAGAAAAAAATATATATTCAACAGGATATTTTTTTCTGAGTGCAAACCCACAAGGTGTCACACAACTGCTGCCTCCAGCTTCACTTTCCTATTAACATTGTCTCCCCCTTTCCCATACAGGGTCCCGGGGCTCTTTTTTCTCTCCCTAGGCTGTGTGTGCCAGAGGCAGCTATTAATCTAGTGTTGGGCTTTTGTGTGCAAAGCCACCATCTGGCTTATCAGCAAAGCCAGCGGGACAACTCTATCAGTTTGCAGAGCCATCTACTACTACATCTACTAACCATCACCCCTCCTTTGCTGCATGACACAAAACATAGACTCCAGCTATGAGTAGGCACTCCAACCACATATAGGCTCCGACTATATATAGGTGTTCAATAATATGACATGGCAAGCAGCCTGTGTGTCATTTCCCACTTAATTAGCCACATCCTCAAAACATCAGGTCCCACGCACAGAAAGCAACTCATGCACCCATATCCTTAGATGGCATAGAAGTAATGGTAGCTGTGAGGACCCATCCTCACAAAGATACAAAACCAAAAAGTCGAGACGTGGCTATGTATGCTGAAGACTACTAAACTTCATGGTGAAGAGGACCACAAAAAAAGCCTGTTGGAATTTCCTGACTTGGAACCAGTAAATATTTCAGCAAAAATGAGATTAGACCCCAAAAAGTTAATAATAGCCTAGATTTACTTCCTCTACTTATATATGTTGACTCAGTTCAAAATATGCTGTTCCCTGCCCTGAAAAGAAAATGCAGTTAACCTTCAAGCTGTCTCCACTGTGGGAAAAGGTGGTTTAAGTCACATATGGAAGCAATATGAGTCAATAGTTTGAAAATTCTCTTGGTAGCTAGCCAGGTTAATGGCCAAGCAGGTTAGAATATCACGCTAAAAAAATGCGGTGAGTTAACTAGAACATATGTATACTCTAGCTCATACTCTGCAACACTGAAAAAAAATAGATAACCCTTTTTAAAAAATGGGCTAAGTACAGGCATAACACTAGACTAATCTTTGGACAAAAAACAAACATGAAGAGTTTCTGATTGCCCCATGCTCCCCCCCTCTAGTATGCCAGTTGGAGTAATAAAAACATTATATACACCCCATAATCCTATCTCATTTTTCAATATGGACTTTAAATATTCCCCTTGAGTAGGCTCTAAACTCTGAAATGACATCCACCAGCCTTTTCTGCTTAAACGTACCACTGTGCACTGATGCAAAAGTTGAACAGAGTGAACACATATACCAGCGGACAACCGGTATGCATGTGTAAGCATCCAGAAGCACATCAAAAAATGATTGGTTTCTGAGTGCAGAGCAGCATGCAAGTGTATTCATGTGGCACTATATCAAAGAGCAAGGGAACATGTTTAAACTTACAGAATGTATGCTTAACCTGAACTTTTGGGAAATAAATAAAAGCTCTAGTAAGTCCGCAGTGGAACCTTCTTCATGAGTTCACGGAACTCATTAAAAACTTTCAGTAAAACCTTTAGGTAGTATCCCAACCTCATATAATCAGGGCCTGAGAAAGCTCTACTGATTTAGTGGAATTCTACCTTGTAGGAAGCTAAAACCCAGTCCATTCATTACTGCCTTATACAGTAATCTGCCCTGGTAATAAGAAAACATTGCTTGAAATGTGATACGATGAAGTTGCCTATAGGTTGTCAGTAAAATAACTCATATTCCTATGATAAAGATTGTTGAAACACCCACATTAGTACTCACTGCCAGCAGAAAACAGGAAAACTCAGGTTGTTTCCACCCCCCAAAGAGCTTGGTGACCCTAGTGTTTTCACAGGAAACATTGAAAACAGTCACCCCAGGCATCAGTAAATCGTGCAATAAAACCATAGCCCAGGAAGTTCTAACATCCCAGTGAATGCAACCCTGCAAAAGTGAACACAGCTCTGATAACAACGGGATGTTGCTGGAGAAATATGTGAATCAGTGCCCTGTTGGGTGGGTAAAGTAGATCCATTTCATGAAATGAATAATTATTCTTTGTAAAAGCTTCAAAAACAGCTGAAGATATCAAGTGCAAAAGCAGCTGCCAAAGATAAAACAGTGAACCAGTAAACATCTCATTGCACAGGAATCTGCCATCTTCCGACACTGAGATTTCTGCCAAATTCTTGTTGAGATTTTCAGCTGCATAAGGGCCTCCACACAAATACCTCTTTTAAACACATTCAGAGATTTCAGGATTGTACTGACATCCATTGCAGCTCCTTTAGCTTTCTTTATACCCTGCTAGCAGAGCAAAAAAAAAAAAATAAAATTAAAGGTATTCAGCTCCCTGAAAAGGGGTATGTTTAGGGCTAGTTTTCATAGTTTGTGTCTCAGATATAAGAAAAGGGAAAAAATTTGCTCCAGCCTGTAGTGCAAACATCAAAATTCATGAAATGTAACTGAAGACTGGCAGTGTACTTTAACCAAGATTTCCACTGCCTACTGAATTCTCAAAACTTAAAAAGCACTTAGAAATCCCAATCAAAAAGCACAGGTCTGCTTGCTCACAGGTTGCTGGTACTGGCCTGACCCTCTTTCCAAAGGTGTAGCTGAATTTCAAACATCTGCCTGGAACTTCTAAACAGAAGACCAGTGAGCCGCAGTTCCCTTCTCAAAACAGAGTAAAAAGGAGCATGAATCACCTGCAGAAAGCAATGCACAGCAGTAGAATCCTGAATCATGCCATGGAAATGCCCATTTCTTCTCACTGATCACACAGGAAGTCTAGAGCAAGCTTCATTCTTGAAGCTTCAGCCGGAGATACTACGCGACTGAGGTAATATCAGTCCGAGTCACAGAAACTTTAATTAGTATATCCCATAGCTGTCTGCATTTCCCTAAGAAGAAACTGCCAGTCACTGCTACAGCATCACAAGGGCAGAGAAACAGAATACCCAATCTATGTAACATATTCATCTGTCAAAAACAGTGCCTTAAACTACACTGGGAGACAAGTCAGAAGCAGCATGCCAATCTATGAGGCACACCATAACATTCACTGTCTATACTGTGCTCCTTAATGAATGGACAACCTCACTCTGCAATGATACACACATTGCTACTACACCTTAAGGGGCAAAAAAGACAGTCAAACACTTTGCAATAGTCTAAATGACAAAAGTAGTGAGCAACACAGTTCACAGATTACACAAGGAATAATCCCTTTCCATCTTCTTTTAAGGAGATGCATAAAGGCTGATGAGCACTTAGAATCATAGAATGGTTAGAGTTGGAAGGGACCTTAAAGATCATTGAGTTCCAACCCCCTTGCCATGGGCAGGGACACCTCCCACTAGGGCAGGTTGCTCAAAGCCCCATCCATCCTGGCCTTGAACACCTCCAGGGATGGGGCATCCACAGCTTCTCTCAGCAACCTGTTCCAGTGCCTCACCACCCTCACAGTAAAGAGCTTCTGTGACTCAAGCAGCTAGGGTTGACAAGCGTTTTCTATTTTTCCACTTTTATTATCCTTTCTCCTGTAAACCAAAAAATGCACGAGAACATCTTTTCTTCCAGGCAAAGCAAAACCACCCTGTGACCCTAACTATCTCTATAGCTACCGTACTAAAATTTCAGGAAAAGAACAGACACTATGTATTCAGCAATTTTCAGAATAACTTCAAACTCCTCACTGGTAGCCACAAGTGAGAAATTATTGATAGATATTTGCTGAAATAACTTGCTCCTTTTTCCTGCCTAAAAATGTGATTAATATACAAAAATACGCGCAATGTCTTCTCCCAAAACAAGCTTTGCTTAGTAATGTAACAGGTCAGAACCAAGCTCTGAAAAGTTGGGCAGGGTCTTGGTGGGGAAATTGCAAGTGACGTGGTTGATAAGCTGTTCCTCTTTCATAGGTAACCAAGCATGATTTGGCCTTTCCTTTGAAACTGTCTCATTTTATGCAGTCTTTCTATTTCATGGGCACCAAGAGTTTATTTTCTTTTTCCCTTTCTTCCCCTCAATTAAGGAAGCAAAAAGAAACAGTTCTAGTACCAGCATGTCTCTTGTTTGATACTAGAACTCTATAAGCTTGTTTATTTTCATTAAAGTGTTTTAAAATATGGGCTATTTTTAGGCTAGCAAATTTCTTCTTGCATCTTTTCCATGCTGCTGCAAACCAAGTCCTCTGTTCTGTGCAACCTACCAGTTCAGAGGAATGCCTGCACATAAAATATTTATACTGATGTAACAACACACCCACAAAACTGAACTGCATCCACCATCACACTTACCAAGTGCCTCCAGAAACTACATATTCTTACCTGTGGCCAATCCCAATGGGAAACACGACTAACACCACCTAGCATCTCAGAACCAAGCCCTTTGATGCAGTTTGAAACCACTGGAAACACTGAAAAGACAACCTAACAGATGCCCTGAAATACTGCCAGTTTTCCAGCACGCAGTAACATTCCCATTTGTAAACAATATTGTCCTTAAAATTTTTTAAAATGTTGTGACTGCTGCATAGCGAAGCCAGGGAACTACATCCTACTGCCTCTGCTGCTGTTTCATTTTTAAGGTACAGGAGAACCTCATCATCTACTGTAATGTCTGTAATGTCTTCCTGATGCCAGCAGTAAATGAAATAAAGAGAAAAGATTTTTTAAAAAAAGTTATCTTAGATTTAAAGAAGTTTACTCTTTGCATCTGTGCACCAATAAATAAATAAAAAAAAAGCTCCTTCATCCCCAAATCAAGTGACAGTTAGTTCATTTCAAGTTACCTTTTCTCTTCATGCAATGCTGAATGTCATGAAGACTAAATGAAGGGAGCAATTCTGCCTTACAGGAAAGGAAAAAATCCCTCTATTTCCCTTTAGTTGTGTCTGTCTGGGGCAATACACTAACAACCGTCAGGGAACAAACTCCACCAAAATTGATCCTACTGAGAGTCATTCCAACAGCAACCACAGCTGAAGCCTTTTCACAAAGTTTACAGAACCCTCCTGAACTGAAACTCAGTATTTACTTCGGAGAAAAGGCAACAAAGGCAGCAGGGAGCCCCTGTCCATCATTGGTGATGGCAGCATGCTCCTGTCAGGACATATTAGACTTGAATTTCAAGTCTACAGAGTATTGTTTCTGTTGACTATAATAAAACAAAGTCTGGCTTCTGTTTGTCATTTTGTATCTTTGTCCTACCTTAAGCCTAACAGTCCTTGAGAGTAAATACCTAGGTTGAAGGTTTCTTGTAAAGTCTTCAAGTGTGAGTAGATCTAGACGGGCCCTTTTGTCAAATACAACTTCTGACAGATTCTCAAGCTGTGTAAGCAGCTTGCCATCCATACGCTCACCCTCTCACCTAAGACAATCTGCAGTTCAAAGAAAGCATGATGCAACTTTCCACTTCAACCCAAAAAGTAAGTTCAGTTTTCATGAGGTTGTTCTACTGCCAATTACAGCAAAATTTAAAATCACTTCTCAGCGCTATTTAAGATAACCTGCTGCAAACACAAAACAAGAACAGGGGGACATGTTCAGATCATACAAGCAGACTTTCAAGCAGTTTTCCATAAATGCATGCACAAAATGAGTGTTGTTAACAATATTGTTAAGAATATGCAACCATATATGTGTGTGACACTGGGAAATGTAACAGGGAAAAGCCAAGGCTCAAGAAGGACATAATTTAAATAGAAGAGAACTGATGCTCCAAGTTATACCAGCGATCCACATAACACAAGCGTTTATTGCCAACAGCAGTGAG
The DNA here is from genome assembly GCA_013398155.1 of Pedionomus torquatus. Classification (NCBI taxonomy): domain Eukaryota; kingdom Metazoa; phylum Chordata; class Aves; order Charadriiformes; family Pedionomidae; genus Pedionomus; species Pedionomus torquatus. Next base: position 1,106,265 of record VZRU01016781.1, on the reverse strand, counting down.
GACAGCTTCCTCAGGGGCTGAGAAACAAGCAGTAGGTGTGACTCATCCAAACACAGCTTCATACACAAAGCAAGCTCTTCACTTACAAAAACAGAAGGCCAGATTTCTAGCCTCAGCACCATTTAAAGTGTCAGATATCAAAGAATAAAGATATAAGAAACTCTAAAGGCTTTGGTTTCCTTGCAGGAAGGCAGAAGACACTCTCTTGCATCAGAAGTTGGTTAGATCCCAAAGCAACTTTCAAAATGCTTAATTTTTTTCTTTTTAAGGACCATACAATGTCTTAAGTACCAGGTTGAAAAAAATTCATAGACCTTCATCTTTTCCTTCTGGAATTAGCATGCAATTTTGACTGCCCTATGCAACTCAAGACACATTTTTAATGTCCAAATCATAAACAGTCACTTCCTTTGGTGACCAACGGGAAATGGAATGAAGCTACATCAGGGGAAGTTCAGACTGGACATTAGGAAGCGGTTCTTCACTGAGAGGGTGGTCAGTCACTGGAACAGGCTCCCCAGGGCAGTGGCCATGGCACCAAGCCCGTCAGAGTTCAAGGAGCATCTGGACAGTCATACGGTTTAGTTTTAGAAAGCCCTGCAAGGAGCAGGGAGCTGGACTCAATGATCCTTGTGTTACATCATTCTACCCAAGTGCAGAGTTTTTAAAAAAATTCTGAATAATTTGCGATTCCCAACAATGGTAAAAGCCATCCACATTCTTTACCCCCTAAGCAGGAGTCAGCAAGAGCTGCTCAGTGTTCAATGCAAGGTCAGGCCACCCAACCAATGCACAGGTTCAGCAGGTGTCTCCAATAGCATATGTGCTCAGATGGACAGGAAAGGGCAATACAAAGTGCTCTTTCCCAACCTCAAATGCCTCCACCACCATGACTGGCACAGGACAATTTAAGCTGGTCTGCCTAAGATCAGAGAGGATGCTCTGACACTGTGTGTAAATGGTGGAGAAGAGCAGAAAGTCAAAATGTAACCTTTGTTGATGTTTAAAAGGGCCCAATTAAAAAGTCTGGAGTATTCCAGAAGTATCTGTTCTACTAAAATGGAATATACAAATAGTTCCTATCAGGACAGCAATATGTAAGAACACGTGACTAAGCCCCAGAACATAAAATAAGTATTATTTCCTCATGACCAGATGTAAATGTGATAGTGCCTAATGCCAAGACTTTCCTCTTACAACATTTCTAACCATCACAGCCACTGCCTTCAAAGCACACTAAAACAAGAATGCAGACTGAAGTATTCAACACTGTATTTATAGTTATGCAACACTATTTTTCAGAATTGCTACATATGTACTGCCCAACCACACACATGAAAACACGTTCACTTTCTGGTCTGAAAGCACAGTATAATGTAATAGATTAGATCTAAGCATCAACAGTTTCTTAAAATATCTGACACAAAGAGCTCAGCTTTCAATAACCAACACAGAGAGAACAAGCTCCCCATTCACTGAAGAAAGTCAGCTGGGAGACGGGTTTGCCCTCCTCAGCAAATTATTTTATAAACAGGGAATTAATGTTGAAACTTAGGTTTGCCTTGAAGGAGTTCTTATTTTTAAGTCAAAGTTTAAACATCCACTAAAATACACATCCAAAAAGAACCAACTAAAAAACATTACTGAAAAGCAAAACAACAGTATGCTGGAATAATATGAACACAAGAAGACCCAAGCAAATACTGCACATTATTTGTTGTTGCTGTCCTCCAAAAACAACATAAAAACTAATTAAGTATCAGCTTGTTTACAACAAGGCAAGCTACAAGCCTAATGTGTGTTTTTTATGCCGCAGTAGCCACTAATATTAAAAAAGTCTAATAATTAAAACAAAACAATAAAACCATCAAAGGGGCACCAAAATGCAAATACTGTCTAAGCCTGGGTGGCCACCCAGGGCTCTTAAGAGTCATCCAGCTTGCAAGCAGTTCCAGAGCTGCTCCCCTGTCTGGGCTACGCGGGCTCCTAGACAGTAGCTAGGGTGGCTGAGAGCATTGCTGCTTAGTTCCAAATTCCTACAGTCCTACAGCTGGAAGAAAGGGGGAAGGTGGAAGGAGGGGAGAAAAAGAAAGGCTGCCATTAACAAGTTACTCTAGGGTGCATCCACAGTCTTGTCCAATAGAAGAGAGCTGGGATTGCTGGGCTCAGGACTCTCTGGGGTTTCATGACTTCCTCCACTTAGCCATGAATCCCAGAGCTTGCCTTTCTCCCAACCTTGGGAGATACAGTGAAGTTCCAGTCATGAGATGATCAGCATCAGGTCCATGATCAGGACCAGGACCTCTAGGGTCAGGTAGGCTGCCAACCACAGTCTAAACCAAATTAAGATTCTGTTCCAGCAGAAATATTTTTGCCTCCTATTGATTTAAAAATTTGAGCTGTAAAGTTCCTGCTGCTTCCTCTGAGAGACCCTACCACAATGCCCCAGGAACATTCTCATGAATAAGACGTTCACTTTGGTACCTGTCCTAACTTTTCTTTTACTGTGTTTTACAATACAGCACCTACCTACAACACTGTATATTAGTTCTTCAGTTAAAAAAGAAAAGATCGGTACCACCACATATAGGTCAGTTGGCACCCCATGACACTTCACAGTTATTCCCCACCAATCCCCTGTGAAAATTATTCAGAACTGAGAACAATAGGTTTCAGAGGATACATGGAATGAAATTATCTTCCATTTCTAAGGTCTGCCATTCTGACAGAACATACAGTTCTTTTCTGTTCATTTGATATGCCCTCCAAGTGTAGCAGTGATTGTCTTAATTCATGTGAATCATTTGAAATTACAGGCCATTGATGTATAGCTCTCTATAAGACGGAAATATGAGATATATAAAAGACAGATAATTATAAAGTTGGAAATATTCTGTTAGAAGAAGAGAGAAGGATCTGACCAAATATAAGAAACAGACAGAGAGAACGAACAAAGATTTTTTTAACTGGAAATAGTTAAAAGCATGGGACTGTTCTAATCATTAATACCATATTTGTGTTGAAGATGACAACCTTGCTTCTTTATGAAGAGGTGCATCATCTTCCCAGTTGGGCAAGCCACACAGCTCTTTCTAGTGCCAAGTGAAGGCTATGTCTCATGGCCTTTCCTGCATGGTGTGGGCAGAGCTGCTTTCCATAAGCAAGGCACAGTGATCAGCACAGGCCATTAACAGTAGTTAACAACACTTCCCAGAACAGAGTGTAATGAGAAACTAGTTGTGTTCATTTCTCTGGAAGCTACATAGCCTGCTCCTGGATACTATCTTTCCAAGAGCACGGGCATGCTCTTAAAACATGTATTGGAAAGTACCCCATAAACATGAAATGATGAAGGTTCTTGGGAAGAGACAAATTTGGACAAGGCAGTTATGCATCCGCTGCCTAAAAACCAAGCCTTTTACCAATCAGCTACACCAGTAATACTGAATGGTGAAATCCTGACTTAAATCTCCAGGTGTGAGAGATCAAGCTCTGGCCTCCAGTTTTTTAAATACTCCATTTTCCCATTTCTCATATATCACTCAGTTCTCGCTCATTTGCCAACCCATCCAATTTAACCANTTCCAACCCATCCAATTTAACATCCCTCCCCTGCTTCCATCCTTCATGACCTTTATCTGTAATTTCACTGGAAGTTTCTTTTTTTTTTTTTTTTTTTTTTAGCATTGGTTAATTTTTAAGAACCACTGGCATTCCAAAAATTCTATAGGTGTACTAACGAGCATGGCCACACAACCTGCCACAGCCTATCACTTCAGGCAAGCACCATTATGAAAAGAATCAGATGGTACACATTTTGTTGTTTTTTCTGACATGCTGAGATATACAAAATTTTGGACAATGAAGCCACCACAGTGCTCTAATCAACTACCATGAACTCAAAAGTACACACGGAGACTTCTCAGGCAGCCACAAGCTGCAGGTGTGACCAAGCATGAAGAGCAAAGCCATCTCATGTACCTTACAACCTTAACAGCCAGAAGAGTTCCACATCCCCGAGCCTGCCACAAAACCAGCCTGGCACAGGAAGATATGTGATATCCTGCCTTAACGCAGCAATTAAGAACACCATGTAAAGACATCAGTAGCTGGTAAAACACTCCAGCTGATTGGACTTCTGTTAAAAGCTAGCAACACAGTGGGATGTGAAACTTCAGCTTACTCAAAAAAAAAAAAAAAGTAAAAAAAACAGACTAAAAACAAAAATAAACTCAAATAGGTGAGACAGAAAAGAACTTTTTTGAGGGGAAA
>VZRU01016781.1:1022832-1101955 GCA_013398155.1 Pedionomus torquatus | reverse complement strand
AAAGCCCACACTATAAAAAAAAAAAAAAAAAAAAAAAGGATTTGCCAGAACATTTGCACCTGTAAATATGAAGAAATTTCCCCCCACACACTTTATTCTTACATGATTTGAAAATTCAGAGTCTTAAGAGTCTGTAGCTCTGTATGTTTTAGAGGAACATCTGCTTAAAGTTCTTCACCTAACACTTGAAGAAAATTAAAGAAAGGGAAAGGCAGGGAACTGCGAAGAAGAAACATATCCTTTAAAGACAAACAGAAAAAAAAAACAACTACAAGAAATGAGGAAGAAAAGGGTAAGGCAGCAAAACTTCAGAGAAAATAAATGTTCACTTAGTTAAAGAACCATAACTTTTGAGTCTAATTTTTCACGGGGCCTCCAGAAAAGAGGTCTGACAGCCACAGGCTCTAATTTTCCACCTGCAAACATGTTCATTCCCACACTTTGCAGGTGCAGCTATCCTGTTCCAAACACACTGTGTTTTCTTTCACAGGAAAGCTGTACAGCACGTTCTGCAGGAAAAATTTAGAGCTGACAGCTGAACTTGGAGCAGAAGCCCAATGCAGCCTAGTACAGATGCTGGAATACGTCCCTCCCAACAGAACTGTGCCTACCAAACCTCCATGCACAGCACAGCACAGACCCAGTCCCACCGGAGGCACCCGAACTAGGAACTGCTCTGCTTTTGCAGGATTATGCTCCAGTCTATAAGAGCACAAACATCACCAGACATTACTGGGTACATAGCACACAGTAAGAAAGCTATAGACTGAAAGAGCATATAGACAGAAAGCTTCTTCCAAAACAGAAAAAAAAGAAAATCAAATGAAAGCACACCTTTGTTCCTTCACAGAAGGCACAGCAATATCACCTGTGAAGATGCTGTGGGGAGCAAAATATAACTTCAGTTTTCCCTTAAAACTGCGAGAAAATTTAAAAAAAAAAAAAAAAAAAAGCCATGGATTGTCTGATACTCGTGCAGAAAGCAGCATCGCACCCACATTTTCAAAATGCCATAAGAGTGTGTGGGTTCTCTGTTTTTGGAACAAGAGTACAGTGAAAGCAAGCTTGTTTACTGTAGACACTGTACAAAGACTTATTTTTTTTTTTTTCAATAAATGGTTGAAAGGATGCATCCCCTCTGAGGAGTTATTAGAAAACAAAAGGTAGATTTATATTTCTAATCTATGCAAATATCTGCTCTACAGGGCATCACAAAGACTGCTTTATATCAGACAGTATGCAGATCCCAGGTGCTTTAAATATGCCAAAAGCACACACAGCATCTCCACCTGCGATGGCTGCTTACTCCAAGAACAGCTGGACTAAAAAGAGGTTGTCTAAGTAGCCTCCCATGAAAAATGCCTTTTGCTAATGTGCCAGCTCCCATACTCCTACCCAAATGGCTCCTGCTGTAGCTGCCATCAGGCCTGGAGAAGGGTTTTTTGTTTGGTTGGTTGGGTGGGTTTTTCTAACTTGGTTTATTGCAAATTCTACTAGAATTTTTCAAATTACAGCAATTACAACATGCTGAGACTCCTACTGATATCTTAAGAAATTATCATGGGGCTTTAATTCATAATTCCTCCTGGAAGATGTTTGTGGGACTGGATACAGGACTAGAGGTGGGGGAGATGCTGGAGTCAGTGAGACCTTGGAGGAGACAGGATTAAGATCAGAGGATATGTACAAATAAGAGCCCCAGCCAAGACAAAAGAAACAGAGTAGAAAGAGTAGGGAAATAAAAGGACTAGAGGGCAGGGAATAGTTCTCTTAGGAGAGGGCCCAATGCCAAGAGCACAATGGTATTACGTTGAAAGGAAGACATAGCAATAACATTTATTTGATTGTCATTACCAGAAAGAAGAGACAGGTACTCCACAACTGGGGGCTGCTTTCTATACATTTCCCTAGGACATCCGCAGGAAGCTTCTGTCACAAGTCAACAGTTGTCCTGGGAAGCTTCACCATTTGTATTCAAAATCACTAACAAACAAGACTTATGATGTCCTGCAGGTTCTTCTTACCATGTCCCAATGCTTCACTTCACTCTGTCTTGGGAGCAGAAAAACTGCCACACCACTAATGTTTGCATCTTTAAGCAAGCATCAGTTTTGTTAAAAAGAAGTGAAGAACTGCAAACCACAGAGTCAGATCTGATCTACTAAAATGATTAACGCCCTCCAGAGTACTGTTTGCCTCAATTTTTCTTGCAGGCCTCAGAGGTTGACTTCAAAGAGCTGTTAGCTGAACAAACTGCTCTGGCAGTCTTGTCTTTTCATTTTCTTTCCCAAGGATCCCACAGGCCCTTCTTTTTCATATTATCAGAAATACCTCTTACAAATTAACTACAGGCATCCCACATTAATCATGGCTGTGCTTACATTTATATGACAGGCGCCTGCAGCTCTACAAGTCCTCAATAACCAGTTACATGGCCAACCCAGGTAACCCATTCACCCACTCAGTCACTCCATACCCATCCACATCTTTGAAATTATGAGGTCTATTGGGCACAGACTGAAATACAAGAGATTCCTCCTGAACATAAAAGCCCCTTCTTTATTGCAAGGGGGACTGAACACTGGAACAGGTTTCCCAAAAAAAGTGTGGAGTCTCTCCATCCATGGAGATATTCAAAACCCGATGGGGGACAGTCCTAGAGCAATCTCCTATAGTTGACCCTGCTCTGAGCAGACAGCTCCAAGCATGGCCAAGTAAGCTCAGGGCTGGAGATGTTTTCACTATGGGAAAGTTACAGAGATAACAGATTCACTGCTAGCAGTGTTGTCACAAGCTTTGCCTTTGGTTGATGGTTTTGTTCCAGGGTTGGGTTTGCTTGTGATTCTGCAGCTTCCCAGGAGGAGATAAAATGTCTGATCACAAGTTTTGCATTGATCTGACAGATTTGTCATTTGTACATAAATATAAGTCAAACACATATGCACTGAGTGGGTTAGTCTACTGCCTACTTCACCATCACAGGTAATCATATCATTATCAAGCCTAATCCTGAAAGCAGCCAGCCTCAATGTCAAAACAAATGTTTAGTCAGTTTATCAAGAGCAACCAAAGCCAAAAAAACCTACAAAACCCCCCTCCATCTGTCTATCTAATCACACTTCAGACTAAGCCTTTCTCCACCATTTATTTCAGAAGAGTCCTCCATGTCCCCACCACTCATTGCTTTGAACATGAGATGTGCTGCATCTACCTAGAATTGAAGGATTCAATTCACCTAGCAGTTGAAGGATTGCTGCCATCACATCATCTACAGTGAAGCAATTCCACTTCAGACAAACACACAGGAAAAAGATAAACACATCTCCTAACAGGCTATTTTGTATCTGAGATCCATTAGTAAGCTACATTTAAAGAAACATAAGAGGCACTTGTAGGACTCTGCAGCTTATGTTATCAATCCCTTCAGAAAGAAAAACGGTTCAGCAGCCCCTCCAGCTGAGAGTTGTGAAGTTCAATTGTCACTGAAATGTTTTGTTATTACCAACCTGAGCAGAATGAGCAAATACACCTCTGCAGGTGAGCCATGAATGAGCAATCAGCACTGCAGGCTGTGGCTTGAAGAGATAATAGCATCCAAGTAGCTACAATGCTTCCTTGCACACAACTAGGCCAGGATTGGGCTGACAGAAGTGAGCAACAGAACATTTCAGACTGCGTGTTAAATGATTCTGAAGGAAAAGCTATGAGGCTTCCCTCTCCCAGTGTGCACCAAGCAGGAGCACACAGGCAAGCATCGATGTTCAGTTTGCTCCCAGGGAAATTTAAGTTTTGTAATGCTTTCAATCCACTGTTTGGCAAAAGTTCTGTATATACAGTAGTCAAGGGACTGTGTAACAGCTGTCATTTTAAAAATTAAATTTAATTTTGCATCCTACCAAAGTTGAATCTCCAGTTCAGCTTTAAGAAAAAATCCTTTAAAATACACAATCTGGAATATAAAAATTGCTTCCCATCTTGCACACCTTCTAGAATTAAAGCTACTCTATTTATACATCTTTTTTAGACATGATGGTCATGTGGTGAATTTCAGGTTTTCAGGAACAGAACATTGTTTTCAGTGGAAAGGCTTCTACAACTCTGCTGCCTTCACTCACTTATTCCAGGTTTTGCCTCTACCAGTGCTGATGCAACTTTGCTCTAGACCAGATAAATGAAATAATTTTGGTTAAAAACAAAACAAGCCCACCTCTTTTTAGGTGAGGTGGGCTTCACTCCCCCAACACCCTTTTTTTTTTTTTTTTAGTTTTATTTAAATACAGCACAGATGTGCAAAAACCACACAGTGATGTGGTTTACAATAATAGCCCCTCAAAACACTTGCCTTATTACAACTGCAGCACAGGGCTCTGAATAAAAGAGTAACTCCCACTGAACATGTTTGCAAAGGTGCACATAATTAAAGTACTAATGCCCCCTAACAATTTTAATGTTTCTGTGAAGCAGAAGGGAAAAAAAAATCAGGAGAGGGATGGGCAAAACCCATCCCAGAAGAGACGCCAAAGTTCACTTTCAGCAAAGCACAAGTAGACATAAAATATAGAGAGGTCCTTTGCCTATGGCTCTCTTTTAATCAGTAGAAAGTTACAGAAAAAGAGTATAGCCACCATGGTCCCTTTTAAAATTTATGTCAGGTTTTTAAACATATATCCATTACTTTCCCCCTTTTGTTTCTGCAGTTGGTCATGTATAATCATTCACAAATACTGCCTTTTATCTTTTCTTTTTCCAAACAGATATAAACAAGCAGTGACTTCTCTCGCTTTCCCCCATCTGAGCAACCATCAGGAAAGTAAAGAACCAGATGATACCTGAACAAATACTGAATGCCAGAAACAGAGCAACTGACTGTTCCCTCCCAGTTATATCACAATAGTGTGAACAGAGGGAAATCACATACCTTGTTACCTCCTGCTGCAGCCGCGAAACACTGGGCACATAGAACATTACCCCAAAGAAAAGCAAAGGCTCATTGGCAAATTTGTCCAGCTGCTTCTTCAGAGGCTTTTCCAGTTCAACCCAACGGGTTTGCTGGCTCTTGCTGAGGAACCAAAGGCCAAAGTAATGTGTCTAGACAAAGAAACAAATAGTGTCAGTTTACCTTTTTCAGGTAGATCACAATCAGTGACACAAATGCAAATAAGAACAGATGGCGTTGTGTAAATTTTTCCATATGCAAAATCAGAATAGTTCCTTTTTTACTGTCCTTTTTAATTTTTAGGACGATCTTGAAGACAATGACAAATTAACAGTGCAATATAATATGCCCCCTAGAGCACTATCTGCCCTTTACCATCTCTCCCTAATGCATATTAAAGAGCTTTATCTGAGATGGCACAGGTAACATAAATGATTTACAGAGAGCGTCTGAGTTTTCGTTTTCTTTTATGCCTGTGCCTTGGGAGCAGACAGCAAACACGAAGTCTGAATCAAAGGCTTCATCAGACTTTGTATCAGGCCCACTGCAAGCAAAGAACAAGGACCCTTCCAACTATAAAAAAGAATGCAAACCTATAAGCATAGGTCAAAATATATCTACCATTTACCCAATACAGAACATGTTTACTTTTTTTTCTTTAATGCACTCAAGGTTTTACGATGGACAAGTATTACACTTAAAATGTACATCACACACAAGCTGTTTACTCTTACAAAAATACCTTACAGAGACACCAAGCTGAAAACCTCAGCAATTTCCCATGCTGTATAAATCTCAATGGCTGTAGTACCTTCTGTACAGGCCACATGGAACTACGGAACTGGTGCTGGTGCAAAGCGATTAACAAGGAACAGTGTTCAGAACCAGAGCTTCAAATAGTACAAACTGGTAATAAGCAGCTGAAGGAATAGCAAGTCCATCATGAAGGATTCTACTGAAAAGCCCTTAAATTAGTGTATTAAACACACTAATCTACTACTGCAGGCAAATACATACTACAATTAATAGCAAATACTATGACTACAGACCTGAACATGAAGAAAAGTGTTCATGTTTAGCAAAATACCTAATCCATCAGTTGCTTGGCAATCTGATTGCAGTCCTAACTGTGAAGTTTATATCAACATCTTTTTCTAGAGTATTTCAGCTGACAGTATGTGGAGATTTCCAGCAATGCCTTCAATATAAAATGCTACTCTCTACTAACACTGCAATAAATGAAATGGAAACTGTGAGAGAAACTTTTGTGAACACCAAATAGATTTAGAATCTGAAAATGGCAACATTACTATTTCTGCATATTTCTTTCATTCTACTTCAGTAAACATTCTTGGTTTTAATCTAACTGACTTTATATTCAATGAAAACTTCCCAGTAGTTTCCATTAGATTACTTAACCCTAAAACAAACCCTATTTAACAATTTAAAAAACCCCTATTTGTTGTTTTATAAAGCTTTCATTTGAAATTACTTTTAACACATTCAAAAAGTTTGGCCTATAAATCAGCCATCAAGATTTCACCAACTGGATTTCCCAGATAGTCAGAGGTGCTTTTAAATAAAGAGTCTTCAAAAGTAGCACACAAATGGCCACCATTATACTTTGCAAAAGCCACCATCTACAGCCTGTTTCACTTTGGTCAGGATACTTCTCTAAACACCATTGCACATACTATGACAGCATACAATAAAGGACACCTAATGCAATTTTTAAAAATTAAAATATTTAGAAATTATAACAAGCCATCAGGGACAACAGTTTCCAACTATTTTAACAGGCGTGCATGAGAGAATTATATGCAAAAAAACTCTTCATTGAGTTGTAAGTGTATTTACTTTAGGGTCTTGTTACATACATATTTTCAGCTCTGGAGAACATCCAGACTAGTGCTTAACTATGGTCATAACTAATTCAACTTGATTCCTCAATTAAGCCTGACAAATCTGCAGTGTAGCTTGAACACAGCTCAGTCCTTTCTCTTTAAGCTTAGTTTGGTACAGTGAAGCGAGCTAATCCTTTTTTTTTTTTTTTAGGAGAATCAGTGTACTGTTTCCTTCTAGAATTTAAAGGTATCTTCAGTAAATCAATCAATACAGTGTACAAAGCAAGGAGTTAACATCCCCTAATAGAATAAACTCAAAACTAACAATTCACTGATACATGTCTACTCTCCTTCTGTAGTCATCACTGGATAAAAAGTTCTGACGAGCTCAGCATGACAGTAATTAGATCAAAATGAAGGTGGGAGGGACAGTGTAGACAGCAAAGGGAAGAAATTTGTGTGAAGGCAGAAAAAAGCACAGTAATTTTACCACTTCATAAGGGAAATCCTTTAATGCACAAACTCTTGAAATATCACTGCAGGGTAGCTCATCCTCAGCAAGAAACAGTGCAGAGCTGTGGAAACAGATCTTCCATATTACTTCAGAAAGTAAACACTCGTCTCACCTAGGACTTTAAATTTGCAGTGTCAAGTACTTGTAAAACATCTAGCAACTAAGGTGATTTGAAGTCTGAAGTCTAAAAGAGTTCTTCAAGGAATTAAGGCTATTTCAATTAAACAGCTCAAATGAGCTTAGTCTCTCCCCCTTGAACAGGGATGAGGAGACAACAAAAATTTAGATTTGCTACAGTAGAAAGTCTCTTCAAATACCAATTCCAGAATCCTGAATCACTTCCAAGAAATAAGAAGTGAAGAGGATGCAGCATTTAAGCTTCTAGACTACAGCAGACCCAGTGGACCGACCACACATTTCACACAACTAAAAGACAACCGCTTTCTGGGAAAGCAGCCTAGAGAGGATCAAGCAATTGTGGATGAAGCACAGGGACTGAAGAGCAGAACTCAAGTCAGAAATGCGTGTACTTTGGAGAGACAACATACATAGTTACCTGAGTATCAGCTCTCTGTCGCCAGGAACTTTACTACTTGAAAGCATTAGCATTTTTTAACAACCCACAGTGGGGAAGAACTTCTATTGCTACTACTGAAGACTCACTGTCCCATAGGATCAGTAGTAATTCCCCAAACAGGAATGGGGGAATGTGGGACTGGAGATGACTGGACCACTGAGTTCAGTATGCTATGACCAAGCATATGACTGTCCAGAAGGCATTACAGAACCCAAGTTGTGTGTTGCCATATACTCCAGCCCAAAAAACATTTATATAGTACAGACACCCTACAAATTACATGAGGTGATACAAAAATTAGATCTTTTTCTCTATAAACAGCAGCTGGTTGAAAACTAGGTTGATTCCAAAAGCCGGTCTGTTTGTCCATCTGTATAAAGTGAATCACCAATTTCACTCCAGTTTTCATGGAGTAAATATCTACACCTACACCTGGAAGGCTCTGAAGTAACATGGGCTTCTGTAGCAGGTACATCAGCAGTCAAGGGGGCAAAGAAAGTGATCGATGCTTTTACTTCTAAAAAAAAAAATTAAAAAAAATAAAAAAAATAAAAATCCTTTTTCAAGCCGTAGTTGACAGGCTGGTGATACACACTGAAGGAAAGCTTCTCATAATGCTAAATGTACGTACACACATCCATTCTGCAGACAAAGAGCTTCAGTTGCTAGTGGGTTTAAGTCTGCCTAATTCGCAAATACATGAAAAGCTCTGTTAGAAAAGCATTTACATAATTTTCTCTCAAGGTTTTATGTCTTACTGTACCACACGACTTCACAAGTGGTACAAGAAAACTGGCTTATGCTTCTCCAGAAATTGCAGTCCTCTGCTAAAGCAATGTACAAGAACCAGAGCACCTGCATGCCCCAACAACACTACATGAAAAGGCAATCCTCCACATATGGAGAGTCAGAGAAGAAAACTAGATACACAAAATCCGTGCTGAGAAGTCTTCCAAAAAAAAATCCGTGCTGAAAAGTCTTCCAAAAAGAGCACATTACAGTCAGTTCAAGAGTCAACATATTTGTTTGAAACTTGGACTTAACTATGCTTCCAAGTCCAGAACTACTCCTGTCTTTATATTGGGCAATAATAGTATTGTCAACAACAGGAGGTGACAGACACTTATTAAACCAGCCAATGTCATTCAAAAGGATCCAACAAGACAGGCTTGGTATTTATTAAAGCATCTAGTTAAGTGGCCAACTAAATATTTATCCTTGAGAAAGAGGCAGAGTTCCAGCTCCTCTGGGCAAAAAAACATTAAACCTTGCTATCCTGGGGCACTCTCCCAGAGAGGAAGACATCATTTACAGCAGCCATCTGTTCCTAGAAGATCTCCTGTCCAAGTACTGCCTGAATCCCATCCCAACTTTGCTGGCAAGATGAGTCAAACCAAGCCAAACTTCAAGTCAACCTGGTTACCGAACACAGGTTTTCAGTTGTGTTCTATAAGGATGGTATACCTTTTAGGGCACAAAAAAAAAAATCAGAATGGCAGCAAATGGGCACCCCTGCCATCCTCCCACTTTGGTTTAGGTTTTGCAGCATGGTAGTGCTGGTGATACCATTGTGAAATTCAGCTCGGAAGAGTAATTTTGGTTGGAAAGAACCTTCTTTCACCTTCTACCACCCATCCCACCCACTACCATACAATATGCCAGAACATTCCATCTTTAAGCTTCTTTTCATTTTATGAAGTGAATTAAGGAGAACCAAGAAAGAGACATTAAGTTTCACAGCAAATATGCATAGATTACACTTATTTCAAGCAGGAAATATTCCCTTATTTTCTTATACCATTATATTAGGGAAAAAAATCCTATTTTTAATAAGTGCACCTACATACAAGATGATAAAATAACATTTCTGACCTTGTCTCTCCTCTTTCCCTTTCTCCCTTCTTCTCACCCTTACTTTTTACACAATGATGGCATAAGAGCTCATTTCATTGCAACCAGTAACTGTTCAACTAGAAGATCTGATGCTTTGTCGAAAGCTTTGCTGAAAAGGATAAAAACAGATTTTACAGTAGTTACATGGCTACACTTTCTACTGACCTGTTCCTGAACCCTGACTCAGTCAGGGAGGGAGCTGCATTCCCCAGAGATCAAATAGAAATATGCATAATCCACGAGATAGTGTTTTTCAGTCATGTGTGGTATAATGATCGACAGTCCTTCACAACAATACATACAGTCATCTCAAGCAATTTTGCTTTTTAGCAGGGGGGTTTGGACAGGTTTTTTGTTTATTTCTGAGCAATCGGCTTCACTGAAACACAGATGTATTCCTAACACAAAGGTAAAAGTTGGGGTACACCTGGGATTTATTTAAACATAAGATCAAACTGAAGTATTAAACAAAAATTGATCTTTACTTTTGAGAAAACACATATTCTTCCCCAAGACTGCAAGGAGGCGGCAAACAGGATTTTAGTACTGTTTTGTAAGCGTGAAATTTAATGAAACTTAGTTTCTTCCTTACTTGTACATCATAATTTGCTAATCAGAATTTCTCAGTAAAAGCTTAGAAATACTCCAGCCGAAGTTTTTGTTACATTTGGGGAATTTAAAGAGTCTCTTTCCAGTACAGACACTTCCAAGGATTTTCTTCGCAGTACACTAAATGGGCTTCTCTCTTCTACTAAGCTACCCAGTTGCACAAATCTCACAGAAATTTGAGCTTTTTCAAAGTATTTTTACCCCTTCGGTAGAATTTGATGGCCCAGCAAGTTCAGAAATGGTGGTAGGCCTAGAGAGAGAAGAGGAGGCAGTTACCAAATGACTGCATCAGCCTTGTTTCCCTATAAACCATGGCAGAACGACCAGAGGGATGGAAGACTTTTGGGTCTGAGGAAAAAGACAGCGCTCACCACTAGGCACCTTCAAGCTTGCTGGCTCCAATTATCCCTCATATAAGGAGCAAAAAAGGATAAAGGAAGACCATCTCAGAACTGAAAAAGGTCAGTAATTATCTTCTCTCCTAAACATTTAAAGCAGCAATATAAGCTACCAGAATTAATCAGAGAGACTAGAAAAACGAACTCCTGTCAAAAAATGCTGTACTGTTGAAATCTGAACTTTACAAAAATGGTTCAGCGTTGCCAAAACTTTGTTTAGAAAAAAAGTGGGGAGGGTGATGAAAGAAGGGGAAAGTGTTCCGAGAACATCAAAGCATTCTCTTGTGTGTTGTTAAAATATTTATCTTGAAATACAAAGTTTTTGTGTTGACATACTTCTTTTTGCATGACAATTCTGAAAAAAAAAAAAAAAACACAAAAAAAACCCCAACCAACCAAAAAAACCTAAGCATAGAAAAGCCCCTATGAAATTGAACACTGATCAAAACAACTTCCTTTGCTACTCCACTGTCCAATCTCTTTTCTCTGGAAAATTTTGAAACTTTGGGCTTTGTTCCAAAGTGGAACAAAACACGTTCTTCATGGAAAAGAATGCTAACCCACTGACAGAGCTATTGTTTGGAAACACAGGTGGACCTCCAGAGAGAATCATTAAGCCCAGACTTCTGCTGCACCAATTAGATAAGCCCAGAAGGAATACGAGGAGAATCACTTAATTTATTTAACTCCTTTCTGCACTGGAAGGAAAGCGAAGGACCTAGCCTCTCTGTAAGAATGCCTTAAAGCATCATCAACAGAAAGGAAAAATAAGGGCAAAAAGTAAGTTCTGGGAAATCTTCATCTCTAGAAGCAGAGAGGGGAAGATGATTCTGCTGAAATCCACATGAAAAAAACCCAAGTATGAATAATCACTATGCAATATTCTGACTCTGCCTTCTTCCTGCCTATATATTGTCCTGCTTGATCTGCCTACACACAGAGTGAGATTCTTGTCTCATTGTTCATCATTATTGACCTACAAAAACAAGGTTTTGTTTAATTTTCATCTGCACTAGTTATTTGTATGCTACCTTGCAGTTGTCACCGTTACAAAGGGCCATGGACCAACAAATGTACGACATTGTAAATTATTAAATTTCCCAGCTGTGTTTACAGAAAGTGTCAGCCAGGACAGTCAGATGATAACACAGCAATTTTCAGGCAATTGTTTCCAGCTTGCAATTTGCAAAAGCCTAGAAGCATGTGGGATACATGTAAAGAGTCCACAGAAAGTAAGAAAAGACAGTTCATTTGTCCCATGTCTCATTCCCAAAGAGGCCTTGACACTGAAGCACTGGACTCTACATCAACAAGTAGAAAATAAAGGATTTCAGTCTTTTAATAAAGTAAGACTAGGTTTCTTCAGCCTTTTCAGGAACATTAGGAATGTAAGAGAAGTCTTTCAGAGTTTCAGATGTAAAATAATTCATTAAAAAGGAAGAAAAAAAACCCCCAACATCCTCAAGCTGTGACTAATTACTCCTGCTATTAACACAACTGTTGCCTCTTTTAGGATGTCACTAACAAGAATATGTTTGTATGAAGGTGGATATTAAAAAGCCAGTGGTCTTCATCCCCCTGGCGTAATTCAACTAGCAGTGCTGGTGAAACCAGGGTTACATTCAGATAAAATTTACTGTAACTTGGCCTTTGGCATCCAGGCTCAGAAAGTAACACCCATGGCTTTCTAAGAAAAGAAAAAACCTCATCTTCATATTACAAAGAACTCTCAAAGCTATGATGAATGAGCAACAGCCCAAAACCCCGACTGCCATTCTGCCTTCAGTTTTCATGCAACCAGAATATGTTTGTCCAAGCTCCAACTGCTGATCATATCTGGCCAGCTCTAAGAATAACACGATTCAAACAAACAGGCTGCCTGAGCTAAAAATGTGTCAAATTATACAGTGACAGATGGTCTTTCCCGGGTTACTCTTACCTCACGTAATTCCAACCTCTGAGCGACAGCTTCCAAGCACTCCTGCCCCGTGCTCTCCACAGAGAGGGTGCACTCGATCACATTGTTGTCCAGCAGACGGATCCTTGTCACAAAGCAGTTCTTGCTCAAGACATTGTACCGTCTGGTCCGCCGCAGTTTCAGCCCGAAAGGCATGGCTGATGGGCTGGAAGGTCACCCTTTTCCTGTACTTATCCAAGACTTGTCAGCACACTTGTTGACTTGCCTTCAAGGCTTCTTCAGTTGGCACTACTCTCCTCCAGAAATGGAGGTAGCTGTCCATTCCCAGGGCGAGCTTCAAGGGATTCCTGCAAAATACATACAAAAAAAAGTAGAGTTAAGTGTGAAATCAGATGTTGCTAAAGATCAGTGGAAAATTAAAAAGCTTAAAGGGAAAGAGTCCCATTTAAAACCATAAAATAAACACCTCCACACTCAGGATTGCCAAGCACTTACTACATCTCCCAGAAGAACACCTCATACAACAAATCTTTCAAAATTCTATTTTGGCGCTGAATTTCAAGCATGGATTTAATTGCAAAGCCGTTCTTTTAGAAGCTGGGTACAAACAGCAACTCTATGGGGCACACATCCAGAGGTGCTAACTCTCCCACCATTACCCCCACCACAGGGGTCTATAACATAATCTTCAAGTTAAGTTTTTGGGCCCTCAGGCCAGCTTTGAAAGCCAGCTTAAAAAGCTAAGGAATAGAGGCATTTAAAAAGAGGTGCGATGGTGCGATTTTGAAAGAAGAAAGGCTGGCTGCAGTCAGCAGGAAATGCAGGCGCTCAGCACCTCTGAAAAATCAAACCTAAAGTATGCATGTGAAAGGCAAGAAGCATCCGAGCCATCTCAGAGAAGGCTCCTCTGAGACAGCCCCTGACATTTTGCTCCCTTTCCACTCCGAAGCAATTCTGCATTTCACCCTTTCAGGTGGAATGAGTAACTGCAGGAGCAGCTGTCAGAGGACAGGAGAAAACTGAGTGGGAGGAAGAGAATGCATACTCTACATGTTGTTTCTAATTACTGCTCCTAAAACTTATCAGGGACACGTGCAACTGTTAAGCCAAAACATAACATAGACAGAAGAACTAGAGATGCAGAAATAATGAAATTTAAGCAGCTATGATCCTCACCTGCAAGATCCACTTAAAAAAAAAAAAAAAAACAAAAAGGTGTTTNCACCTAAAAAAAAAAAAAAAAAAAAAAAGTTTTGTTAGGAGCAGGTTCAAGCTGAACAAAACCGGAGCATTTGCACTGGCATAGCCAGCTTTAAAATGTCACTTTCCATGTACAAACAGGAACAAAATAAGAAGCAAATTACTTGCTACCAAGCTTTCCTGGTTTTGTTTGAATATTCTGGACACAGCAATGGACACCAACGCTGGCATTTAAAAGTCCATTTCTCTTAAGAAACCGTACTGCAAACAAAAACTAGCTCCCGTTTTCTTGCTTCTTAGGAGAAGCAAGGGAAAGGATTGCCAGCAGAGTATGCATCATTTAACTGGATGTGACATTTCAAACAGAGAGTACATTGCTCACATGTATCATTTGGCACAGCACTGCATGAATCAGTTATTTTCACTTTTTACTGAGTGTAGTTGCTATGGAGATTATTGGAAGCAGACCGATTGACTTAATGATAAGACTCCAGTGCTTATCATTACACTAGAAATGTAATTCACATATCTGATAAAGTGTATTTTCCAAAGATGGGGTATCTTGGCATTTACAAGGGGCTTAATGCATCACAACATAAAAACTCATACATAATTAGAAAACCACAAGCAACCTCTTACCAGTTAGGTGCCCACCTACCCCAATGGTCACTAGCTTTAGCAGAGAAAAGCCTACAGAGTTTGAGGAGAGGCACATGCTATTTGACTGAAGTTCAAACAAACCTATCAAATTAGCTGCTCTAGTTTAATCTCCCACTGCTGTAGTTTAATCTCCCATTTCTAATTTTGGTGGGTACAGACATAATGTGTTTTTTTCACATGATCGCACGAGAGTGCTGGTATACCTTGCATCACTGTAATATCAGAAGCCAGCAAAGACATGAATACATCCTCACAACAACCTGATGAGGCAGGGATGTGCTACCCGTGAATCACCAAAGAGGAACCGAAACAAACATTAGCCAGCTTGTCCCAAATCACTCAGGAGAATGGCAGCAGACCTATGTACTAAAACACACAGGCCAGGCTAGTGCTTTAACCCCTAGCCAACTATTTGGCAATTACTTTGCCTACCAACCTATTCAAAACTACAGCACGAACTTGCAAAGTAGGAAGAATGAGAGGAAATTATGAAGAAGGAAAGGCATGGAAGACTAAGTCTTATCGAGAATAGCATCTTTGTTCAGTTTCCACCTTTGCAGGTTATTCTAAACCAGACTCATGGAGAGTTTTATCTAGCCAATTTAATAAAAAGAAAAATAAATTACCTTGCATTACTGTTAGTTGCACATATTTCCTCACAGAACATGAGCCTGTATTACTATACAGTAATTTTATAGTTAATGGTAGCCTAAAGATGAAATCAATGTTAGTGAAAAAACACTTAGTCTTGCTCACCAGGCACACTGGAACACTACAGCTATGGCAGGATAAACCATGCCAGAAGACTTGTGTGAAAACATGCTACTCTGGAATAAACCCACCAATTCCCGTAGTACAGAAATACGGGCATGGATTGCAAATGAATTGCTCTAGGTTATATAAAACGTTCTGGTAAACAAAGCAAATATTTCCTCCAGTTTTCAAGAAGCAGTAAAATAAAAGTAGTTCTGCCAAGGGCAATCATCCAGGAGCATTTTCTAAAGATGGAGACATACAAACGGGTTAACAGATGTGCTTTCTGTAACAGGGTTTGAGTTACTTTTTTATTCCACTTAAATACATATGAATGCCCAATGGCAGCTTTTTCACATGATATGTCACACTTAAATTTGTTTCCAATAAAAGAATGCATTGGGGTGGTGAGGCAGGGATGGTTTAAATCAGCTCCGCTTGGTCCAGCCTGTATTCTCAATTCAATGCACAAGTCTAACTTTTCTGTTTATACATCTTCTGGATGTATAAACAACTTCCCACTTGGGTTTTCTGTTGATGTTCAGAAAGCTTCAGTTAGTTTTCTAAATAAGATCTCAAAGGCCCTGGTTGCTCACAGGTTCCTAAAGCAAACAGGGTATTTAGCCCTTTACATTTGCATAATCTTAAAAGCATCAGGAGCATCTATTTTTATTTGCAATTACTTTGTAGATAACAGAAAAAAAGCAAAGACTAGAGACAGAAGAGTTTTGGTCTTCCAAATGAAGGATTATTTCATTACAGGATCTCCTCTCCTTTTTAAAGGGCTGCCAAGGAGCAGCAATATCCCTAACCAATTCAACCAAACTATGCGGTCATTCACAACACTCCCCTCCCAAACTAACACTTTCACTACAATTAAAACTAAACAACAACAACAAAAAAGAAACGAAAGCAAGCCTATGAGAAGCTCATCAGATAAGCACGAACTCATTCTGCTTTTAAAAAAAGGATTTCTTTTGAGAATATTTCAGGTGTGAAAGAGGCAGATGTGACACCTTTTAAACTGATGTCATCTATTTAAGGACTTATTTTTCTGGGAAGAAACTAGACTCTTACGAACCTTGGGTATTTTTCCTTTTATCTTTTTGTTCCATTTTTGATTATTTTGGATTCTTTCTTCTCCTTCCCACCATCACACTTCAAATTTATCTATTAATTACTCTCTGTGAGTTAAGCTTACTCTAATAAGTGTGCCAGACTAAAGTTTTTTTAGCAGGAGCATAAGTTTGGAAATTTAAACATATTGCTAAAGAGATATTCTCTTTGTTTAAAGTACATACTTTGTAGGCATTAAAAAAAAAAAAAAGTCCCCCAACTGTGTTCCAGGAACCATAATTAAAAAAAAAAAAGGCTTTGCAGACACACAATTTACCTTCCCATCTAACCACACATCTATAAGTGAGCCATCACTAATACCTGATGCAAATACCAATTCAGAAGTAAAACCTACAAATCAGAAGTTGAAATAAGGCCCCTCTAAAAACCAAAAGCCTGGCACTAGATCTCTGAAGTGCCTCAGAAAGTAACAGCCTGAGAGACTAAGAGTTTCTAAAGCTTCAGCAGGTGTGCACTGATGACAGTTCAGTACAAAAGCACCAAGCACTGCCAGGGAGCAGCAGGAGAAGGGCTGGCCCATGATGGGGGATGAGCTGGGAGGTGACCCCAGCAGGACACTGTCATCACCCACTGCAGCACAGTCCTTCAGCAGATAAGCCAGAGCTGGTGCTAGAAATGGGTCCATTGACAGCCGCAGGCATGGCCAGGGTTGAACCAGTTCCAGGAGACAGAGCTGGAGACTACCAGTCACAGAGCTCAGAAAGGGACTGACAGCCCTGGGCTGATCTGAAATGGTGGTCCCAGACCTGTGGACAGATGTTGGGGAAATGCCCCAGATAAAGTTGGTCAGGGCCATTAAGGCATACTGGCACACTCAGAGTCCCCATACCCAACATTATTTCCAGCCCACAGGACCAGGCCAGCCAAGTACTCTGACTGCATTTTAAACGTTTAACTCCTTTGAAAGCGTGCTCATTGGAAAGCTAAATTTCGTTCTGCAAAATATTTAGTCTGAAACCATTTCATGACAAACATTGTGTTCAAAATGGAAAAATCAAACCAGCTTTTTGAAAAAAACATTTATCCCAAATGCAGTTTCAGCAGTACAAAGATGAAGAAATACCACGTCGATTCTTGGTAAAGTTTATAATAGTCTCCCGTTTCAAGAAACCAAGAAAAAACTGAATAAGCCAATGCCTTTGCCATCATAGACATTGGAATCCTATTTCTTACATTATTTGCTTCAAGCCCCATGGATAAAGTCAATGGGGGACATGGGGAAGTCTGAAGGTGGCAAAGGAGGATAAAGAACCAAAACAGATTTGACAGAGAATAAAACTAAACCTTTAATCCACCATCTCAGTCCAAGCACAATGTAAGTTCTCTTAACAGCCTTCACTAGGAACCAGCTAAAAGATGGAGCCTGATATAAACCAGCGATGTCTCAGCTCAAGACCTGCTTACTTATATCTCACTCAATACTACATATGGAAGCCTCACCAGAAAATTACCTGCAGAGAAGGATGTGTCTTCTCTTCCAACGATATTTGATTCCCCCACAACCCCACTGCATCTTGCAAGGGGAGAGATAAGAAGTCACAGAGCATTCTTGCAAGAAATCCTTCTCTGTACTAATGAGGTTTCAAGAGGTACCACTCCCCCATCACTTTGCAATAGAATACTGTTTTTTACATACACCGAGGTAGGAAAAAACCCGTATCTTGTATAATCAAGATTATGTTCCAAACACAACACTGGGCACCAAACTGAAACACCTTCAAGCTGCAAACTGCACAGCTGTAGTGGTTTAGGGAGAGAAACCCTTATCGTGACCTAGAGCAGTAACACTACCTGTTAGCAACCAGCCTTCTACACTGGCCAGTCCTGCACGAAGAACTAGGTCAGATTCCCACTGTGATATGTAACTCAGAATTGCTTCTGGTTTTTAAGAAAACTTATTTATTGTCTATATAAGATGTAAAAATCTCCCAAGGGGTCTAAATTACATGAAGCAGATACAAATTTGTGCCTTTCCAGAAGGTTTATTTTTTTTTTCCTTTATGAGACATTGTAGTGAAACTAGGTCAAACCGCTAGTACACAAAAAGCAAATAAATGAATATTTTATGCTTTTTCCAAGCCTAAAACCAAAAGAAGCCAGAAATACAAAAAATTCTTCCTTCATTCTCCCAAAGTCAGCTGGGGCTGGCTAGATTTTTAGTTAGTACTTTTAAGAGACAGACTGAAAGGAACAAGGGAGGCCGGTAGGTCTTTCGTGAGAAAAGAGGCCATCCAGCAGAAGATGATTTGTGTGGCGAAGGGTACTGCTGCAATCATGGGGCACTCTCCTGCTTCCTTAAATTTATTTAAAGTGCAGAAGAGAAGAAAGGTTTATAAATAATAACTCTCAGGACACTTCCAAGAATGTGACTTGATCCTTTATTACGAACTTCATATATTTAACTGTTCAAAGAGGCATTAAAAAAAGAAAAGAAAAAAAAAAAAGGCATCTGATATGAAATGCACTTAAAGCAGAATGCGTTCTCTCACTTCATTTGGTTTTGTACATAATTTCTGAAACTCCAGGAAGAAAGCAATTACTGTCAAACTGCAGCATGTATTTACCAACAGCGCGTGGCACCCCTCCAGCATTCCTCGCACGGCAGGAGCAGCAGCAGCACACCTCGCAGAAGTATGTAACCCTGGGCTGGGCTGAGACCGCAGCGCTGGATGTGAGCTGCAAGTGGTGCCCGAGCCTACAGTTTTAGGAAAGAATAAAAATAACAGTCTATGGAAGACAGGACATCTGGCACAGTCCATCTCCATTTAGTTGAGTTCTCTCCCCGTGAAATATCTTTCTCTCCTGTGACTGCTCTCATGTGAGGGTTTTATGCAGGTAGAACATGGCAAGGAGTATTTCTGTGCCTAACAAGGTTTCTGTATCCCGCCCAGTTATGGGTGGAATTCCCATAAAGCCTGGTACACTCTCAGGAGTCATATTCATCTCCAGACATATGAAAGGGTTTTTTAACTCTTACATAACACATGCCTTCTGATGCAAGGCCACTGTTTTCAACTACTTGTTTATGCAGTCCCTGGCAAGACATGGACCTCATCATCCGGCATTTAAATCTTTAAAAATTCTTAGGGGGATTTAAGTATTAACCTAATCCAAATAGTAGTAAAACCGATAACATTCTCAACTCTACATTCTGGAAAACGAGTCAAATTATGCTTTCCTTTAATTTTTATAACTATTAGTATAACCTATGCAGAAATTTTAAAGTCTCTAAGCAGCTAGAGATCCCATACCTGTGTGCACGAGTGGATGCCAAGGACTCTGGGATGTTCAAAGCAGAAAACATCTTGTACTGTTCCTTCTACTGCATATCACCAGACACCAATATACAGTGGCTAAAGAAAAAAATCGTGCCCCATTACCATTTCTACTTTCCTGATTCCATCACAGCTTTTCCTTTCCAGGAAAATTTCCATTTTCCATCCAATCTAGCTTTGCTGTAACAGATATATTTTCTTAATCTAAGTTTTGTGTTTTCACTGTATCCCACTTGGGTCAGATTCTGCTTTCAATAGTCCAAATAAAACATATAGAGAGCTTAAATGAAGTCAAAAGAATCGCTCCAATTCAGACTAGTTAAAAATATACCCTTTCTTTCTTTTGTTGCAGTATCTGTGAGAACATGTACTCACTGACTCTGAAGTGCATAACTGTTAATAGGTGCACCCTTTGTTATTCCCTCCTCCCCTTCTAAAGCACAACTCTTTTTGTGTAAAAACACCATTCTTGTGCATTCACAGTACTGTAGAGTTTTGCAGATACAAATCTACCAGGCAGACACCTCATTATTCATCTGTATCAAGGTGCACAACTATCAAGTGTTTTAGTGGATCTCACTAAACCCGTGTCCCACAAACAGTCTCTATCACAGAGGTGAACTTCATAAACTGGAAATTAGCACCTTATCCATTATTTCCAGAATACCCCCAACAATCCAGCAGGTCCTTCTAATGCAACTACTGATGAAGGACTCCTTTTCAGTCTTTATAGGCATTCACGGTAGGAGTACCTTTGCATAAATTAACATACCTAAATGACACCTGGGTTGCCAGTGTGATCAGTTTTAATCCACAAGAGTATGAGTAATGGAAGCTGTAGTTCCTACCCCTCACTTGCACACCTTGTAGAACTTTGTGTTCTAAAGTTAAAAAGAACAACAAAATGCCAGACCCCGGTAGTTTTTCTTCCTGAGTGGAAATTCTGCCTGTCTGTCCTTCCAGGTGTCTGCAGCAGCTCCTCCTCTCTGGTATGGCAGGGTTTGAGGTGCAGCAGTTAACCATTTACAACCTTCTCACCCCTTGGCTATGTGATTGCAAGACCTCAAATTAGACAGAGTCAAGAGTGATTGGTGCCTGGATGGCACCTGTCCAAGGATGCAGTTTTGTACCCAAGGCAGTCTCATCTAGGAGCTGACTACTGCCAGGAATGGGAGGGAGGTCCTGCTGTTCCCCACACCCCCTTAATTCCAGAACACGTTGCCACAGCTTGTCTTAGGCCAGCTCTGAAAACCTGCTGGGACCTTGTCCTGGTTGAGCCACTTCACCTCCCTAACTTAGCATCCTTTTCAGCTTGGTTAGTGAGTTGAAACAGCTCATGGAGGAGCCCAGCATGCGCAGCTCACCTGGAATGGGGAAGACAGCAAAACCGTGCAGCTCAGAGAAGGAAGAATAAGAGCAATTCTGCCTTAATTGACAGCAGTCGGTCAGGTCAGCTTAGCAGTTTGTGAAATCACAGCCCAAGGAAGGCTCCTGGTCTCAGCAGGCAAGGGAACTCCCCAGAACATATTCCCATTCTTTCTGTACAGCAAAGCCACCTTAAAATAAATGCTACTTTCTCTGAAATAGCTGGTAGATGCAAGTCACGCTAATATTTTTTATTTTATTTTTTTCAAAATAAAGCAATTTATTCTGTAATTGAATGTCTATAAGAGGAATTAGTATTGCAAAACCTAGATAGGTTATGTTTTCTACATGGACAAACTATGAGGAAGAGAGCAAGACCAGCATTTTGGTATTTTGGCACATCCTTCATCAACATAGTTTCAGTGCCATTTACTTTTCCTTTCAGTTAGTCACCTTTGTGAAAGGTTTTCAACTCCTTTAGACTTGCCAGAGCTCTAATGATTTTAAGAGATTACATTTCCTGCTAAATACGATTGATAGGCATGCAAAACAACTACGAAAACAGTGAAAAATATGCTTAGTAAAAACCACAGGAAAACTTCTTACAGGGCATTTTCATTATTCTCTCATGTTAGAAAGACATGTCTGAAACTAAAATAAAAGTTCTAAACACAGGGTAACACAAAAAGCAGAAGCCATAGCTCTAATACAGGTGAGTATCAGAGTAAAATTATACACCCCAGTGCATACCCACTAGCTAGACATCCACTAGCGCAAACTAGTGCCAGTTGTTCTATAATTTCAAATGATACAATAAAAAGTTTGTTAAAAATAAAGAGAAAAAAAGTTCAAACGTCACCTATCTGGCTTTAACGAAAAAAAATTCTTCTATTCAAGAGATGGCTGCAGTTTCACATATGTAGTGGGATTTTGCAGTGGGATGGTGACAAGAGAGCATTTGAAGATTGAGAAGCAAATAGCCACAATGTTTGTGAGACTGCCCCATCTGCCTGCAGCTTCTTACACAGGTACAACCACCCCCATGTCAGATGAAGACTAGAAGCTGCCTACCTGCCTTCATGTAGTGCTGCTCTCAGCTGAGACCCAGCCAGTAAAGGTATGTTACCCCAGCAAAACATGGTCCTATGCTCTTCATAAAGGTGTGACATTTCTGCCTTTCTTCTGATTCTAATACAGCTCATACAACTAAGTTTCTACAATTTCTACTCAAACAGTGGGCAAGTCTGTCTACCTCCCATTCTCTTTCACTTCCTTTAATATACAGAGATATATATACACATACACACACGTAGATAGGTAGAAAATCATAAAGTCTTTCAATTTACTACAGATTCCCAGTATGCAACACACAGTATCTCTAAAGATTGCAATAGTTAAAAAAGTACCTATTTAATGTAAGGAGGTTCCCACACATGTGGATTCTTTGGCTGACCAGGAAAGAAAAGATTTTCTTAAAAAAAAAATAATCTGTCTTTTAAAAACCAAAGAATCACATGTACAACTTGGGAAGAGGGTAAAGATCAGCAAGAAGCACTCAACCTGCAATGAATCTAACATAAACCATGTGGTAGCCTCTCCAAATGGCAAATCTGCCCTTCTCCTTATGGGAATGAGATCTGGTGTTGCCCCCACAGACTGGCACCAAGCAAAGCAAGACCATACTTGCAGGCTTACAGAAAGAATAAAAAATTGTCAAGTTTGTTAAAGTCTGGTGCAATGGACTACTTCCCAAGACAGGCTCAATTAATCCTGTTCAGCCACTAGATAATGAACTAGGATAATGCAATGGAGGAAGCATGGTTGCAAATAAATGAGGGGCAAGTGTGATGGGATGGAGGAGAAAGGGAGGGGAGAAAGAGAGAGAGGAAAAATAATAATAAAAAAAAAATTTAAAAAACACGTGCACTGTACATACTAACCCACAACCGGTCACATTTAGTTACATAAGTAGATATTTCACATAAGATCACCACATGAACTTTGGAAAAAAGCTTCTGCACTACTCAATGCATTAAAACATCAATGCTACAAAATGCTGAAAAAATTCCTTTAATTTCTGTCAAAGGACGATTATATTGCGGGCACATGCATGAAGAAAATAAATCTGTTATCTTTAGTGAATATAGGCCTTGATGTAAATCACACAGTCACAGTCTATGAATAGCTACATTTGTTTCGACAGCAAAACACCTCATCTGAAATACAGAATAGCTGCCGGAAATGAGCTAATGGTACTTTTCTTTCTGTATTAAAGGATTATTTTCCAGTGCCCACTGTGTGGGCTTAAACACTAGCCTGAAACAGTCAAAATACTTAGAAGTAAGATTTATGGCTAAAGGCAGGGGGAAGTAGGGGGAACCTTTGAAGCTACTGACTTCTTTGACCAGCGTCTCAGAATTACAAGGCTACAAAAGGACCCCTCTCTGTGAGCAGCCCTCTGCATTCTTCCTTCATCTCTGTTGCAGATTGTATTGATAAACAAGATTTGAAAACAATTACCTGCTTATCACAGAGCTGAATAGCACATAGGAACTGAGATATTATTAACTACAGATGTCATGGTTTCTTTCTATTATTTTTTAACAGGGAAACTCTTATACCTCTCAAGCCATCAATATGAATCCTTCAGCACTAGTATGTTTTTCAAAAGTTTTCAAAGGAGCTTGGGATAAAAAAAATACGGATTTACTTCCACAGCATCCCTGTAAGTGATGCTAATTGCATTCAAGGGAAGGAACTGTAAGAACTATAATTCCACAATTTTTCTTTGTACATAAGTATAATTTTTCTTTTTTATTTATAACAGTACCTATGATAGATAAGTTTAGATTGGCTGCTTATTTTCTCTAACATTATTTGCAATTCTATTCAAGAGAACAGCTTTGGACTGAAGGCTAGTAAAACTGTGTTAGTTTTGGAGTGTAAAATGCAGGTTGCATCTTTATACTCAAAATCACCATAATAAATTCTAAAAACTGCGACATGCCATTCTTTGCTCAGTATTCATAGTAGTGCTACAACAAATGCTTTACTGCCTTTCCCCATAAGTCTGGACAAAATACTCACCCTTCACACATGATGATAGTTTTATTTGGAATCATACTTGTGGTTATCAGCTTTTAAGGGGATTAAAGCCTGATTCTTAATAACTGACCCTATTAGAGAAGTTAGTTTCTTTGAACCCCTTCAGAGGGGGAAAAATGCTTTGCAGAAACTTTTACTCGCTGATGAACTGAAAAGATAATAAAACAGCTTTATTTCTTGCTCAGATTAATCCACTTTTATGTCAACATTCTAGTATACAACTGGAGTAACAAAGGCCAAAGCTGAGTTGTAAGCCTGTGACCCTCCCTAGCTCACAAAACAGACTTTGTATAATTAAATGGAGACAAACATTATCATCCAATATTAACATTTTCTTATTTTGCTGTTCTTTACAAGAAATTCAAATTTAAAACAGGGAAGTTCATCTGACTTTTAGTTCTCATATGAAAAATGGTAAGGCTACTCTGAATTTAAATTGCACAATTTATGAAAGAAAGCTAGATCTAAGCACAACTTGCACAAAATCAAAACATCTTCTGTATGACCACAGGTGGGTGCATTTGTTGCACATACATATCAAGGTGGCACAAACAGGCTTTTGGCCATTGAAGTGCTACTGAATGCATGCAAAGAAAAATACTAAATATAGATTATGTAAGTTTATTTTCTTATTTACAAATACAAAATTTAAACATCAGAATAGAAAAAGGTAGAGTAAAACAAAAAAAAAAAAAAAAAAAACAAAAAAAAACCAACCACAGTTAAAGAATCTCTCTTGCATGTATAGTGTTATCCTGTTTGATATCACATAACTGGACTTGCAGAAGTCTAAGGAGATGAGGTATCCGTAACATTTACACTCAGCATTAACTGGAATGCAGGGAGAAGCAAGAGAAGAAACGGAAATAAAATGAGTGGAGAAAGCCCATGAGGTATGGCCTTTCCTGTAATTCTGTCTCTGGTTAGCAAGCTGGAAGCACCTCCTTTCTTTAACTTGAAGCCTGATATTCACATTCCTCTGCAGCTTAATGTGGACATTGACAAAAGATCACACTCACATCTTAAAGGAGCTAAGTGATTTAGCACAGCAAGCCCACAAGCTATGAGATGGATAGCAAGAAACTTTATGTATACATCCACTTTGAAGAAAAAGGAAATTAAATTTCATAATCCCCAGTTCTACTGCAGAAGGCAACGCCATATGGATGTACTGGTCACGTTTAAGAATAGAGAGTAAAATCTGTGTTTCACAGTTGTGAAGACACTCATGCCTAGTGAAGTGCTGTTAGTATGGTCATCACTCCTGTGAAATCAATTTACTCATACCTATTGGCTGTGGGAGTGAGACGCATCTCTAACCACAACCTTTCTAAAACCAGTGGTTGAATGGCAACAGGTTGAACAGAAATCAAACTGCAGACCAAGATGTGATACTACTGTGCATTTTATTCAAAAGACAAGCCTGTGGTAACACAAATTTATGCTGTATATGTCATGAAAAAACCCCACAGCAGACAAAACCATGTGTGATACTGTCTTACAGCAACATCTACTGCCTACAAGGCAACGGTATCAGTGGAAGGGA
This sequence comes from Pedionomus torquatus, assembly GCA_013398155.1. Classification (NCBI taxonomy): domain Eukaryota; kingdom Metazoa; phylum Chordata; class Aves; order Charadriiformes; family Pedionomidae; genus Pedionomus; species Pedionomus torquatus. Next base: position 1,076,225 of record VZRU01016781.1, on the reverse strand, counting down.
AAGCAGGAGTGCTCCCCACCAAGCGGCCGGCGTGCTGCAATTCCACCCCAGCTGTTATTACTGCTAAAGTTCATCATTTCCATTTGCAGGGACAAGGCTCCAAAACAAACTTGCCAAGAATTAACCAGTTTGCTTTTTTCATAAAATGATTAGCTGTGCTTTTGAAAGAGTTACTAAGGACCAAAGGGTCACAGGGTAATTATTTACAGAACTTATGCCAGGAATGAAGCAACAGAGAAAGCCATTGCAAAGACTATGCAGAGTAAGGAATGAGAAACTCCCACAATTTGTTGACAATCCCTGTGACGTGCAATTCGGCTGAGAGATAGCACCAGCTCTGCTCTTCCCTCTTGATACTGATAGACTATAACTACAACACAAAATTTGACTCAAGACCCTCAGTTCTCCCTTTTGAAGTTCACACTGGAAATACTTAAGAAAAAAAAAAAGGAAGAAATAAAGCCCACCACATGGCAGATGTCATGAAGAAGTGACATTGTCTTGATTTAGAAAGGTATTCAGCTCAACTATGACAGAATTCAGGTATTCCCTTTCAGACAAATAAGGGCTACTTTTGCAGTACAAACCACTGTCCTGCACCTCAGCATAAGAAGAGTTTATAACCTGCTCTTCTGAGAGGGAGATTGCAGGTGGCAGAGTTCAGCCTTGACACTTTAAGAGGGAACAGGCACTGGAAGAGTCTTTTAAGTATCATCGTATCTTCCCCAGCCACTCCCCCCCCCACTGCAGAATACAGGACACTCAGTCCAAAAGTATTTTCAGTGCCTAAATATAACACAGGCATTCACATAGCATAAATAGGAGAATCCTTCTGTAAGGGCTGTCTTCAAAATAACTGCCAATTCTATGTAAGACTAAAGTTCAAAGTCATATACTGGCATGTCAAATTCAGGATATCCTTGTAAGAATAATGAATTTATTGTTACTGTACATGGCTATTTTTATGAAGTTTCTAGAAGCAAAAAAAAATGAAATGTGATTAGTTACTGCTCGTATACCTTTGTGTTTCTCTTCAGTCACAAGCCAAGAAAATTTGACTGAATACAGCCATATCCTTATGGGATTTCATAACACCAGTTTTCATTGGCACCTATTGATTACATATCCCAAAATGAAGTTGCTAAATTTTTTTTTCTAAACTTTGATATATAAAGCTGTCACAGTGAAATATAGCTAGCTCTTAATAATACATTTTATGCCAAAAATAATATTAAACTATTAATAAAAACTATTTGATTATATATTCGATTATTCGAGTTAAATAAACTATTCGATTGAAAAAAAGAATATTGCATAAACATTACATCAAGAAAGGATAAGGAAGAAAAAGTGGAGTTTTGAAGAAAAGCTAATAGGTAAAAAATAAATTTAAAAGCCCTAAACCAAAACAAAGAACAAACCTTCACAGATAAATAACTCACAGGGAATGCTGACAGGAAATCCCAAAAGGTCACAGAAAGAAAATCTAAAAGAGAGTCCAAGAACCTATTTCTTGTTGTGATCCTCCTACTCCATCAGAGGTTTTGATAGAGAAAACCAATCATCATTAATCTCCAGAATAAGTGTCACTGAGGACCATCAAATGTCAGGCTATGAAAGGATTTGTTCCCCTTTCTAACTGTATTAGCCCGTCTGAACAATCAGCTCCTGTAGGACACAGCATTAACTGTTCACCGCTATCGAAAGGGGTAACCCAGCAGCACCATCAATAACTGTCAGTGAAAGAAACTCTTACATGTGACAGGTATCTTCAGTTCTTACTAGAGCAAGTGGCACCAGTTTGGGAGATGTAGCATCCTGACACCAGCTACTCAAAACAGACAAATTTCCAAGTTCTTCGTCACTACTTCTAAACACTCAAGTAAACCAGTCACTTTAACTGGCAGCACAAACTCTTCTATCATGTCTTCACAAATGAAATTAAAACAAATTAATTGGTAGAACCACAAGACCAAGTTCATCGTGCAGGATCCTTCTTCAGGTCACTGGGCTAAAACAATGTTTTGCCTACTAGTAAGATTCAAAGAGCACCCTCTCCTTACCATGAGGTATGAAAGTATTCAGCCTTACAATATTCAGGGCAGAGGGGAAAAAAAAAAAAAGAAAAAGTGCGTGGTTTGGTTTGGGTTTTTTTGTGTGGGGTTTTTTTTTGTTTGTTTTGGTTTTTTTTTTGGTTTTTTTTGTTTTTTCTTTTTAAGTTAGAGCAAGTATTTAGTTTTCAGGGTGGAAAAAACCCTATCACTGCCATAAAGTTGAGAGAGAGCAGGAAGGGAAAATAAAGGTTGGCAAAGATAAGCAAAGAACTTAGGGAAAACATTTATTCAGTGCAGATAGGAAAAGGCAAACTTTCCAGCTATTGGCAAATTTTTACAAGTTTCAAATGTTTTCTGAAGAAGTAAAACAGTGGGTGGCATGAATTCCATGTAACATACATAATTTAGAAGCCCAGACCCTTCTCCTAAGCTTCTTTACCTATTCAGGCTGCTTTTTTATTTTTTTCACTGCAGCCAAAGCTTATCTATTTTTTTGCTTTTTACTAGCTCTCTAAAAAAAAAAAAAAAATAAACTCTAACTCATCTAACTTATGTTCTAAACAAAAAAAAATGCACAAGAATTTGGGATTTATACTACTGAACAAAAACAAAGCTAGAAACCAACTCAATCCTAATTTATCTTTTAGCTTCTTCAGTACAGAGGTCCAACACAATCACTCATTACCCATTTTCAAGAGTCATGCTAATCCGTTTATCTGTGTTAACATTCAGAGAGCAGAAAAGAGCAATTATAGCACTCCATGAACACAAGTTCACATTAGCATATTGCTATCAACTCCTGAAGATCCAGTTCTGTTCATCTAGTATTTCACAGAAGTCAGAATGATCTATTTGCATACAGACGTGAAAAATATGAAGTTAGTTTCAAGAAGTTAGCATGGTGAAATAAGCCAGCTGTGGAATTAAGACTGCCTGCCATCCTACGCTCCAAATAGCCTCCTGACTCCTCCCTTCACTTTACCTTGGAAAAATCTTCATGCATCTTAAGGGGTTCTAGAAAACAAAATTGACTATTTTTATAACCAAGAAAAGTAATAATGTACTATATGATTTCCTACTGCTATTACAGTCTGAAGAAATTACAAACACAAAACAAATTCTTCTAGGATCCTGAAAATAGAAGGGAGACATTCTGGCAAGAAGACCTACATTGAAGAATAGTCCACACAGTTGAGAGGGTTTGAACACCCTCTTTCAGCTGGAGAAACGTGACAGAAACAACATAAAAATTCTGAAGTGGTATTAAAATTATGTGATTTAACAGTACCCCATACAGTTAGCTCCCCTTCATAGGGTGGTACCTTGAATACTGCACAATGAAAACAGTAAGAGTTTGGCTACAGACATTAGTATAAACCTGCTTTTATACGTATTGTTTTTCTCCTACAGAACAAAGAGTGAAATATTCCATGTAACATTTTCTTCTCCTGTAAATGAAGAACACAACATACAGACTTCCTGTAGTGGAACACACTTTTCTTTTCCATATGCAATTTAAACTGCCAAGTTTAAACAGAGAAAAATATTATATGTATCCATGGATATCTAATTTTAGAAAGACAAACAGTTCTCCTGCTCCAGCAGTGGGGAAAAAGATGGTAAGAAACAAACAGTTATTACAAGTCATACAGAAAGGAACTATGACAGTACATGATGTGCAGAAGGTTGTAAGGACTAAGCTGGGCAAGTGCCCATGACGAAAGCAAGGCTTCCGTGGGCTTTGTATCTGAAATGGGACTGAGTACAGTCAAAACCCTCACATCTTATTGCCAGCTTGATAAACTAATTTTTCCACAATGGAACAGCTTTGAGAAGGATGATGTCTTTAGAGTCTCTGAAGCCCTATACTAATCACTGAAAGTGGCATTATTACGGCTCCATGAAGAGAACTGTAACATCTGCATTTTCCCCCAAAGTCATTGTGGTTTTGGCTTACAGAATTTGGGCAGAAGTCTTCAGAAACTTAGTTGGGAGATTTTCATAACTGGAATTGGAAGAAGAGAGCATCTAGGTAGTTTTATTGCATGCAAATATACCTTCATTGCATATTATAGTTCTTGTAACCAAAAAGGAGTAAAACCCAGTATCTGAAATGTACTATGAACATCCCAAAGGGCATGCAGACTGAGAAACAAACAAAAAAATTCCAAGAACCAGCAACACTCTGATTCTTTTCTAAGAAAAAAAAAAAAAAAAAAAAAGTCACATTTCTCAAAACAAATACCTGGATATACATGTAGATGGTCTAGAACTCTACAAGCAGCCAACAGATCTGCTTGAGCAAGAAAACTAGCTAGGAATCACAGGACGCTACTAGTAAAGAGTTTCTGAAATCAAAAGGTAGCTTTTTTTTTTTTTTAAATAACTGGCAACAAAATGAATGCAGTTTCTATTGACACACAGTTACAGAAAACCTTTGGAGATACACTGTTTCAAAATACTCTGGACGCTAAGTATAAATTAGTTCCTATTCTAACTCCAAAAACAAATAATGCATGCTTGAATGTTAAAGTTTATTTGTACTTTAGTTTTAGACAACATAATAAACATATTGAAACCTTTAAAGGAAAATATTTATATTCCCTATAGGACACATTGTTTCTGTACAGAGATACCAGTAAATAAAAGCAAGCATCTGAAAATAGAAAGTGGATAAACCCCAGTATGTTAGGGTGTCTAAAGCAGGAGGCTGGACTCTCTTTTCAAATGGAGTATCATTGCTGGAAAACTGGTGCCAAAACTAAGACATGAAAAAATATCTCATATTTAACTTAAGAAGCTGTTAAAGGTAGTAGTGCTTTCCTTAGTAAAAGTAGCTAGTCTCCACTACTAGCAAAATGTATTCCTGTCAACAGAATAAGGTTTCTCAGAATTACAAACTGTCTAATTAGCAACCGAGTTCATTAGTTTCAATTATTAACAAGCTTTATAATTCAGATATACCTTCAGCTACTATTATGCAACTTATAAAATACCTTAATTCTATAAATGTACTATTAAGCAGATCCTTGAAAACAAGAATAGCTATCTTACCTTTAGAAGTGAAACCTGCCTTGCATTTCTGATCTTTTATCCAGAATCAGTAGACAAAATTTTACCAGTCCTTAAGGCATGCTGAATCCTCTTTAAACTTTACAGGTTACCTGGACTTGAAAATTATGCTTATTTTGCTTCCTCAGCTCTTGTATATAGAAACTCTCCTCAGGATTGTACCAATTCCAAATATTTAGCACAAGAAATCAAATCATCAATCTTCAGATGACCATAAATACTTGGGTTTTTTTGTTGAAAATATTATTAACAGAAGGCAAAACCATCCAGAAGGACAAAGAAAGGAAAAATGATTGGATTATCATAGTATCAGGAGTATGTCAAGACTCATGACTTTCTATGGATGGACACTGAAAATTTGTTGTTCAAACCAAGAAACTCCTAATGATAAATCCCAAGAGATATATACCCTACCCTTAAGTTTGGTAAAATATTGGCCAGAAATGCACCTACTGTTTAATGTGATTTGAGTTTAATTATCTTGATTTATAAAACATTAAAGTACACAAAACTAAAATAAATTTCATTTAGGTAGATGGTTTAAGGACAAAATAATCACCCACAGCCACCAAAAAATGTAAAATTCTGTGGGAAGTCCAACTGAAAAACAAAACAATAACTCATCTTTTAAAGAGCAGATTTGAAATTTGCTATAAAGCTTAGAAATAACCACTGAACAATTACAATTAGGAATTTAGTTTGCCAAATTACAACTGCATTGCCCAATTTTAGCAAGTTACACTGCATCCCATGCAGGGTACTAACACTCCCCTCCCAAAGTCCTATCAAGACCTTATAAATTATAGAGCAGTTGATTTCCCTCCTCTAACTCTCTCCGTGGTCCTTTGTTAATGCCTGCCTCAGTTTTCTGTTTCCTTATTTTTATCACATATGAGAACATTGGGATATTTTGACTACTTAACAGTGTTCAGAATGTTTTTGAATGAAAATAGCCAAAAGAATCCAAATAAAATTAATCAAGGGAAAATAATGATAAATGACACTCATTTCCCTCTGTTAAAACCTTGCTTTTTAACCCAAATTTTATCTGCTAAAAGTTTACCAGCCAGATTTCCTCCTCCTGTTCCAGCCACTCAGGCACTGTGAAGTGGCTGAGTCTCTCTCCCAGCAGCCAGCCAAGAATTCCCTAATTTCTGACCCATGCAGTGACCCAGGCTGGAGCACTGGGCCAGAGGTGCCCTGACAATCAGGTAGTCCCTGTTTTCCCACTGTCTGTGCTGAGCAAACCTCGACACAAATTCTTCTTTTCAAACACTTCGGCTTTAAAGCAAACCAAACAAAGGCTCTTAAGAATCCCTGTTACAGGGGGCGGAAACATGTCCATGAACACATACCAAGAAAGTTAAACTAGATATAATGTTGTTTAGGACGTCCTAACCCCAGTCATGAGCATGTGTTCAAGAACCGACAGCCAGACTGGACTGAAACGCGATACAGTCTCTTTGATACAGCTCACTGGTTCACAAGTGGAGGGGCCGTATCCTATTAAAAATAACAGGAAATTGACCACAGTAATAAATCTAAACCTTTGGCTGCTGCAATTTCTTATCTTCCATGAGCAGTTGTTGGTGTGCAAAAACCATGCAACTCTTTCTTTTTAAAAAAGAAAACAAGCAAACAAGTAAAAATCACTCCAAAACTATTACCAAGTGGAAGCTCCAGTTTACATCAGCCGGTCACAGCCTTGGGAGACCTAGATCCCTGAGATCTTCTCGCTGTCATGCCAGGATATCCTGTTATATTTTGATGGTTTACTGCTGCCTCCAGGCAAAACCATGTCACTGAGAAAGTTAAGTCAGTGCACTAAGACTGACAAGTCCCAGGGAACCTCATCAGAGGCTTTGGTGCTTCTGACAGGACTTGTGTTACTCTTTTCATCCAATTTCTGCACTCAAGTGATCTCTCTATCTCCTCTGATAGCATTTTACTCTTTATCTACTGAAACAAATTAAGATCTGAGATTATGGGAGCTTCTTCTAATGGCTTACCAATGCATAAAAGGGACTGCACCGGCAGTGTTATCTCCGTGAATCCCACTAGTGGAGAGACAGTTTCTGCTGGGCTGGAGTAAAAGGGAAGGGGATGGGGGCAGGGAAGGGGTAGCCAAGCCTCTTACTTGAATGGAATAAAATACATATGCCAAAGGATTTCATTCAACTGGCAGAGACTACAATGAGCTTTTTGCCAGCATAACTGTCTATTGTGGGTATGACTTGTTTTCCCACTCCTAAAAGGCAGAGCTTTGCCAACAAAACTTTAAAGACTAAGACCAGCAGTGTGGGTGTGGGGTTCGGTTTGTTTTCAGTACACACAAGTGAAGTTAACCATGGTCCAGTTTCCTGCCAATCTAATCCACAAATCACGTAACACCAGTATTTTCTTTGTTTTTCACTCTGATCAGGTCTTACAAACATTTCTGGAGCGGATTTTTTCAGGCAGGCAATCCTCCTCTGAAGCTTTTTTTTTTTTTTTTTTAAATCCCAGTGTAAGATTCCACAGATTGGAAAAATTGGATGGGTGGTTCAATACAAAGTGCAGATTTGTCTTTCAGAGTTTTAAGTACTTTAATACTTAAAAGTGCTTCTAAAACACATATATTTTGCCTACATTTAGAAAACCAGAACATGTTAGTTGCATTACGATGGAAAGATCAAACCGCTGCACCTACTAAAATACCTCGACCAACCAACAACAAAAAACCACTCTTCCAGCCCTAGAGACTTAAAAAACAGAAGCTGAACCTCCTTGCACTAGGACTAATTGTAGCAGAGTAGTTACAACATGTTTGGAGATCACCTCACTTATGAGTATGTGCCAAAAACAGGGCTCAGGAAGTAATGTTCATTTTGGATCCTGCAGGACTCCATGAAGTATCTCCCTTTGGAAAGATATGTAGGAAACTGAGTTGAAAAATATTCCTCTCCCTTGCATGGATTATCTTTGTAAAGTTGTTTCTTTGACAGTAAATGCTATGCTAGAGCTGGGGCTGCTGTGTGCATCTTCCTATTTCAGACACCTGATTTTGTCAACCAATTCCTGATTTCAAGCATGAGAAAGACACCATGCCATATTTTTCAGATCTGCCTCCAAGTGCACAATCTTGTTAGCCAAAAGGTTCAATTTCTTCATAGTCTCTTCTCTAGCATTGAAAGGTCTAATACAGAAGTCCATGGTGATCCCACTGGCAGGAAGGCCATGTTACATCAGCAAAGGAATCATCACCAGGCCATCAAAATGTCTTTCCACTAGCATATTAGAAGGGAGAGTTAGAGCTACGGAATTTCCTCATGCTTGAGGGCTAACTCTTACCAACACCAATTCATCTGTCATACACTGGTTTACAACTGCTTTGATTTTTTTGCTGCAAAAAAAGGGAATGTGCATCAGAAATGTTACAGACCACCAGATTTGTTTCATATATTATCAAAGCTAAACATTCAAGCATTTTATGGAGATTAAGAGATTAGAGTCCAAGAGTTTTTATTCTTCTGTGTGCAAGGCTCTCTCTTTCAATCAAATTAAGAAGTGGAGTTCAAGGTATGTTGTTAATTCCTGAGGGGAAATGATACATAACCCACACACACAAAGAAGTTGGCTTGCATGTGGTTGTTTTTACAGCATGGAATCTGTTTCAATCTATGTTTGTTTAACAAGATGTGAGTCTAACAATGGTAATTTACTAAAAGCTTGTGCACTAGGTATGTACAATACCAGAAACAATGGTCATAACTGCTTCCAAAGATACAAAAGCATCTACAAAACTATCAAAACAAAAGTACTGCCCTGTATTAGTTGTTTCAAAACCCCACATTCCAAACAGCTTCATCATTTCAATAATCCATCTATAAAAACTTCAACTAATTTGGGACTACTGTTTCACATTCCAGCAATGAGTTATTGCTGGTGAGTTCAGCCCAAAATGTCACTATTTGTATTTTCTTTCTTTTTTTTTTTTTTTTTTTTTTTTTTTTTTTTTTTAATCCACAGTATCATTACTGTTTACTCAGACATCTTCTGCAACAGTAAATCTTGGCTTACATATTTTTCTAGAAACACCAATCATTGAAATAGCTATTTACTATTAAGTACTTGAAAACCAGCTACTTGTACAGCTAATGGTCAGTGACAACACAGCTTCAGGAGGCAAAGTGGTATTCTGCCTTTCCAACAGGCCTGTTTGTCAATGCCCATCCTGCATCCTTCAGGATTACAACCATAATCATATTTTGAAGGGATTCATTATTTACAACAGTTGTTTGAGGCTTACTAGATGCTATTCTGTTCTCTCCTAAAAGCTAATATAGCTAAATGAAGCTTTGTGATGAAAAACCTCAACCTTTAGCAATTGCATCAGAGCAGGTCAAAACTTCTTCAGTCCCTACCCTGTGTGGTCCCAACACATGCATTACAGAATATATCTCACCATGATTTATGTTAATATCTTACCTGGTTAGTGTCTGTGCCAGAAAGCTGGACTTTCTGTTGCCTTGCTGAACATGTGGACCATAAAAAAAATATATGTTGGTACAACATTCGCATTTTGCTCTTACGATCAGAACTCAGATACAGTTTTAAGATAATGTGGAAAGTTCCAAACAGGCAAGTTGCTTCATTAAAAATGAATCTACCAGAAAATAACCAGGTGTAGCAATTCTCATTGTGGTTATTTATCATTAGGAAACAATTAAAAACAACGACATTTTAAAAGTCTGTTAAAAAGGTTAGTAATATTTGCTCAGCAATAACAGACACTTGATGCACAAACCTATTCCTGAGGACAATTGTGGCATTTTTGCAGACAGCTTAATTGTAGTAAGGTCTGTAAACGATGGGTGTTTACAGTGCACTTCTTACTACCTTCAAAAATAAAGTCTTTCACATACATTTGGTCTTAATCAACTGCAGCAATCAGTTAACCATCACTCAATCACACATACTTGGAGGGTGACTCATCAGATGTCAGGTGTTTAACTTGCGTGTTCCTCAAGTAACCCTCTCACTGCCGACATTTTTTCTCCCCTGCGTCCAAAGCACTGTGCACAGTAGCAGAAAATTTGCATCAAGGCATTAATAGAATTAATTATCATGGTGAGGATTAATATCATGAGGAGAGATCTGCAATGCCATAGCCACTCCAAATCTTGCAGCAACAATGAGCTAAACTGCAAGCTGTCTCCGTACAGAAAATAATTAAGGGAATTGAATGTCCAAGATTATTTGGAAATCCCATCTTTCTAGTAATGCCCTACCACTCTGTTATCCAGCCACTACAATGCAGACATCATCATTGTTCTATTTACTTTTTTTCCTAAATAATAATTCAATGGTTCTACACCTATATGAAGTAGATACGTCATTTTGCTTTAGCACATTTCAAAAAAATACCAAATCGTACACCTCATTGTTTTCATTATTTCTGGCAGGTATCAATCACAGAATCACCTAGGTTGGAAGGGACCTTTTAAGATCATCTAGTCCAACCAATGTATTCAGCACTCATAGAGCATCTGGTTAGCAAGATGTAGCAGCCTTCAAGGTTTGGAATGCCTTTCAGTGCTTCTCTGAAAGTGAATTGTTTTGATCCCCAGGTTGATTCAGATGGTATCTCAAGAAGAGCTGTCTGACTCCTCCTTTTGGGATAGCTGCCACTACTCTACCAGAGGGGCGAGCAAACAGGCTTTTCAAAGCAAGCCATCACTACTGGAGATGATCTATCTAAGGAAGTTCATAACCCCTAAACTCTCTAATAAGCACTGACAGGAGAGTTTTTGTAGTTTTTGTAAATGAAAACTGTTTCTCCAGTGTGTTAGGCTAGAGCTTTGAAGTCTCATCCAGCTGCTGGGCTGGTAGCAACAGGCAATGGGTTTCCTCAGAACTCTGAGTCCTGATCCTGAAATTGCAGCAAAGGGCCTATATGGTTGGCTTGAACCAGAGAGCTTGATCTCATGGCTGGCAGAATGTCAGAGCTTGCATGGAAAAATCAACACACTAAAAACACTTAATACAAGGAGGCAAGAGGAGCAATTCTCTAAAAGTAAATATTGAAGAAAAGACGATTCCCATTACTAAAGCACCACGGGCAATACTTCATCTGCCTTGCACTCTTCTTCCTGTCTCACCAGCTCAACTCAACCTCAAAAGCCACCAAAAAAAAAAAAAAAAAGCAGCTCAGAATACCTCTCCGAGGCAACATTTAAATATAGAAGGCACAGGAACCAACACTGACCATCAATCCACGAAGCCACAAAGCACAAAATGAAGAAAATCAAGAAAGTTTCTTCCATTTCAGTAGTGCCTGTTGTCTCCAGCGATGCCACCATTAAAATACTGTGTAAGACAAATAAAGCCAAAGCCTTTCCTCTGGATACTTTACCTAAGCAATAATTTCATGCAATTCATCATATGACCAAATCAAAAGCTTTTCTGATCCTTCAATAGGAAGAAGTACGTGTAGATGTAAATACAAAGAGATCCATTGATAAGTAAAAGCACTGCAGATGTAACCCACACTTTACGTACCAAAAAAACCATAGGAGTGAATTACAAGGGTATCCTCGATGTCTTGTAAAATAAGGCCAACTTTTCTGAAAACTGTAAGAAACATACTGACATTAAATGTACCAGAAGCACTATATTTCTGCAAACTCAGATAATTTAATTTAAATGCATGCATTTTACAAATACATGCAATTTTTAGCAGTTTAACACAGTGAGAAAAGAAATGCCAGTACACATCTTAGTCTCTGCAACTTCGTCTGATACTTCCACTGAATTTTCAGTTAGACTGGACAGCTGACAGAAAACGCATTTTGTAGCTACTAAACCAGTTTCAAAATGAAACAGTGTTTATTTGTACCTTTTGGATGGAGGCCCTTTAAGGAACGAATTAATGAGTGTAACATGAGTAATACCTTAAAGTATATAGAAAAAGATGCTGAAAAAAGATACTCAGCAGTATCTTTTCTACCATGGTGACTTAGTACTTCGGGGGAAAGGGAATGAAAATCATATATTGTTATTATCATCATACTTATTATTATTAAATCTTTATTATAGATGAAACAATAGAGATGTACAAGAGATGGAAATGAGGTATTCAAGGTTTCTTAATAACCCCAACCAACCAGAAAAGCTGACACCCCTCAAGACTTTGGAGAATTCCTTTGTCTAACCCAAACTGGAAGTGAATTTATCCTTCTGGAAGTACACAAAAAAAGCTACACAGAGAAAGTGATTGTGTCAGTATGATTAAGGAAATCCTCTTGTTCCAGATAGCTTTCCCCACCACAACACTGCAAATTCAACAAACATATTCGGTCCAAGCATTTAACAGCTCTATACACTTTAGGAGCTTTTTTATTTAGCAAATATAATTTTGTCCTTAAGCTACCAAGGAAAGAGTGTCATCATTCCAAAAAACGCTCCAAAAATAAATCTCAGTGAATGAAAACTTAGAAGTCACCCACTCTCCAAAATTACTAGACCTGATTTGGAAAATATAGCAAGTTCCTCAAATGAGGGAAAAATATTTTAATACATAAAAACTATCAAAACAGCTTGTTAGAGAAATTAGGCCAATTTCTGCAACTAGTCATTACAGTCCTATGTACCTAAATATATAAACACATTATTTCACTTGGATAAATCTTTTCAATAAAAAGCCAAACAAAATGTCAAAAACCATTCTCAGATTTGTGAACACCAAGTATCAACTCCATTAAAGGGATATAGAAAACATACCCATGTGCAAGTTATTTTGATTTTTTTTAATGGAAGGATTCACTTTGCTAATACCTTGTCATCTTCTTTGACAGCTGTGTATCCCATACACTCAAGCACTGAAAACTGAGATTTCAAGTTCGGCCCATGAGGCCTATATTCCAAAGACTGCACATGGGTTTTTTTCCTTGTGCTCTAAACTAACAGAATATATTTACTCAATGTAAATTTTTTAAATTAATTACTAAGTTAAAAGCATTTCACTTATCTTACACTTCAGAATAAAAACATTTTGCTTGGAATTTTTCTGATCAACACTTTGTTAACCATAGAAATCAAAGCCAAACTGTTCAAAAACATATTTTCTTCAGCTTGTTCAGGTGGATTATATACAATGTTTATTTTTAACAAAAATTTGCTTCCTTTTTCATCAGCCTTAGCAATTTGGAGAACAGAAGAAGGGTGTTAATTCTTCAAGGTCTGAATCTAATAACTGACCAACAGCCTCAACATGAGGAAACGTCATGGTCAGAGAAGGGCACTTTCCCCACATACACTAAGGTCTCTCTATTTTGCCACAAACCAATGGGAACCCTCATTTGCTGTTTCCCCTTCCTACCTGGTGCTCTTGTGACTAAGGCCAAATCCCTCTGCATTTCCTAGTAACTGTTCTGCTTCCTTATTGCCACTGCAAAAATCACTCATCCGCTAAATGTAATCCAGGAACTTCTGGAGGGAGTGGCACAGGCAATCAACACCACTGTAATGGAGAACCCCTTTCTTTCCTTTCCTATTCTCTGAGAGCTCTCTGAAATCACTTCTCATTGATGTCCCCCCCACCTTCAGGTCAGACAGTTGCCCCTCCCCAACCCCTGGTCACTGGCCACTGCTTGCACTCCCTTCCTCTCTCCTCTGTATCACATCTTTGACATGACTGGTCTGGAGGGGTCCAAGAAGAACCCCATGTCCCTTGCTGTTTGCACATATGTTGCTCTACCATACACATAGCAACAACAGAAAACATTTTTAAAGCAGAGAAATAAATTACTCTGCCTCAGACAGGCTTAGAATGTCAAAATCAGTTTAAAAGAATTAGATCTTGATTTGATGGTATTTCCTTAAAAGTCTCAAGTAACTAAAGTTAACTTTCTGCTTTTTAATGGAAATTTTTGCATCATAAACCCAAAAAGCAGAGGTTTTTGAGAAAAGTAGCTTTAGATAGAAACCTGATCTCTGGTGAAATAACAGCATAATGTAGAAACTGGACAAAGAGATCACTCCAGAAGAAGGCTTTTTTTAAGCTCTTATATTCAGACATGGAAAATTCACATCCAAATAATGTATTGCTAAACACTGAAATCGGTGAATTTCTGGCTTTTCTTCATAGAATCACATTTCCTAAAAACCATTTTGAAGGATACCATGAAAATCCTTCAGGAAAGCAGTCTACAGAGGAATCCTTTGTCTACAGAGGACTCCTCTTTCATTAGCATTAATCAAACATGTTTCCTTACATGTTGCAAACCACTGGACCTTTCATGCACATTACCATTCAAAGTGTACTGAAGCAAAATACTGGCCTAATAATTGCAACAACCCAATCATACCACTGCCGTTACACCTAACACAAACACTGAACATTGATGCCCTTCACTGATGTTCTTTGAAGGCCCAACCCTGGCCAATGAATGCACTCACACAATAAAATTTACAAGCAATCTATATTTCTGTATACACACGTGCAGCACAGACAGGGTCTTAAATTCATAGCGGTTTCTGGTTTCATAACATATGCCCTTCCTTATCAAATGTCATTTGTATTGCCATCTCTGCATCTGTCTCCACAGATGTCATCCCATGTAATGAAGCATATGGGCTTAAGCTGACATTGTTTGCAAACAGGAAGAGCTTTTGGCAAGAGGAATCGAACATAAAGTGTTCTGCGGGCTGCCTCTCTTAACCCATCTTTGGTTGGCTCCTCTGCTCAGCTGAAACTGGTCGGCTACTTTCTGAGAGGGCAGAATGCCAACCCAACAGATGGGCAGAAGTAAAGTCATGCCAAAGAACCAGAATGTGCATCTAATTTGATAATTAGGGGCTGAATTTCCCCTTAGAAATATTGTAATGGCAGCATACACCAAGTTTCCAAGCTTAAAGGGTAAAAGAATATGCTTCAGCTTTTCCAGTTGAGGGTTAATTCTGAACATGACAAAAAAACAATAACAAAAGTGAGCCATGGAGGAGGGAAGAGACAGCCATGGGCTCCTATAGTTCAGGATTAGCATTCTTCAAGGAGAGATGAAACAGAGAGAAGGGGAGGAAAGAAACAGTAAGATTAAGCCTTTATTCTGAAATAGCTCTTCACAAGGGACACCTGCAAATCTTGGCCAACACAGTTCTGTGGCCTTGCGGAAAATAATTTATGCTGAATAGAGATAAAAGCAAGGAACTGATGGCCACTTTACAAAGCACTAAACACTGGCTTTCCTGTCCACAAGGAATAGCCAAGCCAATAGCTAGTGAAAGGCAAAGGACAAAGAGTGTTTATGGCTCGGTGGAAATCAAACATAATAATGTACACACGCACTTGGAACTGTTGACAATTATTGTCTTGGTTTTGATATACAGTGATACAGAGCTATGGCATTCAAATAAAAAAGTTAACGGTAAAAGAGAGAGAAAGCTGGAGACCTAACTGAAATTCTCTTTTCATACATTTTACAAGTTTTCATGCAATAAGGCAGTGGTCCTGTAACTATTCTAAAGAGACCCGTTGAAGAAGGCTCTCCTGGGCCATTTTCCTCTTCATCTTGTGTGTTCCCTCCCTTTCCTCAAACCACTTTACTCAGCAGGAAGAGTGCCAAGAGCAATGCAAGGCAGAGCTTGCAAAAAATATTGTTCTAATTTATTTTTCTCTTTCCACTCCTAAAGTGACTCTTTAGATTTACAGCTTTTAAAACAAAAATATTAAGAGTAATAACTATGACAGCTTCAGTTAAGTGGGATTTACAGGGTTATATTTTGGATAGAACAAAAAAAAATTAATCCAAAAATTAAATTATTTTTTATCATATAACCCTGTATTGAAATAGTCTGAGATGCTAAGAGTCACGTTCTCATCTTACCTACTTTGGGAAGACAGCATTTTAAGGGGGCTTTCACATTGTTGGTGGAAGGAAATTAGCTCTCCAGCACAAATACTGTT
The DNA here is from genome assembly GCA_013398155.1 of Pedionomus torquatus. Taxonomy (NCBI): domain Eukaryota; kingdom Metazoa; phylum Chordata; class Aves; order Charadriiformes; family Pedionomidae; genus Pedionomus; species Pedionomus torquatus. The sequence continues at coordinate 1,060,154 of VZRU01016781.1, read as the reverse complement.
CTGAGTTATACCTTTGGAGTAGAGCAGAAGGCTCAGCTACAGGTTTAAAATAATTTAAAAGTGATAGCTGGTAAGTGCCTAAAATCATGTGTGCTGCTTTACAGACTTCCACTGAGACATTTGCCTCTGAAGAAATTTGTCCATGAATCGTCCTTTGTTCTGCTGTCAAATTCTGGCAAGCTGCTTCCCAGTATAGCGTGAGACTTAATTGGGCTTTTGTTTCATTACCATCAAGGCAACGATGCTCAAATGAAGAGCACAACATAAGTGATTGAGTGAAAGCAATCAATTAGGATGAACCTTTTAAGGGAAAGGAAAGGGCTACTTCTTATTGTGGTCATTGACTTAAATTGCAAAATACAAATTTGTCACTTACTAAAATAATATATAGATTTCAAAAGTAAATAAATTAAATGACAGTAACTACAAAGTAAAAGTGTCACTATGATGCAAGCTCAACATCTTATACCACAATGCTGCTGACACAGCTTTGGAAAACAGTGGATTAACGTGAATGCTGGTGTCAAACTGGGACAAACTCTCCCAAACCAACTTTGCCAAAAGTGTCATATTTAGAAAGAGCCTAGATGATACAATAAAGGAATCAATCAACACAGACAGAAACATTATGGGAAATTTTAGGTAACAATTAATTAGCATGCAATGAATCAAGAAACTATTTAACATCCAAAAAATAAAATATGAAAAAGACAAATCCAAATATAATCCTGATAACTCCCAAATTCAGCATCACATTTGAAGGCAAAAGAACACAAAAGGAGTTAATGCATCCTCTACAGCAATAACACAAGAGTAGATGTGAAATCCATGAAGAAACATCAATTGGCAAGGCAGCAGCTACATTTGCAAAGCCAAAAAAGTTTAATCAAAGGGATAGAACCTCAAGACAAGCCTAAAGACCTTCACATTCAAGTGTTACTTCAATCATTACCTACACTAAAAGTTGCAATTTCACCAACAGCATAGGCAAACACATACCCTGGCAAGCAAATGGTATCTATTAATGAAAACTGAGACTTAACCATAAGGGACCATACAGAAGGTCAAACAGGGTTTGCACCAAAGGCCCAATGTTTGCCCATGGTCTAAGATGAGACTGTCCTGGACAAGTTCTACTCCACTATTCTGAAAATTGACATCAGCTTTTTTAATAAAGCTTTGTGTCTATATAGAATGGTTTGGGTTGAAGGGACCTTAAAGATTATCTCGTTCCAACCCCTCTGTCATGGGTAGGGACACCTCCCACTAGAGCAGGCAATGATATACGTTTCACTTCAATAAGTAAATGTGCATTTAAATATCCCTACTCTAGATGAACCAAACGTGACACTATGCATCTCACATACTTATTTTTTCAGCCAGAGTTGACAGTTGAAGGGCTATCATAAACACCATTTTTCCCACAAGAGGCCAAGAAAAGTAGCATAATGGTTACCTAAACAACACAGTTATGCCATTTTTATTTTCCAGCCTGAGATATTACACAGGTGAGTTTATTCCTCTTCCTGACACACTGATGTTTAACAAACTGAAAGCAAGCAACAAAAATACCCACACCGTGATGCAATATGCTAAGGACCTCTTTTGACTCACGCAAACTGGAGTCATCAGTCTCTGGCACAGTGAAGGACACCGCTCCTACAGCGCATACGCTACACTTAGAAGTTAACTTAAAAGCCTGGGTTATATCACAGAGCAAGAGTAAGAAGTGACACAGCTAAATAGGTTGTTCAGCTTTTTGTACAAATTATTAAAAAGCACCAACTGCAGATAGAAGTAGTCTTACTATTACAATATTTGTTATTACAATATTGTTATTACAATAGCACCTGCCATTAAAAAAATATCTAAGAAAGTATCAGAGTTTAAAAGTTATTTTAGACAAAGAAGGTGGAGGAGAAAAAATGTGTAATTCCAACAGGCATAATTTAAGTGAAACTTCTATTACAGAAACATGATATCAGTACCTCCTGAAAGAGACTCTAAAAATAATCGAAAAAACCGTGGTGAAACAGGAAGCTTAGACTCAGCTAATCTAATGATGACTTTTGTAACACAGGAAGCAAGCATTCTACCAAAGAGATGACAAAACCAGAGATTATTTTAGGCGTGAACTTATTCCCAGATCTAGCTAGAAAGTGTGTGCTAAAGGAATTCAGGTTAAGCACATCAGTCTCAGTGCTACAGCTTTTCGTTTTAAAATAAAACCACAACAGTTGTCTTTGCACATAATAATCCTCCAGATTTAATACAAGAGAACTTACTGTGCAGCAAGCTGTCAAGAGTTGTGGATCCCTTTCACACACTTACCTTTGGAAATGCAATTTCCTGGTACAAGCTGATTCCCTGATCCTGCAAACCTCTGTTCACGAGAGCACTCTGGTTTGCTCAGTGGGCTGCAGGTTACACTGGTGGCAGCGGGACCAGTAAGCATGTGCCGGAGGCTTTGGGATGCAGTGCCTACCAACTGGACTTCCTGCTTGGAGCTTATACTGCCAAGGTAAATAATCACAGTACCACACTGACAGATGTGTCAGAAATATGAGGTACTAGCTAGATTTACTACAATCTTGAATATAACTGAGTTGTAATTTTCCGCTCTCCTAGCATGTAACACAACGACGCAATGTGTGTTACAATGCCAGTCGGTACCCATCTGCAACACTTAATGTTCCATATCTTAGAATCCGCATGGACTGTACTGGCTTCTCTTGCATAAGACACTAAGCCTCTCTCTCTAATTATGCTGCTCCATAACTGCCTCCAGGAAAAGATCTGAATTTAAACTGATCAAGTCTCAATAACCTATGCCTTATAGTCTACCTCATCAGAGGACACATGATGCAGTTGTCGTCATCATGATCCTAGCAGAACAAGGATAAAGTAATCAGTGCTCAGTCTTACCAGACATAGCAATTGAGTGTTCTTTTGTTTTTAATTTCCCCTGACCTTGCAATTTGTCCTTGTAAAGTTCTCACTGTTTGTGGGTTAACGCATTTGTTTAAAGAAACTCAGTACACAAACTACTTCCACATACACGATAAAGTCTTCTGCTTGTACTTCCACCAGATCATCAGAACCACCATTCATTGCCATATTTCTTAAGTCAAGAAGGCACAAAAATATACAAATCACAGAAAATATAACACAAAATATTTGACACGTATTAAAGGCATATGCTGATAAATACTGCAATAAAACACTATAATTGATTCCAGTATTTCAAAGTCACTTAAATACAAAGGGGACTTCTCATTGTCTGGCACATTTCTAACTCCTGACAGATATAAACTGCAGAGGTAACACTTAAGGCCATGTGTAGACATCACTGTTCCAATGCAAAATGCCACAACAGATGTGGTGATAGGCAACACACAATGCAATCCCACATAGCCTTTAATAAAGCAAATCACATTTGGGAGACTGCAGACAAATGGACTTCCTCAGCTGACAGAACTTTGCTTACACCATACACCTTTGACATTTTATAAAATTCATTTGCCTTTCCTGTATTTCTCTACCATTATGGGGATGAAAAATAATGTTTTAAAGAAGCAAACAAACAAAAAAACCCCATAAAATTTCAAGCTCTCCTCAATCTATTTTTCTAACAGCTGAAGGATTCACTGCATAAAGACTTTATAAAACACCCAACACCAACAACATCACCAAGAACAGATTCTGCATTGTTTGGTGCACGGTTCCTTCCACTGCAGTTAGCACTTGATACCCAACATTATCAGTTTGTAACACTGATCACATTCTTTTAGATTTGACCCCTGTTCACAAAGGTAACCACATATGCCAGTAAAATAACTTCACTGAGACAGCAGTGGAAGAAATCTACACTTAAGTCATTACACAAGCAATTCCTATCCACACCGGTTCTCCATGAGATTAATTTACCACTTTGTTTAAAGCATGTTGCGTAGAGCAAGTCTAGTGATGTCTAATGAAACCTGGCATAAAAAGCAGCCAGCATCATACCACAAGACAGCCATACCCAGGGCAGGAATACACACAGGTGAACGTACATATGGCCTGTCAAATGCATCAAAAAAAGCTAATGTAGCACATACCAAAGTACAGGTACAAAGGTATGAACTATTGCAAAGGAGATCACTTTGCTCATGAAAGCCCGAAAATACTGTACTCTCAAAAAAACTTACTTCAAGATCTCTGAATCATTTTCATACTACCATTTTACCAGATTCTTTGCTAAAATCATACATTAAATGCAAAAAAAAAAAAAAAACAACCAACCAAAATAAAACAAAACAAAACAAACAAACAAACAAAAAAAACCCGCCAAAACAACAAACCACCCCGACTTTTTCGCAACTTCAGTAACCCAGCTCATCTTCATCCTTCATACAGCTGCAGAAAAAATAACAATTAGTGGAGCTAGCATCACATGCTTTTAATTTAAAAAATACTTTATTATTTCAAATTGCTATGAATTTATCTGATTACAAACCAGAAGCTTGCCTGTTCTTCTGATGGAGACTTAGACCCTTCACCAAATGCTCTAGTGGACTGTCTAGTGTTATTTTAACATGGCTCCCCCGCAACAGAGCTACTATTCCCGACAAATTAATCAATAAATCATTGAGCTTATTCCTGGGAAGTTTTTCTTGGTAAACAAACTAGATTCTGCCTTAATCTTATAAGATTATTTTCTTTACTTTTCTTTACTATTACCAAAGAGTCTTTTTCAGCATGTAAATTTTAAGATATTTTATTTTCATTCCCATATTTTAAGAGGTACTGAACAAAGCTAACATTTCCGCTTTCCAAACTGCAGCCACAGTGCTCTCAGGCTATGGGGAAAGACTTTTTAAGATAAACATGGCCAAGTCCATTTTTTCATCCTAAGAAAATATCAGAATAAGTGAGGATATCCTTTCCTCTCATTGCCATATCCTCTGTTGCTCTTTCTGGTTACAACATACAACATGAGGAGACTGAGAAATGCATTTGTTCTGATTCCATACCTGGTAAAATATAAATAGCTCTCTTATAATCCACACTATTAAGGAGAGCAGAAAAAGCAAATTAAGTGGTATTTAACAGTGGGCTGTGTTGCCTGAAGTTAGCTGAATACCCCGTTCATTTAACAGGTTTACTTGCATGGAAGTTACTGTATTATTGTAAACTCACAGTCCTGCCTGCCATGCTCTTTCAATGCCCTACTCCGAGGGAGTGCAGGGGAGTGGGAAGGAAGTGCAAAATTTCACAGCTGTATGCAGAGAGTTAGTGGTACTTATTAAGGACACTGAACACATAAAGTTAACATGAAAGTTAAGCTACATGTTAACAAACTTCTATTAACGCAAGCTGAAAATACAAAAGTAGGGAAGAAATCTTACCTAACATCAACAGAAGTTGATGTTACTGACTAATAGAACAAAATGACTAATTGTCTCCCATGTGTACCCACCCCTTCTCAGATGTTTTGACAGATTGATTAGTGCATCGGTGGCAATCTTCATACCTAAATTAGGTTCTAGGAAAACTGCAAGAATATATCAGTCTCTCTGGATAAACCCATTTGTACATCAGAAGAAACAACTGAGCCATCATTAGGCAAGGTTTAATGTTTTTTGAAAGCACATTCTACCCACATTAATAATTTACGCTTTCAGAAGTGAAGAGTTATATGCAAGTAGAGATCTCAATCCAAGCTTCTGTATCCTCCTTGAATTTGCCTTCCTCCATTCCTGCTCCAGGGAAAAGCTCATCACTTCATAAGGTCACATCATGAGGTAGTGTCAGTAATTCCCTTCTGAAACAGCTGTCTCTTAATTACTGAATTGTAAGTTTGCAGGAAATGTGCTTTCCTAAATTTGTATATTTAAATACATGTGTTTATGACAATTTACCAATTAAATACAGAAACCAGAAAAACTTCTGAGAAATGAACCAACTATAAAGGAGGGTAGGCTATGACCAAGAAACTAAAATCCCCAGATAAATGCTAGCTCTCCATAACACAGCATTTGCCAAGCCATTTCTTCTCCTTTTCCTTAGACTGAAATTCAAGACACATATTATGTATTTTTCTATTCGTAAATCACCCAGCACATTCTGCAATGCAGAGAGAAATTAAAAAACATTAATTATTAAATTAAATCTAACTCTCCAAATGCAGCATTCTATTTATTTAAATACTTTTCTCTACATAACATTAAGTAGTATGAAACATTAAAGTGCATACCAAAAGCCCTAGAATATGTAACAAGCCAAAATCACTTTCATCTTCAAATGGCAGGTTTTATTTCCAACTAGTCAGAAAGTTAATAAAACAAAAATTGAAAGTGAAATCTACTAGGAATGAACATACTTAATCTTTGGATGCTAAGCGCTAACCTGCATCAATAATGCTCTCCTGCATTCTGGGGCACCAGGCTGCCAAAAGGAACAGGGGCACATGGAAGAAAACTTAAAACAAAACCCTGTCATTGTCTTTCTCTGTTCTCAGAAAGAACCACAACAAAGTGGGAAGCAGTAGCACTTAAGTATCAATACTGTGATTTAGCTTCCTCTGCTATCACAGATTCTCACAATACAGTCTTGGCAAGGGTACAAGGAATCACAGGACCTTTACTCAAATATATCTACATGAGTTGTTTGATTCACAAGTAGAAACTTGCCCTGTCCACTCTCTGTTCTGAACCTGCCAGAGCTATCAACCTTAATATTTCTGTCTACCAGCAAAAGACTGCATCAGCCATCCCTTTAAGTTAGCAGCCAACTTCTTTATCTGGTAAGCTGACCAAAACATTTTCCTAAACAGACCGAATGTTCACAATACTATGCAGAATGTAAATAGACACCAATCCTACTCAGTAGCTCTTAAAGTACACCAACCAANCAATCATTTCAGAAGCCTGTTTTCTAGGACCTTTGAAATAAATTCCCCTTCATCCCCAAAGCTCATCTTCCTCCTGAGGCAGGCCTGTTCACATTGAGCATTTCAGAAAGCTCTTAAAGGAGAAGCCAGATTTTCTCAGAAATCTCTTTTCTATGTTTGAGGTAGGACTTTCAAGGCCTGGTATCAATGAAAGCCTAAGAAGTTTTACTTCACCTCAGCACAAGGATGAATTAGGCCACTGGATATATTCCTTCTCCTCTCTCTCTACCCTGGTAAACAATAGGCACAAAGTTTTGTGGAGAAATTCCTTTACCCACTGTCTTGCATTTAAAGCACCTGAGATAAGCACTGCATATCACATACTCAGAAACTGCAGGGTTTCCTCTACCAACAGGATGCAGTTTTGTGCTGAAAGAACAAATGAAAGTGCTGAGGGAAGGGGTCAAAATTATAATGGCATGTAGCAGAAGACATCAAAAATGGTATCTGGTGTCTATTAGTTGAATCTCTGATTGGCAAAATCCCCTGATTTTGCCCAGGCTTGTCCAAAAACCTACCTTAATTATCATCATCAATAAAAAGCTAAAGGCATTTTATCTACAAGGTAGTGAATGCCTCCTCTCAAAAGAGGGAGTTCCGTGATAAGAGCTAATCTAAAAAACCTGAGGAATGCAAACTATTTTCTCAGTTGTAAAAACAAGAAAGAATTGCACAAACACAAGTTAAAACAACTACTGGTAACCTCATGCTTTTCCTATACATTCAACTTCTGAGTTAAGGCTTTACCTGGTGTCCTTTGGGTAGCTATGCTTTGAATGAACCCCATCTTCAAAGCACAGAGTCCCAAAAGAGGGCATTATTTTTATGCATCTTCACAATTGTGGGTCTTCCCATTAGCCTTATTTTCTGAGTTCAGAAAACCTTTGCTTTTTATAATTTGAGTTACAGTATAGTTTTCTGAAACTTCTATAGACAACGCTTAACTGTGTTATACCCTACATGTGCTAATCTGTTAACATGAGGTGTTGATTATTAGTCACAATGCCTGCTACTAAATAAATTTTCGTCCTCCCACTTTTTCTTCTGCAACAGATCAACATTTACAGTCTATAGATGTGCAAGAATCCTGGGGTGTTGGTACACTACTGATCTGACAATATTTTTTGGAAGAACCCTCTAAGCTACAGAAGATCTAGTTACCTCCAGAAACTGGTTCACCAATTTGTCAGTCAGACACACAACTATCATTCTGTTAGAAAATTCAAAAATAAAAGTATTAACTACAAAAGTCACAAAATATTCATTGTCCATTAAAACACATACTAGAAATCATTGATCGTGGTAACCAAATCAATCACTAGTAGATACCGATGCTAAACGCCTTTTAAACAAAGCCTGCCGTTCCTGCTCTTCTCTATGCCAGCCCAGGCCACAGCAAAGCATGCCTCAATAACTTAAAACATCAATGTTTATTATGTTAAAGAGTCCATCATATACTTTCTGTGAAGATGGAACACACATAAAAAAGAAATCTTTCAATTCCACCTGCATTAATATTTAATTAAAGCCACCATCATTGATGGTACAATACAGAAAATAAATTACTATAGAGGGTACAGAGGGTCAAATCATCAGCCTGATATCCTATTTCTGACAGCAGCTTACTCTGTGTCCTCCAGAAGAAAACATATGAAACATCACAGCAGATACTAGTAGCATGATCCGTCCTAAGGTAAATTTCATAATCACTGTCAGATACTGTTGATTTATGCCCTAGAGCATTATGGTTAACATCCCTTCAGCTGTAGCTGTGATTGTTCCTCCTGTCCCTGTTGTCCCCAAGCATTGCCCCTAGGAATGGTTCACTTTTTCATCCTGCTTGGCTTTTGATTTATATGTTTTCCTTTGGCAGTATTACAATTACTTATCCTTTTTTAAAAAACAAAACAAAACAATGATTTAGCAGTATTATATAAATTGTCTTTCAAACTATGCCCTATAACTAATCATTGTATAAAATGGTAATGGAATTATTACTACTTAATGGTCAAACATTATTTTGCACATAAATATCCTACCTCTTCTAACTGAGCTCCTTGAAACAAAGCTCCACTAATATTGTCCATTCAGCTTCAGATTAATATCTTCCAATCTCTTCTTTTGTCGAAGAAAATTATAAATTAATTATTCCAGGTGAATTTGAGCACCAGGTTAATAATGTTACTAAGACAGTGTTGCACAATAAATGTATCATTTTTTTTTCCTGTCCAATGCTAAGCATTAAGGTGTGCAAATTCAAATAAAACCTCGTTGAAATCTTTCCCCTGCCTTAATAAATATAGTTAATTTGCATCCATTAACATGAACAAGTAATTTGATTATTCCCTCTAACGTGCGTATTCTTGAATTTATCAACATCATCTGCTATGCTTCCCTTTTACCCAACTTTCTTGGATTCCCTTTACAATTTCTCAGTCTTATTCAATCTTGCCTAATCCAAATACTTTTGCATCATTAGCAAGTTTTGGCACACCATCATTCATCTCGTTTAATAGATCACCAACATACACGTTCACCACCCTCTTTTCAGAGTTGTTTCTACATTGCATGGTAATTTAAGGTTTACATTGTNAAAAAAAAAAAAAAAAAAAAAAAAGTATTCTTAGTCATAAGACAAAGTATAGTCTTTGAGAACTAGAAAGGAGAGCTGCAGCTTCCAAAAGACTTGCTTGGTTTTAAGCAAAGCTCAGTTTCTAAACTCTTTACATGAGCAGAACACAAGACTGTAACAACTTCTACAAGACATCGGAGTGGGGTTGTGGGCCAGTGTTCTCTTCCTCCCAGGATGTCACCCATCCAATACGTCACATAGCTGACCCCCTACAGAAAAATCCTTTGGTTAGAAATCCTTCATAATGTCACCTAAATTTATGCTTAATTACTGCTAAGTTTATAGTCCCTTAGGTGTTCTCAGAAGTTGCTCGTATATAGTTGACTATAATACATCAAACTGCTTATTGTGACAGCAATGATAGGTGGTAAATATACTTTAAAATAAATATGTGCATTCCTTTAATGTGCTTTGTGCTGTATCACTGTCTTGTGTCCTTAATTCCAGATGGCACTTTTAGCATTGATTTGCCAAACTTGAGAAACACTTTACAGAGCAATCTCAAAGCCTGCTTTACTCTCCTCTGTATCTAAAGCCAAAAAATACCTATCAACATCATTCAGACAGGAAGGTGTTGCATTTGCATACTTATATTACCTTTATTTGACTGCAATCTAATCTTGCCAATTCACTAAATCTGGGCTAAATTTCATTATATTTTGCATGGACATTGAAAGTTGAAGACAATTAAATTAATATGTTCCTAATCCTTCAAACCTTCACATGAAGTCACCCTTGAATTCAGCAAGTTTGCTTTAAAAATGTATTTCATCATATATTAACAAGGAAAAACCAACAGACTTAGCTAGTGAAATCATTCTCATTAAGTCAGAAGATTAATAGCTCAACTGTGCTATTTTAAAGGAATTGGTAAAACCAATACTAAGATTTCCTGCCTACCAAAGCATCAACTGTGAATAAACAGATTCTAAAGGTTAGTTTAAACAGAAGCGATGCAAGCAGAGGAAAAGGAAAGTATGCATGCATTTAGCAAGGAAAGCCAAATCCAAATAATAATAATAATGTCAATAACAATTTTAATTCCTCATATATTTAAGATAAGCCGTGCCTTGTTATATCTTTTCTCTTAAGAATTTTCAGCAAGCTCCAATTTCATCTTCTGATTGCTTATCAATAAAAACTATCCAGGCATTTCAATCATAAATTCCATTTTGTTATGTAGCTTTAAAGTAAAAGAAACCTAAACAGACTATCCCCAAAGACCAGACAGTCAAGCCAAATACTCAAATACTATCAAGAGACAGGAAAAAAGAAAATAATCATCCCAATTAATGCACACAACCCAAAAAAGAGATGTAGTGTTGCTGCCTCAAAATCATGCTATTTCAACTAAGATATGCAGACCAATTAAACAAAATCATCATAACCTCTTAAAGCAGCTGAATGTCAGGTTTTGGACACTTGCACATTCAACTCATTGATCCTTGCACACTCCAGAATTCTCCTCACTCCCTCCTACAATCCAGAGGAAAAAGAAGTCATGGACTGCAGGTCCTGCTCCCAGGGCTATTTCCACACTTTGGAGCTCCTTCAGAGCACGTGAGATGTTTCCTCCTAGATCACCTCTTCAGTCCCAAGTGCACAGCAAACCAGAAAGTATTAAGCAGAATATGGACACCCCACAAGACGGGCTACGCTCACTCTGGATAGCGACTGGATCCAGCACCTCCAGAGGAAGCTACAAGTACCCACTGAGTTTAGAAGTCTCCTGCACTAGGTGCAGGAGGATGGGGTTACATAGTGGAACCAAAATCATACTTTTATCACCATCTTGGATAGCAGGTCGGGTCTACCTCGGCTCATTTAGGATCTAGTCTTTAATTTTTATTTTTTAATATACTTCTAAAATAATCTAATAGGTGGAGGCAGCAGCTTTCAGAGTCTCTGAATAGAAAAGTAGTGGGTTTAAGAACTGGAACCAGATCTTTTCACATAAAATTTCAGAGTATCATGCACAGACATACTCCTGTATGGAGCATACTCCATCCTTCATGGTGGACGTAGACATGAAAAAGAATTTAATGGCATCTGCTCAAAATGAAAATTAAGGCTTTATTGAAATCTTCTTATAATTGAGCTGAATACACACACACAAATGTATTGCAAACTAAGTATTATAGCCTGGCTCCTGCAAAGACTTGTATACATGTTTATTATTATGCATATAAAAGAAATTTTGTGGTTTCAAAAGCACTCTTCATGAACATGAACTTAAGCACATGGGTGGGCCTTTGTAAGACTAGGACCTATATGTTACTGATCAGCATTGCCTGCTGAAAACATTACCTTTTGTATACCACCAGCCTTTCATAGAAACCTCCTCCACTGCCTAACCCTTGCAAGGGAGAAGAACTTGCTTCCAGCTGGAGAGCTGAGGTTCAAATGCACTCTTCACACTGCATATATCTATGCTAAACTTAAATCCAGATTAAAATGAGCTACTTAAGTAACATGTAATCAAGCACAGCCTCACTTGATATGAAGAGAAACAGAATGAAAAGCAGCCTTTTGGCTTTTTTGGTGCTTTTTTGGTGCCAAACAAACATAGAAAAAGGAAGCCATACAGTTACCAGAAGTATGTAGACAATTCTTTTTATTATTATTTTTTTAAATACTTTCTCCAAGATTGGAGGAACCACTGGCAGCCAAGACAATTTGCTAAGTGCACAAAAGTAGATATATTTCATAGAAAGCCATTCCATACCTAAGTTACAATAACTGACTCATGGGCTTCTGCTGGACAAGAATGACCAGGAGAAAAGTCAGTCATTAGTACTAACATTGGTTGCCAATTAAGCCACATGAACAACACTGCACTAAGGCTACCTCCTATTATAGAAACATTTAAAAGACATGTTTAAAACTGTAAGTGTATAATGTACATACAAAAGCTCAATTTGCTCAGCACAGAGATCAGTCCTGTAGTCCTCGCTCTGGCTTCTATCTGCACCACTAGATCCTCTGAGGCTGCATCCAGCCAGTCATGCTTTCAGGCTTCTCACACGTAAATGAGGTGATGGAATAGATGGCCACAAGCTCTGCCACAGATTTTGGGGACCACCTTTTAGCTGATGGGCTGTACTTCAAACTGAAAGTTTACAAAGCTCCTCAACTTTTGTATTGTGACCCATTAGATGCACATAAGTGCCCTCTGTCTGTAAGCAACTCTGGCACAGCCTCCTAAAGAACCCAAAAGTTCAAGAAAGCACTGCCAACAACAGAACAGGGCCTAAAGCTTATTTGCATTACTATAATATCAACGCACGCTTTATTTTACACCATGTAACAAGTACTAGATGTCAGCTACAGACCCCCCAGAGGGTAAGAGCAAAAGCTGTATAATCTGTGTTTTGTCACTCATATATGATAGGGCGTTCTCAGCTGGAGAACCAGAGAGCAGTCTCTGCTGAGACTGCCTCCCCTCCCCTCACTTCTCCAAAAGACCTGATTACCTTCTCTCATAATATGGAGGGTGGCAGGTGGTAACTTGTGATTTGGGGGGAGCCATTTTACATGTATATTTTTCTAAACTCTAAAGAACTTCAGCAGGTAACAGTGCTTTCATGATAACCAAACTCAGTAGTGATTATCTGCACGGAGTTTAAAGCAACAAGAACTGGCTTCTGGTAAAAATATTTCTTTCTGCTACGGTTTCAGGCTACGTGCCAAATATCCCAGAAAACTTCTTGAGAGGCAATCTAGTGAATCTGAGCCTTTACCGGTCAGTTTGTTCCCACCTTGTTAAAGTATAAACAGCTAAAGAGATGCTTATAATTGAAACGTGATTATTTTATGCAAATCAGAGATAAAACCTTCTCGATAGAAAAGCTCCAGCACACATTATATCTACATACCACACATACATTATGTAATGCTTGTCTTAAATGCGCTCCAGCAAAGAGAGCTAGTTTGAGATCTTAAAAATTCATTGACTTCGCCACATCAGAAATGAGAGCAGATGTCATCCTTCCCTGCCTCCCCGCGATCTTTTCTGCATACCTCGGCGTTGTGTGTTTGCTGAAGACAAACGGCCAAGTTTAGGCTTGACTGTAACTAACAAAGAAGAAGGTAAACCCCTGGGCAGGGTGGGGGGGAGGCAAACACAGACACGCCGCGGTGTAAATACGAGCATCCCGGCCGGGAGCCCTGCCCCGTCCCTAGCTATTTACAAATACCTCTTGATTATACGAATGCCACGTTATCTGGGTGCCCAGCAGATTAAATTCGACAGGCTGGACGGACTGTCCGAGGCTTGTTTATCGCAGGTCACCGACTGGCATTTGTAACCCAAGCTCGGCTATTTTCGTAATTTACAACCAGCAGCGTGCGGCTGTAATTGCGCATCGCGGAGCGTAAGGAGCCTTACGCAAAGGCTGCTTGTCGCGCAACGCGGAGCAAAAGGCGTAACTCGGGATGGTTTCAAAGTCAGCGCGGGCGGGCTGATAGGCGCCGGGACGCGCCCGAGCACAAACTCCAGCAAACTCCTTACCTGTTCGGCGGCCGCCCAGGCGGCGGCTCCGGCTTTTGCGCGCTCCCTCGGGAGGCGGCTGTCCCGGTCCGGNTATTTCTCCCCTCCCCAAGGAAGGAGGAGGGCTGAAACCCACCCCGCGGAGGAGGGAAAAGGAGGGAGGAAGAGGAGGGCACAGGCTCCTGCCAATCCGGGTGGGTGCCGGCTGCGGCTCTCCCCACGGAGGGCAGAGCTGCGGGGCGTGGGGTGCCTTTCTCCGCCGTCCCGTCACATCCCATCCCGTCACCCCGCCAGGGGCCCCTTCTCCGCCCCTCACGCCACGCGTGTCGACCCGGCCGGGCGGGAGGCGCTGGGGCAGCCCGGGGCTGGGGGGAGCGCTCCCAAGAAGGAAGTGGGATGGGAAGGAGCGGCGCCAAGGCAGGCTTGGCACGCCTGAGCCTTGGGGCTNTTCTCCGCCGTCCCGTCACGGGCCCCTTCTCCGCCCCTCACGCCACGCGTGTCGACCCGGCCGGGCGGGAGGCGCTGGGGGGAGCGCTCCCAAGAAGGAAGTGGGATGGGAAGGAGCGGCGCCAAGGCAGGCTTGGCACGCCTGAGCCTTGGGGCTCCGGCACTCCCCCTTCCAGCCCTGCTGTATCTAGGCAAGCTGCCACCCTGCTTCCCTGTTGCCCCTCTTCTGCCCGTTCACTTCCCTCAGTCTTGCATTACAACGTCGTTTCTTCTCCTGCCCTCTCTGTCTTCGCTCCTCCTGCTTTTCCCCTTTCATCTCTTTGGGTCTCCCGCTTGCTGTGGAACCCTCGATTCCTGAAGGGTGGTTATCCCTGCTCCTCCAGTTGCACAGAGGGCTGGATGGAAAAACATCTAGGGTGCCGCTGTCAAGCATGTGCCTTGCTGGAAAGCAAGGAGGAGAAAACCTTAAATCAGCTTGAAATGAGGCGGTTGGTAACTACCTGAAATGCCCAGGATGTGCTCGGTAGTTGGAAGATGAGGGAAAGCCCTTCTGATGACTGTGTGAGGAGAGAGAAGGCACCATGCTGCAGGAAGCAAGCCGTACTGTCAGGAAGGCTGAGGCTACCAAGAGACTTTGAATGGATCACACCGGACCGAGTAGGGTTAAGAATGGTGTGAGTGTTAGAAATGACCATAGATGCTCTTGCATGTCATAGCAAAATTATTTTTGCTTTGGCCTACGTTTATTTAAAATTACCCACATTCCAAAAAGTGTATACAAATACTTCTGGTGCAAGTGGGCACCAGAGCTGCAGGAATGTCGAAGGGAGCTATCCCTCTAAAACTGTGGCACCAGAACTTAAGGACTCTTACAAACAGGAGAAATTATGAAAAATAGAATATATGAAATATGAAAATGAGAACTGATGCTAGTTTTGAGTTGGTGTGCTTTTTTTGCCACTTGCACACCTTTCTGAAGGAGTATGTGAGCAGATTTGTTGGAGTCAAGATAACTTGGATTATTAACAGTAAGAGGATCAGGAGCTGAGAGAGGGAGAAATAGCACAGATTCTTGATTTTGATAGATAAGTAATTGTATTTAAATACTGTATGGGGAATCACAGGCCTGTGCCTTACCTCTGGCATAATAATATTATAATTACATTTTGCAAGGAAAGTCTTTTTCACCTGAGACTCTCCAAACATTTTACGAACACCACACCTTAATGAAGTAAGTAATTATCCCCATTTTACATATGGCTACACTGAGGCACTAAGAAGTGACACCATTTAAGATTTTTACTTGAATTATTCTTGACCATGTGTAGGTACAGAGCTTTGAGTAACAATCCAGGAGAAACGTCAGGTGTCAGAATGAGATGATAAGATGGATCACAGGGCTGCTACACTCTGAATTTATGCAGTTCAGCTTTATGCTGGAAAATGTCTTTCCCCTACTGAGTGGAAAGGTGCATGAGAAGGTAGCATGCCTCAAAACTAGGGTTTTACTTGTTTGGTTCCTGTCAGGTTCTCCCTGTGCATGGGCAGGTGCAAGGGTGTTTGTTTTAAGACAATTAATATTGACTTTTGCATCTGTGCCTCAAGATGATGTGCTGGCTACTGTGTTTCATTTAGGTCCTGGTGTGCAGCTGGTCACTGTCACTTTCATAGGTCTCTCTGCATTTGAAGTAAATTTATTTAATGACCTTAACTGCAAATGAAACAATGTTGCAAGAAGTAGAAACATGTTGACAGATGGGAAGATCTGAAGAGAAGATTTTATGTACTGGTTAAGCGCAGGATGGGATCCCCTAGAAGAAATGAAACCAGCTAAAATAAATAAAATCAGACTACTTGTCAGCAAGAACTTTTACTGAAAGGTCAACTCAACAGACTCTGCAAAATGAAACGTATTTCAAATTTATCCAGCCAAGAGAAGATCCTGAAACTGAGAATGGTGAAAAACATTACTTTTTCATGAGATTATTTAATGAAATGATAAATGTCTGCATTAGACGCTCAGAGATTGTAGCAGCAGGTGCTTTGGAAATTTCCCAGAGATTATAGCCAATTACTGTGAAGAGCTTTCCATAAGGAAATCTGTTTTGTTTCATCACTTTCTAGGACCACTGAAACCTGCAACCTTTATGTATATATTTGTTCCCCAAGACAAATATATGGGATGTACAACCACCATGAGATTAAAACTGATAGTTCCTATCTACTACCTGGGGAGTAGTTTTATAAAATACTAAAACTAGATCAGATGTTCCTCATGCTGCTTCAAAAATGGGATGTTAAAATGATACAAGTCACTGATTTGGTTCCAAACAACTGTGCTTTTTCAGATTTGACCAGAAAACTTTGATGATTAATCTGTCAATCGCACGTAGGGTGGATTATGTATTCTCTTTCTATGCTGCTAGGGAATCGTGTTACAGCAATTTTTTTTAATTTTTTTTTTTTTTTTTTCTGAAAAGGTGACGACTCTAAATCATATTTATAGACTTTATTGACTGGCGATTTATGGAATTTACCTCCAAAATATTCCCTCTGCTCTGGTATCTGGTAATCAATTTTTATACTGATTCCTTCTACAATTTCGTCAGGTTTATTATATTAAGATGGTCTACAAAATAGTAGAGTAGATGGGAAATAATTTATTGACGTAGGTCTGTACCTCAGTTACCTTAGCTACCAGTCTTTGGTCTGATCTTGGGCATGTTGCAGCACATTCTGGTGTCTTAGTTTTCTTCTCTGAAAATTGAGATAATGATAGTGATCTTAAGAATACAGTGCTTTTTGATTTGCAGATGAAAGCACTGTATAGGAGAGAGACTTTTTTTTCTTTTTTTCTTTTTTTTTTTTTTTTCAAACTGTTGAATTGTCAGGCCTGAATGTCTCAGAATCCTTGTGAAAATAAAGCCTAACACCATTCAGCTTGACCAAATGCTGAACTATCAACAGAAGGAAATCAATTTTATCTCGGTCAAAATACAGGAGATATTTATTATGTCAGTTTTATCTGCAGCTATGTACGATGAATTTTGAAGTGTCTTAGCACCTTGCTGGCAAGACCTCTATTAAAAACATTTTGAATGTGTTTAAACCAAAGCTAATGTCATTCCAGAGGCTTATTGTAACATGGAAAAATCTTAGTCCTTGTTGGCTGGTGAAACCATGTCATAACCTGTTTCATATAAAACTGTCTTTAAACTGTGCTTAAGCAACAACTGGTGGTTTCTCCTGTGAACAGTAGATGATATTTAATTAGCCTTACAATCATCTACATTACAATCAAATCAAAGAATGCAGTTGCAACACATTCCCTATTTCTATTGTAAATGTGACCCTAACTGTGTTCCTAAAATCTCTATCATGTGCTACAGCTGGGTACACTGACCTGATTGTAATGTAAGCAGAAACTTAATGCACTAGCAGAAATTCCCATTCCTAAAATGATACTTTTAATGTTTGAAGATTACCACAAGGAAAACAAACAAACAAACCAACATTTACTTCCCTAGTATTCTGTGCTCTCATTAATTATTCCATTTAATAGTGCTTCTCAAAATCATCTCTTAGAAAAGGAATTTGGATTACACAATCTTGGAAAACAAACCTGTTGCCACCAAGCATGAGCTAACATGTTATAGTACTCTACGGCTTATCACAAGTAAGCCAGCACCTTGTTTTGTAGCCCAGAAAAAGCTTTGGTTGATTTTCTGTGCAAATAAACTATGCTGCCTTGAATATTCCAGTTTGCTTAGAGTGGTATTCTGCCCGAGGACTTACTTAATATCTGTGCCTCTTTCAGCTCCTTGGTAAGAGTTGCAAAACTTTTCAGCATTTGTGAACAAAGTAGTGAACTTCTGATTCCGTGGCTGTAAGTACTCCAAGTGGGATTTAGATGAACAACATACCTTCTTGTGTAGCTCTTACTGCTGTCCAAAGTAGAATAGTCTAATGACAGAATTAATAACATTTTCCCAGTTTGTATGGATTAACAATTTGGATACATTTAAGTGTAGTATTTAGCATTGTCATTAGGTCTCCAGATTTCTGAAAACAGTGGTCTCCTGAGGAAAAAAAACAATCACTAGCTTTTAGCAGAAGTTAATTTTGCTAATTTAGCAGTGTGCCTAGATGTTGGCATACAACACTGATTTGTAGATATCTTAGTGGCTGCTTACTTCTGATAATCATAATCTTCATGTGTCTCAGCATGGATTTACATGCCTGACTATGGGCACCCAGCTGAAAATATTTGGTTGCCATTTAGAGGTATATGGTTTATTTAGAAAGCAAAGAGCTAATGTTATAATCTAACATGTGGTTTGGGGACTGTCACAAACTTGTGTAACTTATATTGAACCATTAATATTTGTTCATTTCTGTGAAATGGGTGTAAGACCATGCTTGGATGTGACAGTACTGTGAAACTCTGTATTTTAAGACTTTCTGAAATTAACAGTGAAGGGCACTGTAAAAGAATAAAACCTCAGCTAGATGTACCTCAGCTTTTTGAGGCTGTTTCTAATAGAGCCCTGATTCTCATTCTCACATTTTTGACCAAACTTAGAGCAAATTTTTTGTTAGAGTAATTTGGGAATGCTGAGAGGTACATTTAATTGATTATTTTCTCTGCTGACTATCGTTTGCATGACACACTAGATACCCTGGAAATATTTTAAACACACACAAACATTTTCCTGGAAAGGATTAATACAAAATTGCTATGAGAAATACCAATAAAACTGTTGGAATTCAGACTTGGAAGAGGTGAGGAGATCAAGAGATAACCAAAGTTATTAAGATGTAGAATGCAGTTGTTTCTCCTTGGATATTTATTTATCTTATTGGATTATTTCAGTTTGTGGTTCTTAAACTATGGCTGTTTGAGATGGGTTTCCCACTGCAATTAGTATGGTGACTGAAAACTCACTCTAGAACTTACCCATAAAAATGGCAGAAGTAATGCTGAGGCGGTTACAATGTGTGTAAGATAATGAGGCATACTTTTGTCTTACCTATTAATCCTATTAACAGAGAAACACTGGAAGGTTTCAGAGACAGCATTAAGATAGGTAGAGGCTAATAAGTAATTTGATTATTTTGCCATGAACAGCATAGATGATATTCTTAATTAGTTCACTAACTGATAAAAGATTTGACCAGTAGGCGAACACAATATCAATCAATATCTACATAAAACTTATATATGTATATAACTTTATAAATTAAAAATATGTTTTACATATATATAGGCTATAGCAAAAGAGAAATAAAGCATGAGCTCAAGACTTAAATTTAAGTAGTTCATAGGGATGGGATGTTCAAATGAAGATGAGTCATAGCAAGAGCAGCCATGCTAAATGATCAAGAATTTAGCAGAATAAAGGTGTCAACAAAGAAGCAAAACTTGGACTTTTGATGATGGCCATGTACAACTGTGAGAGTTAGCCTTTGAGGAAAAGAGAATGTAAAAAGAAAGAGTTAAAGGTGATAGACTGAAGGTAATTTGGTAAACAGTTCTAGAGAGTCCTTAGAAGAGAAAGAGGTAACTTAACTCCCTACTGGGAGTTTTCTATGTGCCCATTTAAAAAAAAAAAAGTTAGTAGCAAAGATGGAAAGAAGCAGAGATGGTCATAAAATTGTAGGTCTTGTAGTTTATATGTAGTGCACTTCTTTCTTAACCACTTTTCTCTCTCGCTTGAGAAGAATGATACTTAAAATAGATGTACCTGTGTACAGGTTAAGAATTCAATCCTGACAAAAATGGGGGCCAAAGGAGATACTGGCTATGGACCCACAAAAGTCAGAGAAGAGTGGGCCATAAAGGAAATAGGTTCCCATCTTACCCAATGCCCCCTGAAACCTGATTAGTCCTCACCCATAAGATATAACAGTATTTCATAGTATCATTTTTTGGTGTTAATATCTGTAGTGTGAAAGATTTGCTTAGTATTGCAATTATTATCTGGCAGGACAACTATAAAAAGAAGGCATTTACCATTAAGAAGAATTCCAATATTATTTACAGCTCAGTAACTGGTAATTGGAAGCCCTAGACAATATACACTTGATGTGTCATATCATAAGGTAATTGCTGTAATTATTTATCATTTTTTTTCACTGCACATTAGTTCTTAATGGCTGTATTGACAGTGTTTAAAAAGAATGTTTTTATAACAGAAAGGTAGGATATAAACACCTTTCACTACTGTAACCATTGCTAATAACTGCAAACAATTCACAGGTCTTCACAATTCACAGTTCTTCAGGTCGAGACAGTATGTGTGCACTTAAATAACACATTTTTTTGTATGTTTGCTTTCTTCCTCCACCTTTCCAATATACTGATGATTGTTAAACAATTAACAACACCTCCTTATTTTAAATTCTTTATATTGTTAAATAATTTTACTATTACTTGTGATAATTAATTTATCAGTGTAATTATTCTACAGCTTTAAATTCAGAGGTCAGTACTTCTGCAGGAGTTTGTAGGCTATTAAAAGTCACAATAATGCTACACTGCATGCAAAAGTCAGCAAATATTTTCCTGTGAAAATTATTCAGAATAATTGTACTTGACATGGAAGAGATTTAAAGCAGAAGCTGTAAGTTTTATCCTTGTGAAATACACAAGTTCTAAAACACATGAATGCATTTACTGTGTGAAGGTGTCTTACTATCATTTATAACAGATAGGTGTTGGGGATGAGAGCATGGAGACTTAGGGTCTTGTGACATAATGCATTAACTGATCTAAGCTGGTGTCGCTGCTGTCTTCTGTGTAGCCCTGTTCCATTTGTTGAGTTGGGCCAGGTATTTATCTGACCCCACAGTTCACCACTTTGGAGACCCAAGCTGTATACAAGCTGATGCTACCAGAAAGGTCTTTGCCCAGTATAATACCACTCTCCAGTTTAACTATTTCACCTGGCAGTTCAGATCAGCACCAAAGCTGTCATAAGGGAGCAGTGGCAGTGTGCAGGTGGGGGACAGGAGGGAGGGTGGGAATGTGGCAACATTCCCTCGAGGTGTTTTAAACTGCCACAGAGTCGCACCCATGGGTTCCTGTCCAGCACCTGCATATGATTCACTGTGTCACCTTAGGCAAGCCAGGTAACCTCAGTCACCTTCTTAGTGCTAGGAAACCTACCCAGTTGTGTTTAGTAGGCTATATTAGACAATGTGATCACCAAACAATAAAGCAGCTATAGCTATTTCATCCATGAATACCTTCACCAGGGGCCTACCCTAGTCAATATGAGCACTTCAGTAGCAGTTTCCCATAGTAGATAAGACATACTGTAATACTCATTAAAGAAACACCCTGTTTTCCTTTGGAAATAAAGTTATAGTTTGTAATTGATATGCTGTGTTCTCTGATTTTTGTTAAGGAGCTGTAAAAAAGATCATGTGGGTCATGGGTCACTTCAACTTTTTTAGGAGTGTAAGACAGTTAAGAAATCTAAGGTGTAAGGCTCTCAATGTCACCCTCCTTCATATTTCTTCTGTTTGCTGAACAAGGTATGGGTTCTGTGGAGAAACCCATTTGTGTGAAGGATAGGAAATCTAAGGGTATATAAGCAATCAAGCATTATATTTCATAACAGTACCTCACAGGGCTTTATTAGTGCAGATTTTGCCTTGCAACTCCAGCACCAACACCTAAAGAGCCATCTTCTCAGTTACCCACCCACACTGGCAGAGATGGAGAATTTTGTTTTCCAGAGGCGAGAGGCACCGCTTAGTACAGGGTGGGGTTTGGGTGAGGCTCAGGGAAATGATCCAGCTTTCTTCTCTTTCACCCCCAACCTGGCAGAGTGTCTGCCCCTCTAGTGCCTCGACAAGGAAGCTAAAACTATGTCAGACGCTGAGCGCCTCGCCCACTTCTCTCTTTCGCTGGGTGAATGGGGTCGCTCCAGCTCCTCAGGTGCTCTTTGGTGTGTGTGTGTGTATATATATATGCACACATGAAATAGGTTTTACCTGCCAGATTCTGTGTCTGGAAAGGAAAAATATGGGGGAAAACCTCTGTCTGGTTTCTGCTCCCTGTAGTGTTCAAGCAGCGTGGGATTTTCACATCAAATGCTCTTTACCTTTCCTTCCCCTTCAGTTTTGTTTCATCATGTGCTCTGACATAAGCTGCAGTAATAGCAATCCAACCTTTAGTGGGTTTTCTGTTCTACTTAGTGTTCTGGACCTTTACCAAAAATTATACTATGGAATGCAGGTAAGAAAACATAAATGGTGATTTTTAACATTTGGTAAGAACTGAATGGAATTTCAAGGACAGAGAAAAGCCACTTCACAAGGCTGAGGTTGTTTTCTCTGCTCAAAATCATGGTGTGCTCCAAACCAGGGAATTTTGAGAGCCTCTTAGAAAGACCTCAAGAATCTTAGCTAGTAGAAAATAATAAAAATAATTACAAGTGTTAGTCAAACTGATGGTTGCTATTAACACCCTTTATAACTTGTTATTATTTGTTCAGAGTATTTGACTTTATTCTCGTATCTTATACTTTAATCTTACATTTACTGATATTTTTGTATCTTATACTTGCCTCTGACAACTAATATATGTAATACTTAGGAAGCAGAATAAGGTGGATATGACAAAATAAAAAGAAAGTTTCTGTACTTTTCATGAGTCTTTATCTTGCATGGTATTTAGTTAATTGCTGTAAGAGTCAAGTAAAAGATGTCAAATCTGAAATAATTCATCTGTAAATTATTCTTAACCAGTACAAATCTGACCATTATTAGAAACAGGCTTAGAATGAGTGTTCTCTCATATTTAGGTTTGCGCAACAGTCAGGTTCTCTTTTTTTTTTTTTTAGCTTCATCTATCCAGGCATTCATCAGACCGCATCTTAAAAGCTCTGCATAAACCAGGTGATTTTCATTTTTCATGCCCTGTAAGAACTCTGAAGGCTGTCTCCAATAATTTTTCCCCTTCTGAAAATTATGCCACCCATCTTGAAAGTCAAAGCTATTTCACTGAAGCCTTCCCCGAGGGACTGATCAGAATGCAGTAGCTTAAACACTAGCGTTCTCTGTCCATCAGTGGTCATAATATCATCATAACAGCATCTGCAGCAACTAAAAACTCTTTCAACTTCTGCACTTAAGTAACACTTGCTACTGTCAAACGAGAAATGCTTACTGAATATAACATATAATGTTTATTTATTTCTTACACAATGTTTGCCCCTTGTCCACCAAGTGGGATGTCCCCTTCAGTTCACGCTGGTCCTCAGCTTTCATGAATTATTTGCAAGTGCTGTATTAGGGGTTTCCCACTTCCACTCATTCCTGCTTCTCTGCTCTTCTGTGCTCTGCCCTCAGTAACACCTGCACAGTCATCTCTAACAGTACACGAAGTTCATAATGGAATTTTCTAGTTTGTTTTTTAATTCTTAATGGTCATCTGTTAAGAATTATTTATGATGGATCCTTTCCATCAATTTGATGGCTTGTTGTTTTGTTCTGGGGCTAGTTTAGAAAGTTTAAACAATGTAGTAGTTGAGTTTGCTGCACTATATTTATTTATAATTAGAGCTCTTGCAAGTTGATTGGTAAGCTGTTTAACTTATCAAGAAAGATTTGTTTACCTCTATTTCCTAAATATGATTAAAAGAACAGTGCTTGGGTAAATATTCTCAGAACTATCACAAGCAGCAAGATATTTAACTAGGCAGAATAATCATCAGATCCGGAATTCCCAGACTCGGATGGAAAACAACATTTTGTTTCAAACCCGACCCCTCCCTCAGGTCGAGGGGAAGATCCGAGGAAGCCTTTGGAAACCAATCACAGGCACCCAAGGAAACTCACAGCAGCCTGAAAATCCCCAAGCCTTCGCTGTTGCCACTTGTTTTCAGTGATCAGTGTTGGAAAACACTTAGAAAATGTGTTCTTTTTTCACTTTGTGTTGCTATTTTAGGGTAGAAAGTGTACAATATTGCGTGGAATTGCCTTTCCTTGCAGCCCTTTCCCCCCAAAAAAAACCCCCAGCCCAACCGCCAAGAACAGTTTGGGCAGAACTGACCACGAAGCCACTCTGCGATCCTTCCATAGATGTTGTCAAGTGAACAGGTCACCATCAGGACGGCACCGGGACCCGTTTCCTTTTCTTTTGCAAAACTCAGCTGCTCTGTAGGATGGGAAACCGATGTGGGTAGCAGGCCTGAGGCTGCCGTTACGCCACCATCCCCCTTCCCCGACACCTGCTACCCCTCCGGCAGCGCTTTCCTCAAGGCCTTTTCCTCCCCGCCACGCCGCGGGGCATTCCCGGAGGGCTGCCTTGGCGGTAGGGCACCGACGGCTCGGCGCTTCCCGCAGCGGCCCGCGGAACTCCCTCAGGGCCGGCCGCCCCTCCCGACTGTGGGAAACGGCCTCGGGGGCCAATCACAAGCCACCTTCGCCCCGCCGCATCCAATGGAGTTTGAATGCTTCCGAACCGACCAATCCCGCGGCGCGGCGGCCCGGCGCCGCGCCCTCATTTGCTAAGGTGACGAAACCCGCGCGGCGAGCTGCGTGGCGGAGTGGCCAATCAGGCCGCTTGGGCGGTGCCGTGGCTCGGGCCTGCACAAGCGGCCGCCGGGGCAGCGGCAGCTTCGAATTGCTGCGGGGAAGCTGGGCTGTAGCGGCCGCTGCGGGCCTGCGAGAGCCGAGGCTGAGGGAGGAGCCCGGTCGGCGTTTAACAGTGAGCGGTCTGGCGGTTGGAGGGTGGGACGACATCGGGGCGGCTGTTCGGTGCGAGCGAGCAAGCGCTATTACTGGCGTACGGGCACCGGCTGTCCCCCTGTGTCACCCTCAGGGGCCGGCGTGCTGCCGTTCGGTGGTCGGGGAGAACTCCCTGGGCTGAGTGCCTGCTGAGGTACGGGACACCTCGAGGCCCCTTGGGTCTGGGTGAGAGCTCTCTCTCTGTCGCTGATCTCCAGTTTTAGTTATTCTGAGGTAATTTCTCTCACAAGTAGTCTCTGAGCTGTGCCAGTGTTTCTGTAAAGTCAGCCCGTGCCAGATTCTCTAAAAGTGGAGTAATTACAGCAATAAAAACGTATAATTGCATGACTGCGTCAATCCTGTATTTAAGCAGTAAGCGTCATACAGCTGTTCCTGTCAGTAGATATCTGAGCTCAGCAGTACTAGTTTGGAAAAAAAACTCTGTAAAGAAAGAACTATAACTGTCACCTAAAACAAAGCTGTAGGTTTTCACAAGGCTTTCAGGTTAAACACCACCAAAGTAAAAATCACTAGTTGAGTGTTAATGAAGTTCTGCAATGGGGGTATCAAAATAAGATGTGGAGAGAAACTCTCTCAAGTACGGCAGCCAAACGTAATTAAGAGTATAAACCCTGTTATTGTTAGGAGATTGAGATATTAAAACATCACATTAATCATCTTAATTGGACAGAAGAGTGTCAAAATAGGACCTAATTTTAAAATCTGCTGTGTACTGTTTATATTGGGGAGCCTGCAACTCAAGGTTGTGAAATCCTGTGATGACTGCTAAGCTTAAACACAAAATTTATTTAAAAGGGTGGCTTTTTTAACCTCTCAAGATTTAATTATAGTTGGCTTTGTGTTTCAGGCACAGTACTATCCATGCGAACCCCATCAATATGAGCTGGGCTGTGGAGGAATGGAAAGGCCTGTCTCCCAGAGTCCTTCAGAAGATTCATGAGCTGGAAAGTCAAGTAGATAAGCTTAAAAAGGAACGTCAACAAAGACAATTCCAGTTAGAGTATTTGAAGGTAGCTTTGCAAAAACAGAAACAGAAGGTAATATAGGTATTGCTGTCATTCCCTTAAAATCACAGAATTGTCAGAGTTGGAAGGGACCTCTAGAGATCATCTAGTTCAACTCCCTTGCTAGATCAAAATTGCCTAAAACACATGACTCAGAATTGCATCCAGGCGGGTCTTGAAGGTCTTCAGAGAAGGGGACTCCACAACCTCCCCGGGCAGCCTGTTCCAGTGCTCTGTCGCCCTCAGCATAAAGCAGCTTTTTCTCGTATTTGAATGGAACTTCCTGTGTTCCAGCTTGTGCCTGTTGCCCCTTGTCCTGTCACTGGGAACCACTGAAAAGAGTTTGGTTCCATCCTCCTTCCACCTGCCCTTCAGATACTTGTAAGCATTAATAAGGTCTCCCCTCAGCCTTCTCTTCTCCAGACTAAAGAGTCCCAGCTCTCTCAGCCTTTCCTCATAAGGGAGATACTTCAGTCCCTTAGTCATCTTTGTTGCCCTACGCTGGACTCTCTACAGTAGTTTCCTGTCTCTCTTGAACCTGGGATCCCAGAACTGGATGTAGTATTCTAGTTGTGGCCTCACCACTGCAGAGTAGAGGGGAAGAATTACCTCTCTTGACCTACTGGCCATATTCTTCCCTTTGCAGCCCAAAATTCCATTTGCCCTCTTGGCAACAAGGGCACATTGCTGGCACATGGATAGTTTATGATCTACCAGGACCCTGAGATCCTTTCCAGAAGTGCTTTCCAGCAGATCCACCCCTGACCTATATTGGTGCCTGGTATTCTTTCTCTCTGGGTGCAGGACCCTACATTTGCCCTTGTTGAGTCTCATTAGGCTCTTCTCTGCCCAGCTCTCCAGCCTGTTCAGGTCATGCTGGATGGTGGCACAGTCCACTGGAGTGTCAGCTGGCCCTCCCAGTTTGGTATCCTCAACAAACTTGCTGAGGATACACTCAGACCCCTTGTCCAGGTCATTGATAGATATGTGGAACAAGACTGGACCGAGTATTGATCCTTGGGGGATGCCACTGCTTACAGGTCTCCAACTTGACCCTGCTCCTTTAATTACAACCCTCTGAGTCCTGTCACACAGCCATTTCTCCGTCCATGTCCAAGATGCCTTCTCATCTAGCCCACAATTTCTCAGTTTCCTAATGAGGGTGTTATGGGAGTATCAAAAGCCTTGCTGAAGTCATGGCAGATGACATCTGCTGCTCTTCCCTCATCCAGCCATCCAGTTATAGCATCATAGAAGGCTATCAGATTGGTCAAGCACGAGTTACCCTTAGTAAATCTGTGTTAACCACTTCCAATAACTTCATCTTTTTCAACACATTTGGAGATGACATCGGGAATGAGTTGCTCCATTACCTTCCCAGTGACAGACCTGTAGTTCCCTGGGTTCTCCTTCTTGCCCTTTTTGAAGACTGAAGTGATATTTGCTGCCTTTTAGTCCTCAGGCACCTCTCTTGTTCTCCATGATATTTCAAAGACAATGGAGAGTGGTCTAGCAATAACATCTGCTAGTTCTCTCAGTACTTGCAGGTGCATCCCATCAGAGCCCATGGACTTATGGATGTCTAGTTTGGCCAAGTGGTCTCTAAGCCAGTCCTCCTCTACACAGGGAAAATGTCTTCAGACCTTCCCCCTTGTCTCCAGGGTCTGGGTTTCATGAGGGACAATTTTAGCAGTGAAGACCAAAGCAGAGAAGGCATTCAGTAGTTCTGCCTTCACTGTGTCTTCCACCACTAAGGTGCCCACCTCATTCATCAGTGGGTCTACATTTTCCCTAGTCTTCCTTTTTCTATTGGTATACTGAGAGAACCTTGTGCCATTCTTCATGATAAACACAATTATAAAGATTTATCTGATGGTTGTTAGGGGGTGGGTTATTATCTTGTTTCTTCCAATAACTGACTGGAAAGGTAGCACAGAAATATAACCTGCTTGTTTTCATCTTACTTTATACTCATTTTGTTCTCTATTCTGTTTAGTTCTCGTTGACTGTGAATAGAATTCCTGCCTCCTGTCTGTATTTGGCATGTTTGTCCATCTACATGTGTTTGTTTACTTTGAGGCCTACCTACCATTAGGAAAAGGAATGTTATTGTTATGCCTGTTAAAACTGCTTCAGATCAGAAGCGATCCATTTAGTCGAGTTTTGTTTTGTAATGTTTGACTACAGCTCAGGGGCAATTTACAAAGGTTGCCTTTTATTCTCTGTAGGCTCCTAGAACTTTCTAGCAAAACTTAAGCCTAGTAATTTTCTTAAGAGTTTTCCCCTTTGAGTTTCCAGGTACTTAATTCAATCATCTAGAGGAAGAGTGCTTGAGTGTGTCCAGAGGAAGGCTACCAAGCTGGTGAGGGGCCTAGAGAACAAGTCATATAAGGAGAAGCTGAGGGAACTGAGCATGTTGAGTTTGGAGAAGAGGAGGAGACCTCATTGCTCTCTACAAATACCTAAAAAGAGATTGTAGGGAGGTGGGTGTTGGCTTCTTCTCTCAAGTGAATAATGACAGGACCAGAGGAAATGGCCTGGAGTTGCAGCAGGGGAGGTTTAAATTAGATATTAGGAAGAATTACTTCATTGAGAGGGTAGTTGGGCCCAGGGAGGCAGTGGAGTCACCATCCCTGGAGGTGTTTAAGAAATGTGTAGATGTGGCACCTCAAGTCATGCTAGTGGCCACTATAGGGATGTTTTTGTGTGTGTAAGGTTGGACTCAGTGATCTCGGAGTTCCTTTCCAACCATGACAATTCTGTGAACTGCTGTGCTCCCCAAACCCCAAAAGAAGGGGTGTGCTTTCAAACTTTTAGAAGCAGCAGCAGCTAATACTCATTGCTTTTCAGTCAAAAGAATAACATTGTGCAAAGATGTAGCCTGACTGTAGTCTGCCCCTCAGAGGCTGGAAGAGCAGGGAGGCTGTCTCTACTTGCTAGGCTCTGTTTCTAATTTCAAAGCTGTGACTCTTGATAATCATTGTACGTGACATGTTTAGTGAGTCAAGGTATTCTGGCTGGTAAAGGGAAGCAAGACGATCAGTGAAGAGTGTGGACTAGTGTGGTTTATGAGTTTGAAAGGATTGACAAATTTTTTTTTTGGTGAGCTTATGTCTAATCAGTAAGTACAAATTGTTAATGTCATTGAGTTGAACTTTAGGAAATGTGGGTTTGCTCACACCAAGAATATTTAAACAATGTATAGATCTGAGTCTTTCAGTGCTATGAGGATTTTGAAATGCTAGGAAGAAAATAATGGTATGTAAACTTTGTTATTAAAATATTGTTTGCACAGGAGTATAGATAAGACTTAGATCATTTAAAAAAAAAAGTCTCATATTCCAACTAGGTTGAAAATGAAAAAAATGAAGCTGCAACACTAAAAAGAAAGAACCGAAGCTTGATGGAATTGTGTGATAATCTTGAGACAGCAAAGCAGAAAATATCAAATGATCTACAAGTAAAAGAAACTCAAGTCAACATTCAGTCAGGGCAGCTGAATTCTAGCAAGAAAATCATCGAAAGGCTGGAACAAGAACTGAAAAGGTGAGCAGTTGCTGTATGTCTCTAACCTATGTACAATGGTTATTTTTTGCATGTTTATTGCATCCTTCATGGTCTTTAAGTTTCTTTTCATCTCAGATTTAATTCAGATTTTGTGACTGAATCTTAAAACGTTGGCCCATTTTCACATACATACATATATGGACTTCTACATAAATCCGTGTGTGCCACTTGAAGCAGTTAGTACCTGTAGTTCCTGTTTAATCTGGGGGATTTCTGCAGTGTCATGTGAAAAGGGAGCCATTCATTCTGTGACTTTAAACAAAACCAAATAAAGCTAGCACGACTGAGTCATTTGGCAAAAGTAACCTGCAAAGAGCTTAGAGTTGCAAGGAACATACGTGAACAATTCAGTTTGTAATATCGAGTCTACAAATAAAATAGGACAGCTGGAAGAAGGAGGCGTGAACATCGATTAGAGTAGAAGTTGCCAAAAGCAATGGTGCTGTGACTGAATCACTGAATTCAGTTTACCAAATTCAGAATTTAGTATAGAAGTGCCTGATTCATAATATCTCAACTTGTAAACACTATTACTGAGATGCTATTTATAGACTGTAGAGGTGGAATGCAATTAATACAATAAGTATTCTGTAACGTAGGCATATCTAAATTCCTCCATCTGAGGGTGCTACTCAAGTGGAACAGTTGCCCACAGTGAAGTGAATGTTGTCATCTCTTAAACTTGCTCTTGTACTAGAGGCACCATCTATTCTTGAATAAAAGTATTTCTGAAAATAGTGTGCATTGATGAGGCTGAGTATTATGCCTATGCAATAAATTGTTGTGTTAGTAATGCAGAATTGCTCTTACAGAGAGGGGTGGAACTGTGATACCAGCTTTTGTAATGGTTTGGGTGTTGGGTTTGGGTTGGTTTGTGTTTTGGTTTTTGTTTTTCTTTTTTATTTTCCCCTGACCTGAAGTATGTCTGTTTCCTTTAACTTCTAGATAGTATGCCTCATACATGTCCTAATAAAAGCAAATAAAGAGGAAGCTGTGTTGGTCTTCCTGTTTTTTCCCTTTTGTGTGTTCATTCATACAGACACTCCCAATTGGGAAAACTAAAGCTTGCTGAAGTAGAGGTTGCAGGCTAAAGACATGTGTACCATTTATCTTATTTCCAAAATTAAGTCTCCTTCTCATTATGTTACTTTGCATAGCTGTTCACTACAAAAGATCATCAGTTACGTACATGTAGCTTGATCTTGGCAATTGGCTTGGGGTTTATATTTGGATCTGTTTTGGTTTATGCTGATAACTGATTAATTACTGCTTCCTAGCAACTGGCAGTCCACCAGGAAGGGAGTTCTTAGTGTTGTGCTGTAAAATGCAAGAGGAAATGGAAAGGCAAATTGTGGAGTGACAGGCTGCAACCTGGAACCATTGTCTGATCAACCTGTGCTTACTGAGCCCTTCCATTTTCATGAGATATGGATAGGTTTCTCAAAGGACGCACTATCAGAACAAAATAACAATAGTGTTTCCTGACATAAAGCCTCTTGCTGAAGAGCTAGAGTTTCATATAATAAGTGTTCAATGTGATTTATGTGTGTTTAGCTGGACTACAATTTCATATAGTGAGATCTTAAGCAGTTCTGATTTTCACCTACTTTGTTTTTTAGCTTTCACTCCTATATAATTGATTAAATATGTGGAAACTCTAAATAAAATATTTCTGTATTATAGTACCTAAAATTTTTCAATTTATGTATCTTGATTTGATCTTTAAACTAAGCTCTTAGAATCATATAATTTGTGTATTTCAGGCTCTTAAAAATAGACAACCTTTGACTTTCCATTACTGATTTCTGCTGCTGCTTTTTTCCTAAACAGATACAAATATGAGCTTGATGGAAGTCAGCAAACATCGATTGCAGGAGACTCATCCTTTAGTGGCACTCCACAGGAAAGTTTTACAGCTCCTTTAAAACCAATTCAAAGTCATAGTGGTAAATGGACTTTTTTTTTTTTTTTTTTTTTTTTTTTCACCCTTCACNCACTATCAGTTTTCATGGAAGGTGGAGAAGCCATGTTGAACATTATACTTGTACTGAGTTACCTAGTCCCTATTATAAAGCTTATTATGAGAGTGTCTCATTTGTAGCACTGTAGGTTCCAAGTTTAAAAATCATTAGTTCAGATTGAACACTTCTGCATTACATCTTTTCAGCACTGCACTGATGAATGTGGAATAGTAATAGGAATATCTGTAAATAGACTGCAGTAATTTTTTCTTAATGCCTGTTCCTGGTGTAAGCTCTGCCTTTCATGTAATGAAGAGCAAATTTATTTCATCATGTATCACAGGTACTTTGACTGAAGTTCAGTCAATAGTCATGTGTGATTTCTTTTGAAAATTATTTTTTGATTAGACTGTTATTGTGCATGATAATTTAAACAATTTATCCATTGTATCCATTTAAAAGCATCACTTTTATCTTCAAATTAGTGTCATTAAACAGATCTAAAATATTTGATTGAACTGGAAAAGGGAAAGGAAGTTACCTTAACTGGAGAACTGTTCTGTAGCTGGGTACCCTTATGCTCTCTACACTGAAAAACTTCAATAAGCTCAGTATTATGCATGCTGTCTACCTCTTTCTTTGTTGTGAACAAACATTCTATA
Organism: Pedionomus torquatus; assembly: GCA_013398155.1. Lineage (NCBI taxonomy): Eukaryota > Metazoa > Chordata > Aves > Charadriiformes > Pedionomidae > Pedionomus > Pedionomus torquatus. The sequence continues at coordinate 1,027,697 of VZRU01016781.1, read as the reverse complement.
AGCTTAGCATCTCAATCAGGTTCAAATAGGAAATCTGAGATATTTTCTTTCACTCTTAATCCTTTTGATTTCTATATGTATCAAAAAGGTGTACAGTAGTGGTAATGTCAAGCATTCCACTAAGTGTGGCACTCCTGAGATGGGGATTAGATTGAAATTATTGAAATAACTGTCTTGATAGTGGTGTCATTGGGGAATCTTTTTCCTTTGAAAGATGGCCTTAAATTTTTTAAGATCATAGAATCGTAAATATCTCAAGTTGGAAGGGACCCATAAGTATTATTGAGACCAACTCCCTGTTCCTTGCTGGACTACCTCAAACTACGCCATATGATTAAGAGTGTTGTAAATACACTCCTTCAACTCTGACAGGCTTGGTACCATGACCACTTCCTTTGGGGATCCTGTTCCAGTGAAGAACTGTTTCTTAATGTCCAGTCTGAACTTCCCCGATGCAGCTACATCCCATTTCCTCATGTCCTGTTGCTCATCACCAAAGAAATCAGCATTTTGTCCTCTGCTGCCCCTCTTAAAAGGAAGTTGTAACCTATGATGAGGTCATCCCTCAACCTTCTCCTATCTAAGCTGAACAAACCAAGTGACCGCAGCTGCTCCTCAGATGTTCCCCTCAAGACCTTTCATGATCTTGATTGCCCTCCTCTGGACACACTCTAATAGATTCACATTTTTCTTATATTGAAGTGCCAAAACTTCATAATCAGGGTGGGGCTGCACTGTTGCAGTGCAGAGTAGGACAATCACCTCCCTAAACTGCTCCCTAGAATGCTGCAAAACATTCTAGTTCTAGAATTTTCCTGAGAGTTGTAGAATTATAAACAAATTCAAGAAAAGGAAAGCAAGACTTTTTTTGGACTAGTATGCTCTTATTACAATTTCAGCAGAAGAATCCTAAATAAAATCTTTGTTCAATTCTTATTGCATTTGAAAGGAACTAGAGCAAAAGCAAACCTCCAACTCTTCAAGGAATTAGTCAATAGAACCCCCTGGGATATGGTCTTCAGGGACAAGGGGGAAGAACAGAGCTGGCAGATCTTAAAGGATGCTTTCCACTGAGCACAAGAGCTCTTGATCCCTGGATGTAAGAAATAAGCAAGAAAGTGAAGAGACTAGCATGGCTCAGTCAGGATCTGCTGATCAAACTAGAAAGCAAGAAGGAACTACACAGGGAGTTCAAGCCAAATCAGGTATCCTGGGAAGTGTACAGGGACACTGAGCAGTTATGTAGGGATGAGGTCAGGAGGGCCAGCTGAACCTGGCAAGGGGTGCTAAGAATAACAAGAAGGGCTTCTATAGGTATATCAGCCAGAAAAGGAAAGTTAGAGAAAGCATACCCCCTACTGATGAGCAAGAGTGACAAACTGAAAACAACAGATGAGGAGAAGGCTGAGGTTCTCAACAACGTTTTTGCCTTAGTCTTCACTGCCAGCCTCTTTCCTCACACCTCCTAAGCTGAAGGATCAGGCAAAAACAGGGTCTATGAGAAAGAAGAACCACCTGCTAGGAGATCAGGTTCTAGACCATCTAAGGAAACTGATGGTGCGTAAGTCTCATGGATGGATTTCACCAGGTCCCACAGTCCTGAGGGAGCTGGTGGGTGAAGTTGCTAGGCCCCTTTCCATTACATCTGTAAAGCTGTGGCAGTCTGTTGAAGTTCCTGCTGCCTGGAAAAGGAGAACAGCCCCCATTTTTGAAAGGGGGGAAAAAAGAAGACCTGGGGAACTACAGACTGGACAGTCTGACCTCTGTGCCTGGCAAGATTCTCCTGCAATCTATGCTAAGACATGTGGAAAATAGGGAGGTGATTGGTGACAGCCAACATGGCTTCATCAAGAGCAAGTTAGGCTTGACAAATTTGGTGGCCCTCTACCATGTTGCTACAGCATTGGTAGATAAGGGGAGAGCAACTGTCATCATCTACCTGGACTCAGGCAAAGTCTTTGACATCCTGGTCTCAAAATGGGAAAGGCATGGATTTGATGGCTTGACCACTCAGTGGATAAGGAACTGGATAGATGTTTGCACTCCAAGGGCTGTGGTCAATAGTTCAATGTCCAAGCGGATGCCAGTGATGAGTGGCATTCCTCAGGGGTCAGTACTGGGACCAGTGTGGTTTAATATCTTTGTCAGAAAGATGGACATGGGACTGAGTGCACTCTTGGCAAGCTGGTCAATGACACCGAGCTGTGTGGCACTGTTGACATGCTGGAGGGAAGGGATGCAGTCCAGAGGGACCTGGACAGGCTTGAGAGGTGGGCCTGTGCAAATGTCATAAAGTTCAACTGGGCCAAGTGCAAGGTCCTGCACCTGGGTTGCAGCAATGCCAGGTATAAATGCAGGTTGAGTGGTGAATGGGTTGAGAGCAGCCCCGAGGAGAAGGACTTGGGGGTGTTGGTGGAGAAGCAGCTCAATGTGAGCCAGCAATGTGTGCTTGCAGCCCAGAAAGTCAACCACATCCTGGGGTGCATCAAAAGAAGTGTGTCTGGCAGGTCAAGGGAGGAGGTGATTCTGCTCCTCTGCTCCACTCTGGTGAGACACCACCAGGAGCTCTCAAGTCTTCAGCACAGGAAGGACATGAACCTACTGGAACAGGTCCAGCAGTGGGCCACAAAGATGATCAGAGGGCTGGAGCACCTCTGTTGTGAAGGCATGCTGAGACAGTTGGGTTTTTTCAGCCTGGAGAAGAGAAGGCTCTGGGGAGACCTTATAACAGAGGAGGCTATAGGAGAGATGGGAAGGGAATCTTTATTAGGGAGTGCAGTGAGAGGGTGAGGAATAAGGATTTTAAGCTGAAATAGGGGTGATCTAGATTAGATGCTTGGAAGAAATTCTTTCCTGTGAGGGTGGTGAGACATTGGGACAGCTTGCTCAAGGAAGCTGCGAATGCCCCATCCCTGGAGGTGTTGAAGACCAGGCTGGATGGGGCTTTGATCAGCTTGGTCTAGGGGAAGATGTCCCTGCCCATGGCAGCAGGTTTGGAACTCAATGATCTCTACAGTCCCTTCCAACCCAAAGCATTCCATGAAAACATCCAGCATTATTTTCTAGTCATTTTTTAGTAATATTAGTGCTATTGGGTAGCTGATAAGAAACCTTTTTAAAGAAATGTATATTATCTAGATAAGTATGTTTTTATAATGTAACACACCTGTTATTACATATTTTTTTTAAACCTGTATATACATAATATATATATGTGTATTTTTTTTAGAGGAAGAGAGACATTAAAAAAAATAAAATACTGGCATTGGATCCTCACTTTTAATAGTTGTGTTTTCATTCTTATGTCAAGTTCCAGATATCCCACCAGTGTACTTTTGAGGTCCTAAATTACTGAACGTATTGTATATACAGTTGCTTCTTCCTTGTGTTCTGACACTTCTGATAGCTGTTCATTTGTATCTTTCCTGTGATAGCAATAGGCTAGTCTAGAAAAGATTACCCATGTACTCTGTTAGATTATTAAGTATTCATTTTGTCTTTGTAGATACTAAGTTTGAAGAAGTAGAACAAAAATACAAGAAAGAAGTACAAGAAAGAAAAAGACTGGGATTAGAATTGAGAACAATCCAGATTAAGGTAAGTATCTCTTGAGAATAGTTACCTTCTTAGATACCATGCAAACCCCTGAATGAACTCAGAAAATGGAGCAAAAAACTAGTGAAATATATTCTACAACACTTAAAGTATAATTAAAGAAAAAAAAAAAAGAGAAGAAAATTAATCTGTATGTATTGCCATTCAGAAGTAATCTTGGAGAATCTAGAAAAGCAGCATAACTAAATGGCAAAGGAAAGAATAATGTTAAAAATGAGAATACATCCTTTAAAAACTGGAAGGCTTGTGCAAGCAAGGACAGGAAAGAACAGTGTTAGTCTCACCAAATTAAACATGATGGGATAATGAAAGAGCCTTGAAAAGATTATGGGAAATAACTTGCCTAGCAAAGAAAAGAAAGAAAAATTTATCAGTTTTGAAAGAAAAACTGATAAATTTTTCAAATGCTTAAACACTGCATTGGGGAATCTCTGAGGCCAATAGAAGACTAAGATGTGGAAGTCCTCAACAGAAAAAAAGCTGTTGTGGTAGAGCAGAAATAATTTTTATTTGGTATTTAGAATCATAGGGTTGTCTAGGTTGGAAGGGACCTTTAAGATCATAGAGTCCAACCATTAACCTAAGACTGCTGAAACCACCACTAAACTATGTCCCTAAGCACCGTGTCTACCTGTCTTTTAAACACCACCAAGGATGGTGATTCAGCCACTTACCCTTTCCTGGGCAGCCTGTTCCAATACTTGATAACACTTTCAGGCTCCAATTTCCTCTTGTTTTATCACTTGTTATTTGGTAAAACAGCCTCAACCTTGCTACAACCTCCTTTCAGGTAGTTGTGGAGAACTGTAAGATCTCCCTTCAGCCTCATTTTCTCCAGACTAAACAACCCCAGCTCCCTCAGCTGCTTCTCATAAGATTTGTGCTCTAACCCCCTCACCACTTTCTTAGATTTACTATCTAAAGGCTTAAAAAGTTTTCTGTATCAGAGCCTTTCTTTATTGGGATTGAATCTGGGGCACAGTCCCAAATTGAAAAGTCAGAAATAGTCTTAAAATAAATAAAATGAACAGTAATAAAATCACCAGATAGCGATGATATTTACTTGTGAATTGATAGGGCACTGCAGTGTAGGACTGCTGGATCACTGTGATGTGCAATTTATTCCATTCTTCCAGGTGGCCAAGAAGGTCAATAACATCCTGGCTTGTATCAGGAATAGTGTGGCCAGCAGGAGTAGGGAAGTGATAGTGCCTCTATACTTGGCACTGGTGAGGCCTCACCTCAAGTAC
>VZRU01016781.1:937533-1022742 GCA_013398155.1 Pedionomus torquatus | reverse complement strand
GAGACTTCATTGCCCTCTACAACTACCTGAAAGGAGGTTGTAGAGAGGTGGGTGCTGGCCTCTTCTCCCAAGTGAACAATAATAGGACCAGAGGGAATGGTCTGAAGTTGCAGTAGGGAAGGTTTAGATTAGATATAAAGAAGAATTACTTTACTGAAAGAGTGGTCAGGCACTGGGATGGCCTGCCTAGGGGAAGTGGTGGAGTCACTATCCCTGGAGGTATTTAAGAAACATGTAGATGTGGCACTTCAGGGCATGCTCTAGTGCACAAGATTGTTGGGTTGGGTGATTTGTTTTGTGGGATTTTTTTTTTGNCATGAAAACATCCAGCATTATTTTCTAGTCATTTTTTAGTAATATTAGTGCTATTGGGTAGCTGATAAGAAACCTTTTTAAAGAAATGTATATTATCTAGATAAGTATGTTTTTATAATGTAACACACCTGTTATTACATATTTTTTTTAAACCTGTATATACATAATATATATATGTGTATTTTTTTTAGAGGAAGAGAGACATTAAAAAAAATAAAATACTGGCATTGGATCCTCACTTTTAATAGTTGTGTTTTCATTCTTATGTCAAGTTCCAGATATCCCACCAGTGTACTTTTGAGGTCCTAAATTACTGAACGTATTGTATATACAGTTGCTTCTTCCTTGTGTTCTGACACTTCTGATAGCTGTTCATTTGTATCTTTCCTGTGATAGCAATAGGCTAGTCTAGAAAAGATTACCCATGTACTCTGTTAGATTATTAAGTATTCATTTTGTCTTTGTAGATACTAAGTTTGAAGAAGTAGAACAAAAATACAAGAAAGAAGTACAAGAAAGAAAAAGACTGGGATTAGAATTGAGAACAATCCAGATTAAGGTAAGTATCTCTTGAGAATAGTTACCTTCTTAGATACCATGCAAACCCCTGAATGAACTCAGAAAATGGAGCAAAAAACTAGTGAAATATATTCTACAACACTTAAAGTATAATTAAAGAAAAAAAAAAGAGAAGAAAATTAATCTGTATGTATTGCCATTCAGAAGTAATCTTGGAGAATCTAGAAAAGCAGCATAACTAAATGGCAAAGGAAAGAATAATGTTAAAAATGAGAATACATCCTTTAAAAACTGGAAGGCTTGTGCAAGCAAGGACAGGAAAGAACAGTGTTAGTCTCACCAAATTAAACATGATGGGATAATGAAAGAGCCTTGAAAAGATTATGGGAAATAACTTGCCTAGCAAAGAAAAGAAAGAAAAATTTATCAGTTTTGAAAGAAAAACTGATAAATTTTTCAAATGCTTAAACACTGCATTGGGGAATCTCTGAGGCCAATAGAAGACTAAGATGTGGAAGTCCTCAACAGAAAAAAAGCTGTTGTGGTAGAGCAGAAATAATTTTTATTTGGTATTTAGAATCATAGGGTTGTCTAGGTTGGAAGGGACCTTTAAGATCATAGAGTCCAACCATTAACCTAAGACTGCTGAAACCACCACTAAACTATGTCCCTAAGCACCGTGTCTACCTGTCTTTTAAACACCACCAAGGATGGTGATTCAGCCACTTACCCTTTCCTGGGCAGCCTGTTCCAATACTTGATAACACTTTCAGGCTCCAATTTCCTCTTGTTTTATCACTTGTTATTTGGTAAAACAGCCTCAACCTTGCTACAACCTCCTTTCAGGTAGTTGTGGAGAACTGTAAGATCTCCCTTCAGCCTCATTTTCTCCAGACTAAACAACCCCAGCTCCCTCAGCTGCTTCTCATAAGATTTGTGCTCTAACCCCCTCACCACTTTCTTAGATTTACTATCTAAAGGCTTAAAAAGTTTTCTGTATCAGAGCCTTTCTTTATTGGGATTGAATCTGGGGCACAGTCCCAAATTGAAAAGTCAGAAATAGTCTTAAAATAAATAAAATGAACAGTAATAAAATCACCAGATAGCGATGATATTTACTTGTGAATTGATAGGGCACTGCAGTGTAGGACTGCTGGATCACTGTGATGTGCAATTTATTCCATTCTTCCAGGTGGCCAAGAAGGTCAATAACATCCTGGCTTGTATCAGGAATAGTGTGGCCAGCAGGAGTAGGGAAGTAATAGTGCCTCTATACTTGGCACTGGTGAGGCCTCACCTCAAGTACAGTGTTCAGTTCTGGGCCCCTCACTACAAGAAGGACATTGAAGTGCTGGAGCATTTCCAGAGAGCTATCAAGCTGGTGAGTGGTCTAGAGAACAAGTTATTTGAGGAGAGGCTTGAGGCAGCTGTGTGTGTTTAGTTTGGAGGAGGCTGAGGTGAGACTTCATTGCCCTCTACAACTACCTGAAAGGAGGTTGTAGAGAGGTGGGTGCTGGCCTCTTCTCCCAAGTGAACAATAATAGGACCAGAGGGAATGGTCTGAAGTTGCAGTAGGGAAGGTTTAGATTAGATATAAAGAAGAATTACTTTACTGAAAGAGTGGTCAGGCACTGGGATGGCCTGCCTAGGGGAAGTGGTGGAGTCACTATCCCTGGAGGTATTTAAGAAACATGTAGATGTGGCACTTCAGGGCATGCTCTAGTGCACAAGATTGTTGGGTTGGGTGATTTGTTTTGTGGGATTTTTTTTTTGTTTTGTTTGGGTGTTTTNTGTGTGTGTATGGTTGGACTCAGTGATCTTAAAAGTCCTTTCCACCCATGAAGATTTTGTGAAAATTCAGCCTAAAGAAAAAAAAAAAGTAATGCATCTGGAAAACAAGCTGAACAATGAATACTGGGTACTTTCAGGCTCCCAATTTAATGACATGAGGTCAGGAAGCAATTGTGTAATAATTGTGGCTAGTTCTCTGGAAAATTCTCTATGGTGTTCAGCTATGATGAAAAAGGATTCTTTAGGAAAAGAATTAAGAACTAATGAGAAAATATTCTTTGCCCAGTATAGCCCCATGACTCTTGCATGTTGAATATTCCTTGTAAGTTCTGTTAATCTCCAAACAGATATGGTAGAAGGGGATGGTACAAAGGGGAGTGAGGATTAAGAGAGGAAACAGAGTATGGTCATTTTCCTGCTTTACATAAGGCACAATTGCAGCACTAGCTCTCTATGCTCAGAACAAAACCTATTTTATTACATTGTAGTGTATTAAATGGCAGAACTCTGTCACAGTGTATTTGCCAAAACACAAAGAGGTACAATAGAGAAAGTACATGTGAAGTATTACAGTAAAAACTATTATTTATTCCTCTTAATTTTTTAGATTTGATCTGTTATCTCAGAAAATCTGTGCATTTAAATGGTGTATAAGGGAAATGACTACTAGATGCAATTTATCTATAAAGAAGTTACTTTACAGGATTGGACACAGCATTCTGGACTAAATAGATTTCTGGTTTTAGCACAGCTATTACTACATAACAACGAATTCCCTGGTTTGATTGAGAAATCACAGTGGCTATTACCTTGTTTTGGGCTTTAGTTTAAAAAAAAATTCAAATGAGAGACGTTTAAAAATCCAGGTGAAATACAACTTTACTGTTTGAACTTTTTTTTTTCACTTAAGGAAAAACAAATGTCTAGTGTTTTGGCTCTGTTTAGATTTTCTGTAGGAAGAGGTTCAAAGCTAGTACCTGGTATATTTTATTATTGCTATTTTGGGATATACTGTGTGTATAAGTTCAATTAAATTTACCTGTGTTTGTCCAGAAGAACTAAATGTAGGTCAGATGTCAGCTATGTTAGTCTAAACTTCCATATTTCTTGAAGCTTATTTGTGTTGGCACTTGCCAGTAAAAATGTATGTTTCACTTTTGAAAAATGGTATCTCTCTTGAAAAAGGAAAAAAACCTGCGTATTACTTATAAAGATACATAATCTGAACTACTTTTTTTGAGCTACTGGTTAGCATTTATGATTACCAACTATTCTTGGATACTTGGGCTAAAGCTATTTAATATATGTAGTACAAAAAAACATATAAATAATGTGAATCAGTAGTTTGCAAGGGTGGGTATTATAAAAATGTGAAGTAACCACGACCTATTATCTACTTATTAATTAACTATTTGTTATATGTTAGATATGGAGCTGTGTAAAGATAGATCCTGTTTTCTCTTGGACACAGGAAATAAATCAGCCTCATCCTCAAAGTTCTTTGAGTGAGAGGGAGATTGCTCAGCATCAGGCTTCCTCATCTGTGTTTTCATGGCAACAAGAAAAGACACCATCAAAAAGTCAAGAAACACCTGCAAGGGGCAGTTCTACAACATCCTCTTTTTTATGGGAAAAAGAAACAAATTCTAGTATAATATCGGAGAAGAACAAGTTCAACAACAGTTTTGCCGAGAATTGTAATTCTTCACTCACAATCCAGCTAAGAGCACAGAACCAAGGTATCTGACACATTTCTTTAAATCCTAGAGGGAGTCTCCTACATGGTTGCATTAAAGCTGGTGTGTGGATAGAAGAGAGGTATTGAAATCAGTGCTTTAGGGAGGAAAAGCGAAAGATACCTGTTGTTGCCTTTGGCAGCTAGCCTAGTTGGCTGCTGGTCTGTGTATTTGTAATGGTCAGCTGGAGCATAGAGATTATCCAGAAGCTTGTGGTATCTTACATAAAGGGGTGTGAGAGTTAGAAGGCAAGAATTTGTATTTTTGAGGTAAGAAGGAGACATCATATAAAATAAATTGGCCTTCACTAATAATTCTATTGCTCATGGAATAATTCTTTTAAAACAGAGTTAAAAGGCTCTTCAGGATTTCATTGTCTCTGACTGATACATTAAATTATATTGCTTCCTTAATTTCATATGTCTCTTGAGATCTATGGCTGAGCAATACCTGTAGTAAAAATTCGTTGCCTGAACATGGCTTAATGCATAACTGAGTTGGTTCATAATGGATGGTCCTGGAAGCATGGAATGAAGTATGATGCAAAAAGTGCAATGAAAAAGTAAGATTGATCTTGTATTGTGCATATTGACATGAAGAAATACTCATTCCTGATATGTGATAGTCAGAAGAGAGCAAATAGTTGGTTTGTTGTGGATTTGGTGAATATAGGCCTACTTAAACCTACTATTTGGACTGACTTTTCCACTATCTCTTGGAGACAGTTTTACAAATTCCTGTATAAAACTGTTTATTCAAATAGCTACATGTAAAACTTGAATCTAGGTGGCATTTTCAACTTGGAAGCCATATCAATTCAACACCGGGAAGACAAGGTTGGGGATTTTTAGCAAAAAAAATTACCAGATAATAAAATTCTGGGTAATCCTCGCTGTAGCTGACTAATGTTTTCTACTGTAAAATTATGTTGTGATTTTTGGAAGATAAACTCCTACTGATGTATTTTGTGACAAGATCACTTGCTTTCACTATATATATATATATGCTGCTTTGGGATAGGAAAAAGATTAAAATATAAGATACTGTATTAAGAGATACCCAATAGCTGAAAAGTCTCTTGGGAGCAGAGGCTCACAGTGGCCTGAAGCAAATATTTGTAGTGGATAACTTTCCTTTAAAAAAAATTAAAATAGATTTGTCAAAGTGCCATGTTTCTGTGTGTTTAAAAATAATGACAAAACCAACCAACCAAAACCAAACCAACAGAAGAACAGACTGTCTTTGCCTTCGCATTATTTGTGCCTGACCTTGCATTTTGCTGTGTTCTCTTACGTTACAAAGTGGAAAAGTATTGATTTAGAGTCAGCCAGCTTTCTGTCCTGATACTTTTAGACTATGATGTAGTAGTAGAAGAGAGTTGAAATTTTGTTTTAGCTTGCTAAAAATTTTACAGGGTGTTGTTCTCAGTGTGTCAGGAACTTGAGTTGTTCTCAAACATATTAAATATTTCAGGATGTGTAGAAGTCTGGAAATTTGAGTACCTGGAAGACCTTTCAAAGAGGACAGTATCCTTAATATTTACTGTTTTTAAAATTCAGAGTTAAGTTCCACTGTTAAAGAAGTCGAACAACTGCAAGCTCAAGAAAAAGTGAAGAAATCCCATATGAATAAACATCAAGAGACTGAACTGCAGCTGGACAGAATGAAGTTGGAATTAAGAGAGAAGGATAAAGTTCTCAGCAAAACCAGAGAAAAACTGACTCATATGGAAACAGAACTTCATCAAGCTACTATGGAGGTAAAATGTTGCCTCACACATCTTCTGACTGTCCCTACAATTCATTCCCAGTATTAATGTGTGTCGGTTTTCAGCCATTTTAGTAAGAAACAAGGTTCTCAGATAAGTATTTTGAGCAGTTGCTGAGACTCAGGGTTTGAAAAGTATATATTAATTTGATATGTATTACCTGTAAACATGTAATTACTCATAAGCAGTTGCCCATTTTCTGGAAGGTTTCTATACCAACTGAAGAAATATTTTTCACCCTGAGGCAGGACTGACTGGAATTCTGAAAAATATTTTCTGATCAAGTTCCATAGAGCAACAATGACATCTTGTGGCAAGTTCTGACCTTAAGTAGACTTTGTCATGCAACTTTGGCTGAAAATCAGTATCTGTTGCTTATACTACAGGATATTGTGGGGGCATGTCATACAGGAATGACAACATATGTAGTTTCTAAATGGGACTTCACAACCTAATCCTAAGGAGTTTGGATTCATAAAAAACCCAATTGGATAGTAGTATTTGCTTAGATGAGAATTTACAGTGTATTTAAATACATACATATAAAACTGTGAAATGGTTGGGATTTTTGCTCATAATCATTCAAAGAAGAAAATGAAAGTGTTTAAAATCATTTAATTCAAACTGCAGAAGATAACAAGAAAAGCTTTCTCTTTTTCTTGATTAATCAAGTTGCAACACCTTGCTAAAGTCCTTTTTCACACCACTTGACAAATTTGAAAGTAGTGTACAGACATCATTAATTTCTTGAATCTTCATATTTCCATTTATCTTTTTACATTTTTTTCTAGTACTTTGATTCATCTACAGGATAGGAAAAAAGGCTTTTTTCTGTGTATCTTCTCAGGGTATAATAATTGTTATCCATCTTTGTCAGCAAATTTCTACATTCTTAAGTATATTGGAAAACTGCCGTTTTCCATGACTTCTGTAGTGGACTTAAAAAAATAAACCTTTGCAACTTTTCTCTGCTTTTTCAGAGAGACAGCAACATTTGGCTGTTAGTAGCTTTATGAGGAACTGATTTAGAGGAAGTCTTGGCTGGGATAAGGTAAAATAATATTCCTGACACAGTCCATTTCCTATGTAAAAGCACTGTCACCATGATAAGCTTGTGGAAAGACAGCTGACCTAACCTAACAGCTCAATTCCCCTGGAAAAGTCTTTACTGTCATCTATTTCATTCCTCAAATGGCCCGATTCAACTTCCTAAATGATTAGGATAGAACGTATATAGTTTTGCCTTGTTAATTTTCTACAGGTTTAAAAGAGCTGAATTGTTTTACTATGGAATCAAAGGGGCATCAAATCCAGCACAAGGGAAGGGGGAAGATTATACAGCTAGGAAAGTGCCTGGGGAAAGACAAGAACAAGTAGGACTGTGGCTCCATTTCAATTGAAGTGCAGCCCATCCTTCAGGTGGAGCACAGCATCTCTTTCCAGGAAGGTCCTTTGGTCCTGCCATCTGGAGGTCACTCCTTTCTATTCCGTTTCTTCTTCCTTGTTCTGAAATTGGATCTCTGCCTGCCCCTGGGCTTTTGGTGTTGAACTGCATTGAAACTCGGGATTTTAGTTTCCTGCCTCATGGACTGCATTTAATTTTGGCACGCCCCTTGTGCACTTCTCTTTCACTGGTACTATTCACAGACCTGGACCACATCATCTCCTCCGTGTTATCAAGAATTTTCACATTTTGTGATGTCTGCAGCCCTTCTTCAGGTAACTTGCCATGTGATCTTACAGGAGCTCACAGTCCCTGCGGTCTGTGCCTAATAAGCAGACAACCCAGTACTACTACCTCCTTATTTTCTTATGACACAGATGGACTATTGTTTCACTAACTTGTTAAACAGCCCTTGTTCCTGGAGAAGAAAACAGTCCTTTTTTCTCCACTGGGAAGGCAGATATTTTGCATTAACAGATGCTTTGGGAATAAAAATCCATTTTTCTGTTCAAGGAGTTAGGTAGACATTGCTTCACTCTCTTAGCTAATGCACTGTTAACAAACTCTATTAGATAACAAGCTAACATACTCTTAATGTGGAGGTTAACCTAGAACATAGACTACTGATTTATTTTTTTTAAGTTAAAGTTCAAATTTTGAAGAGGGCTCTTCTGTTTGTTGTTGAAATAGACTAAGATAGTTGCTTCTTTTTCCTATCCACTTCAGTGTGCTGAATCACTCTGAAATATCCAGTTTCCAGTCTAAATGTATAGTTATTTAGCAGTTAGTGGCTATTTTTTAGTTTACAGAAACCTGAGGTACTGAAAATATAATCTATTTTTAATGTCAGATGCAGTATACTTCTGTAGACTGTCAAAGACACAGATTTTCTGAAGGTGCTTTTATTATTTTGTGTGTGTGTATATACAAATGTATATATATACACACCTATGTATATAAGTATATATATTCTCTCTATAGATTTATTATCACTAACATAAGCAAGTATGAGTTTAGTACTTCGGTTAGCTAAGAGTTTATATGGTACCAACTAAAGTATTTCTGTAGGTTATATGAATGCTAGAACAATAGTGGAAGATTAAATCAGTTCTCTTATATGCCTGCATATAAATTTAAATAAAACATCACTTGCACTTTTAACACTTGTGTTGATAATTATATATATATATAAGTAAAAGTTGATATACTATAGGCCCAAATGATGGAACAAAAGGTGAAAAGATTGTCAGAAGAACTGAATTGCCAAAGACAAAACACTGAGGGTGTTTGTCAGTCTTTGGAACAGAAAATAAAGGACAAGGAATACCAACAAGGTAAGGTAAGAGAAGAACTTTTAATTTTTGACTTTTTGAGGAAAGGAAATCATACGGCTTCTTTTGTGTACCTATTTTTCAGTTAATTGCAATCACTTTTGGTTGAGAGGTAATTGCAAAGGTAACTGGAAAGCTGAAAACAAATGTCTTGATAGGAGAGACTTGTTGGAGAGACACAGAGTTAGTTATGTTAGTATTCACTAGACAATAGATAATATGTGTGAGAGACCCAACTGAGATACAAATCCATGAGAAACTAGGCTTCATTGTCCACAGAATTATGTATATGTGATTTAAATTTAATAACTGACTCAGTTATTCCTGTGGAATCCAAGTTAATTTTTTATGCATCTCATGGGAAAATAATTTCTTTAGGATTATACCTCTATTATTCTAATTTTTGGTTCATGCTCAGAAGAGGTAAAATACAGTATTAGCATAAGCGTCTTGTTTCCTTTATGCCAGCTCTTGTAGAGAGACAAAGTGTAACAGTATCCCAGGAACTTTTCTGAGTGAAGTTATGTTTAGCTTTAACACTGATTTGAATTAGGTCTAAACTCCTTGTACTTCACTTTAAGCTTAATAACATCATCAGTCTTAGGAAATCCAAGATATAGATTTGAAGGTGATAGTGCCATTTCAGATGGGCGTTTCAAGTTTCCTTTAGGGATTGGGTAAGGGCGTTCCCCTGAAGAAGACTGCCGTTGTGTCAAATTGTTTAAACTGAAACCTTTTCTCCAAGGTATATTCAGAAAGATAAAATAATTGGCAGAGGAATTCTGCTGGAGTGGCCAATATGAACACTACTACCTCTGCTCTTGGGTGAAAAAATGGTTTCACAAAGTCTGTTAGTCTAAATGTTCACCTAGGATCTCAAAAAGATACTGAACCTTGTCTAGAAGTGGTACTTGAGAAGAACGGATTTTTGTTATTCAAACAGTTGCAGCATGATAAAAACACTGTTGAAAGATTCTAATGTAGCAGTTGTTTGTATTAATCAAAAGATGGATTGAAGGTCTGTGAACCTTATGCTGTGGTTTCTTCTTAAAAACCTAGTCCATAGTGGCTCTGCTGTGCCTGATGCATGCCCATTGGGCACTGGCACTCTGTTCAGTGCTATCATTTAAGAATGTGGTATTTTTGTGACATTCTTTCAGAGAAGCAGCACAGCATCCTCCACAGGGATTGTTTGTTGCTACAGCTTGTCTCAGTAGCTGATAGCGTGGATGTCAGACAGTTTAGACTGCGCAGGAACTATTCTTGTGAAGCAAAATTTCTTTTTAGTTAGAAACAAAAAGGCCTTCATAAGACTAATAATAAATAATAAGGCTAATAATAATAAATCCACATAGTGTCAGCAAGGCCATTAACTTTGAAGAATCTGTTTTTCTGTAATGTTTGTCATCTGTGAGGCTTTTTATGAAGTTTGTTTAATGTTCATTTATTTACAATATTTGTCTGTGAAGTCCAATTTAAAAGCCCTGTTTTGCACATTTTGGCATCCAAATTTATGTAATATTGTGGAAATTCTGATCTGTTTTCCTCAGGGAGGGATTCTTCTCTTCTGTCAAACATAGATGCTGATGCTGGTCCTACAGAATTCCACCCTGTTAAGACTTGCTGGTGTGTTCTTTATTATGTTTCTGTTTCTAGGAGGCAGATGAGATACAGGAATGTATTTTGTGAACTTTCAGAAAGGTCTGCAAAGCTCCGTAACTTGTTTCAAGATGGTAACACAGGCTAGTTCTGGAGCTGCACTTTTACCAGGGCAATATTTCCAAATATTTCCAATGTTTTCTCTCAAATTTTATTTAAATGTTTTTATCCAAGCTTCAAATTGAAAAGGTGAGATTCATATCACCTCACTTCAGGCATCTGAAATCTAAGTGTCAATCCAAGATTGTTACTTAGGCTTCTACTTTACTCTTCCGAGATAGAGGCACTTTCAAAAGGCAGGTTATTCCAGTCGCCTTAGATGACGGTCTTCACTCTGGAGGTGGGTGTTTGCCTGGTGGCAATGAAAGGAGCCTCCACGTTTAGCTTAGATGTGGATAACTAATTTTTTGATATCTAAAACTTGAGGAAGCACTCTTTTTTTTTTTTTTCTCTGCAGTTTCTCTCTTACGTTGTAACATAAAGGGTTTAGAAAGCAGAGTCTTTTCAGTCCATCACCTTTAGAAATAATTATTGGAATGCTTTGGGACATAAAAAAATTGAATTAATAATTTCATTAATTAGGAGTGCACTAGGGTGAGCTCAGGAAATGCTCCTGACCAGAGGTTTGCAGAAGGGTTCTTTGGAGCACTCATGTACTTTGCTCAGCATTAGTTAATAGAGTTAACTACTGCAACACCCAGCTGGTGTCACATCTTTCCTTCCTAAATTTTTTGGTACTTCTGTCACCTTCTTGTGTGGAAATGCAATTGCAAGCTTATCTGTATTGGATTCTGTGTAGAAAAATGCTTGATTTTTTTTTTTTTTTTTTTTTTTTTTTAATGTATGCACACATTTTAACAATGATCTTTCAGGGGTTTTTGTTTATGACAGTTCCACACCCATCCATACCTTCCATTATAAACAAGAGCTGTTTGTTTACTGGATGTTTTACTGGTAGAAGTGCTTGGGCCTCTTGTTCTGCCTTTGCTCTTGAGCAGGATGTAGATGTGCTCTCATCGTTTCACAGAGATGACTAAGACGTACTGACTTCTGTGTTCATACACCTGGGAGCTAGAGCCCCCTTGCAGAAAATTTCAGCTCTAGTTCCTTCACCCTGAATCTTTGTTTTCTTTTTATTTTTTTTTCTTTCATTTTTGTTGTTTTTTGTTTTTGGACTGGTGACTGTAAGGTACTGTGTCTTTTAATGAAGCAGCTTGCTTGTGTGAAGTAACTATGTCTGTACTCTAATAAGGGAAGCACAAGAGCTTTATTGCCTTCTGTCTTTCACAAGGATCTTGGAATTTGTTAGAGCATACTGCAACTTTTGCATAGTAATTATTGCTGATAAATATCTTGGGTTTTTCCTTCATTACTTTTTATTATGCTCACACCTCTTTATTGTTTTACTTACTAATAAACTCTGAAATCTGTGCAGAATCATAAAAGTCCAAAGGCACCTGTTCCTAAAACAGGCCTCAGGAGAAATGACAAGTACAGCTGTTTATCCTAATGGATGCTTACTTGGCATGTCCTAAGCCCCACACAAACTATATTGTCCTTCTACATATTTCAGAAAGCCTGTTTTAGGAACACTGGTTTTCATGCAGTTTTCATCACTGCCCTTGTAAGATTATTATGTTGCTTAGTCTCTTGCTAGGTATTATTTTAAGACTACTTTTTTTTCCTAGAAAAAAAGCTCCACCCTGTAGTATGATAAATAAACAGTAGCAAAGACCAATTTGTCCACTTGTAGTGCAATGTAATTATACGAAAATTGTCTTTAAGATGAAGAATTTACATACCTGTACTTTCACTAGTTTTAGAATGTTCCCCTCACCCCCTTTTCTGTGATAAAAATGTTGCTGTAATAGAGTTTTTAAGTGGATGACCTAATCGAATTAGGGCTATTCTTGCTCACATGACATTTGCAGTTGCAGCATGCATCAAAGTTTGTTTTTTAAACTGTTCACTGCATAACACAAGTGTCTCTGGGCAGGCAGTGTATGCTAATGAAAATCAGTTGTTACTACTTCAGTAACCAAAATAGACTTGTTGCAGTTATGTATTTGTTTATTTGCTACTATATCACTGTTTTCTAGGAACTCGCTTGTCAGCAACATTCCTTGCAAACAATGAATCAGCAGCTCAACCAGATAAGTAACAAACCAAATCAGGAGCTACAGCAAGCCAAAAATTACTTCAGTGCTCTGCAGCCAGAATTTCACAAAGTAGCCTTTTTTATATTAACATCATCTACTAGAGCTGGTATTTAGTTGCCTCAGCAGTAATACCTTAATTTCACTATACATAAAGCAAAAAATTTGTAGTAGCTGTTTTGTATTTACCATTTTCTGACTGAAATTCTAGGTGAATTCTGGGGCTAGTCCACTTTCCACAGGGGAAGAGATAGGAATGCAGAACAACGCAACTAAAATAAATGTTTTTGAGAGAGGAGCAGCTAAGGCTGATCAGAAAAGACACCTTAAATAGAAAACTGCTGATCAAAGGGTAGTTGCTCTTTGAAACAACAACCTCATTTCATACACCCTTTTTTAGAAGTGCTACCCCTCATGTTACCCTGTTAGAGCTGATACAGGTGGTAAAAGAGCAAAGGAAAAAAAAAATCTTCATTAACATCTGTGTACACAGGCACAAGTGTTTGCTATTGGTTTAACTCCGTGAACTGGTTCTCCACAAAGCCAGGTAAGTGTTGGGGCTTGTGTAAATGGCTAATTTATTACCTAATGACCTCAGAATAACTTTTTCCCCCCTTTTTGACTTCATAATGGCATTTCTTTCCTTTTTAATTTGCAGCATTATAAGACTGTTTTGAAAGAGCTAAAACCTGTTCAGTTTTCCTAAAAATCTGTGTCCATGGAACAATAAGGGCAGTTATGATCCTAACTTTCTGATTTTCATAGCTTAGCAAAAAGGCTACTGCATTCCCAGTCTCATTTGTATCATACATTTATCATTGTGGTGGTGTAGCTGCAAGTTGGATGTATTAATGCAATTTCAGACTGCCTAGAGATATCTGTATTTTAGAGACGTACCATCTTTCTGGCCACAGGCAAAGAAGTAGAAAGGCAAAACCCAGCTATTTTCTAAACCACAGTAAAGCAACCATAGGTTCATGGTGGCATGAAATAACGTAGTTTTCTTTTGTAATAGGATGTTGGAGTTCAAGAACAGGAATTAAAAAAAAAAAAAAAAGTTATATATTGTGAATATTATGTGAATGTGAATGTGTTATGTTATGTTATGTGAATGTTATGTGAATATGTTAATTTTCGATGTTTTTGCAGGTGATGGCAGTGAAACAACCTTTGGAAAGTGATACCAGTGTGTCACTCACCCAGAAGCTGTGCAGAGCAGAGCAGGCTTTGTTAGCAGCACAGGCTAAGGAAACTGATTTGAAAAGAAGCTTTGAGGTAACCAATGCTAAGGAGCAGTTGGCAGAATTAATGGCCTAAATGGCATCTGTTGGTATAAATTGGTAACCTGTAAACACCAAAATTGCCAAGCATTTACTCACATAGTGTATTTTCCCACAAGCAATCTTTAAACATTTTTATGGATTACCTTAATAACATATCTTAGTTGTAACACAAAATGAGGTCTTTGCTAGTGCCATGTAGATTAATACAATTTGTGGAGCTGGCTGCATGGTTAGGATTCATAGCTGCTGGTGTGGTTCTAGTTCATGTTGGACTTAACTTTTATCAAAAACAGGTTTTTGTTTCAAGAGATTATTGCTTTTGGTCCCGAAGTAAAAATCTATTGATATTTGTCTGATTTTAAAAGTAAATTCTAGAATCATTGACTACTGCTTTGATGCACACTGCCAAGCTGAGATTTTGTACAAAGACTTATTATAGCCTCTTTAAAAAAAATAAAAATTTAAAGATGCATTTTTCGTAGAAGAAACAGAGTCCAACAAAAATACACTGCTGTAAAAACTTTACCCCAAATTAAGATAAATTTAGAGAAGTCTTTGGATGCTACCATGCTACCTCATATGCAAACTTGCAGAAATCTTTTCACTTTAATATCTCCCTTGTCTTCTTAGTTATGTTGTTTTGCTCTGATGACAGAGCAGCTATACACAAAGTTGCTAATTGCACCACTAGAGATCTCTCAATGCATATTTTATCCTTTATTTGGAGAATTAGAAGAAAAAAGAAAGGGAGCTCAATACCTATGTAGTCCATGTCACAGTTCTTTACTTAAATACTTTTATTTTGCTTGTTGCATGTTGTCATGAGCAGAAATAAAATATTCTGGCATAATTTTTGCCAAAAATTTACCTGTTAAACTCTATGAAAAAATTTAAAGTAAAATAGTGGAGTTTGTGCAGATCGACACAAACAGTGGTACAGCTTTAGTATATTGTGAAACTTTAGGTAGATTATAATGTCAAGGAACATTCCCAGCTATTGGAATGTGACCGAATACTGTTAATTGTTAGAACACCACTTCTCGTGGCTTTGGCCCAGATGACTAGCACTCTTTGATTCAATTCCCAAGCACAGTCTGGGAATTCACATGAGCCTGAGATGATTCCCAGCAAGCCGTTTGGTTAGAGCCACCTGTTTTGAAAGATATAAAACTTTAATAGTACAGATATGTGCTGTTCCATGCCACTTGACCTCGTTGCCAAATAGTGATTGGTCCTTGAAACCTATTTACTATGTAAGTGAACCCAGTGTAACTATGAAGCTTAATCTGGGGGAGACTGATATTTGAAGAGATACCCTATCTGAAGACTCACACATGAGAAAGCATTGTATATGTCACCAGAACTTAGGGTATGCCTTGTCTTTCCTCATTTTCATAAATAAGCACAATGCAAAAAATCACAATGGATTGTTCTGAATTGTTGGAGGTTTTGTTGACAGTAGATTTTCTTTATAGCAAAAGAAAACCAGAATAAGATTGGCATTTCTTTCTTTTGTTAAATGGAAATTTTTGCTGTTTTAGGCTAGTGGTTTAACTACTTAGCATAGAATACAGTTGTTTTCTGCTGGTTAGTCTGCTGCTGTGTTTAATCCTTACTGTATAATAAGACTGGTGTTCCAAAAAAGTTGCAAAGTAGATACACTTGTGACACATACTGGATATGCTTAGCCTAAGGACTACTCAACTTCACAAGGGGGTATCTTGACAGCTTAGTAGTTCTGGCATCTTAGCATATGGTTTACAAGTTGATGGTGCAGGCAAGCCTATAACATTTTGGAAAAATTGGTTAGCCACTCCCTAAACTGCTTATAATCCTGCCCCATGAAGAGTTTCTCAAGAATAATAGTACTACCTTTATGTAGGTTTTGGGAGTTGCTTTGGTTTGGTTTTCGCTTTTCCAAGGAACAATTGCAAAATGGCTAACTTGAGTAATACATTGTACAAGTAGAATCAATAACTGCATTGAAAGCAAATTGATTCTTTTTCTTGTAGCTTTGGGAAGTGTAAATGCCAAGTTATTATCAGATACTTAGCCCATTATATTATGGTTCCTGAGGTTTGCTGGGTGATGCTTATTGGGAATGTTTGGGCCAAATGAAAATAATTGGACCCTTCAGCCACTTTTAATTGGTTAACTTGTTTGGTTTTCTTCCCATAGATCACCCTAGATTTTTCTAATAAACAGGTTTGTTTAGTTCATGTACTTGTATTGCACCTGCATATGGTGCTTTTAATGCAAGAAGTTTGGACACTTGTACTTCTTTGAAAAGTTATTGTTAAGATTACTAGAAAACTTTCTTCATTGAAATTTACATGTAACTGTTTTTTTCTTTTTAAATGGGTAGAGAAACCTATATGTAGAAAGGAAGGTAACTGTTAGTGACAGTGATCATTTTAATCATGTTCTGAGGGAGATTTATTCATGTTGTTGCAAAAAAAACCAAGCCTGCCATGCCAGCAAGCTTTTAGTTTTTTTCATCCAGACTTTTCTATTTTCTTGAGCTTGGCTTTTATAAGTGCTGCCCATCTGCTAATAGTAAATGCATGAATGATAGATGGCCTGTTTCCAATTGGGCCATGCCAGTTCCACGCCATCTGTTGTCCAGCAGCACAGGAGCTTGGAGAAAAAGGATTAGTTTCCTTAAAAGAACTTCTGTTTGGCTTCCTAGATGCAATGTAGTTACGTAGTTTTGCTTGTGTTTTGTTTTGCTTGTTTTTTTAAAAACCTCAATTTATTTGGAAGAAAATACTCTCAGCGGCAAAACAACTCTCTGAAAGAGTAAGCACTTCTAAATATTATCTGATCAGTGTTGCTATGATGATAATGTTCAGTAGAAAAAGAACTTGTCTCTACATGAGATGATAGGTGAAACCTGATCTATATGTTTCTCGTTAATTTTGATGCCATTGCAGAGCTTTGTTTCCTATGTTGTTTTGGAAAAGTAGCCTAACTTGATCAGCTTAGATTTTGTAGGATATATCCTGTCCTGTGTGGATCTGTTTGGGGTGGGTCACATGGAGCTGTTTGCTCTACTCAGGCAAGGGCCATGGTAACTACATCAACTGGCAGCATCTCTCAGATGCTGTCAATTAGTTCAGGTTATGTTCCCAGGCAGTGCTTAAGAACCCAGAGACAGCTGCCCGAACACTTAATAGGACCTAATGGAATATCTTTCTTTTTATTTCAATGAACTGAATTCTTTGATCTTCTTGCCAATTCACATGAAATACGATCTTACTTGGTTTTGGTTTAGGAAGTGAAACAGGAGAAAAAGCTTATTGACTGTCAACTTGAAAAAAAATTGCAAGATATCCACAAACTTGGGGAAGAATTAAATACGATCAAGCAGACTCTAAAGCAGAGCCCGAATTTTGCAGAAGAGATGAAAAGTGAGTTAAGTATTTAAATTTGCAGAACTCCTGTTACATGTTTAATGAGGTATGTTTCCTTAAATCTTGTAAGTTTCATCGTAAATTAAGTGAAAGGTTTCCACTGTGGGATATGATTAGTGTTTTTAACCAACATTTAGTTTGTCCTAAAAGGGAATGAATTTTTGTCTGTCAACATATACAGTTCCTGAAGATACACAATTTTGAAATTAACTGAGGTGTAATGAACTTAGCAGTAAACTGAATGTTATAGAATCTATTTGAACCAGAAAACTACTGTTTGGTAATTCTTTTATATGCTTCGCAGAGTTAAAAATTAAAAAAGTAGGTAGGAAAATGTTATATAACCACTGATAGCTGAGTCTTGCTTGCAGTGTTTGTTTCTAATTGAGAACACAGTTTTTCAGGAATCAAGTTGAAATATAGCTTGTAGTTTTATTGGATCTGACTGGAAAAGGGGGATAGATTCCCGCTTGTTTCTGTGCATCAATCAAACTTCATGTAAGATTTAAAAATGACACTTTCTAATTTGCTTTTACTTTCCTTAAAAGTAGTGCCCAAACTTTTCATTGTTGTTAAACTGATGATTTGGTTTTATTGTATAGAAAAATTGCAGCCCTTACCAGCTAGCTATAGTGGAACTTAATGCACCCCCCTCCACACACCGCCCCCTGCACTGCAGCTCTTGTACTTATCTTTGGTTCTTAGTCGGTTCCTATCAAGACAGGGAAACAATTATTACAGTTTGGAAAATGACCGTGTAGAATTAGACGTTCTTTGGCAGAAGCAGAGTATAAGACTGACCTAGAAGAAGGTCACATACTGTAATGAAACCTGTACTGTTTAAAAAACAAAACAAAACAAAACCCCAAGATACTGCTACTTTTATATAAATATATAATAAAAGAGAGACACAGACACAGCAGGTAGTTACACCTGAGAAGTAAAGACTGACCATCTTGAAGTGTAGACTTGTATCAGACTGCAGCGTGGGATGTTCACAGTGTCTGTGAATACACAGTGTGCGATAGCCTAAGGTGATATAATTTGAGAATAATGCTTTGCACTAGAATTAAAATACTGAAAGTAAATAGTAATATTTAATCTAGAAAATTATCAGTAGAATTGCTACTATTGACTGCCAAAATTTTGATGGAGTTTTCTTTTACAGACAAGAATACTTTTCAGGAAGCAGAGTTAAAGTTACTGGGAGAGAAATTTGAAAAGGAAGAGAACTCCCTTTCACTGGAGAAACTGAAAATAGCTTTATCTGACATGGAAAAGCAACAAGATTCTACCCAAGACCTGCTCAAGGAAAAAGATAATCATATTAAAGAACAAAACTGTAAGATAAGTAAAACGGAAGAAAAATCAGAAGCTTTGCAGAGGCTCCAAGGATTCAAGCAAAGAGAATGTGAAGAATTACAAAAAGAGGCTACTGCTTTTTCTCAATGGAAAAATGAAAATGATCATCTTATAAATAAACTGCAGTCTGAAAAGGAAAGTATGCTGACCCATATTAATGACTTGGAGAGTTCTCTTCAAAGTCAGCAAATCAAAAATCATGAGAATAGTGAGAAACTCAGACTGATAGAAATTGAAAGTGACAGGAAAAGCACAGAGATTAGAGAACTTAAAGACATGCTGGAATGTAAAAGTGCAAAATTAGAAGAACAAAAAAAAGCTTTTGATGAACTTCAGTGGAAAGCAGAATGTTCTGATAAAAAGTACTGTAAAGAGATAGAAAATATGTCCTGTAAAATATTCCAGCTTACCAACCACGTTGGTGAACTAGAAGAAAAGTTACAGTTAGCAGCCACGAAAGGACTGCAAAGGGAGCAATGTTATCAGGACCTGCTTGGTGAATATGAAAAAATATGTTGCCTTGTGAAAGCAAAAGATACTTCAGAAATGACAGAAGATGGAGAAGATAATTTACAAAATGGTCAGGATAAAACCGTTTTAGATAATATGCAACTTGCTGCAAATAGCTCCATTGCTGAAGATCATGGATGTACAAGAGCTCTTCTAGAAGTAGGGCAAACTAGGGATCTGGCCATTTTACAAGATCAGATATTTTCTCTTGAGATTTCCTTAACGGCTCAAAAGCAACTGAATTCAAATCAGCAGCAGTATGAAGACTTACTGCAAATAAAAGTTGAAACAGAAGAAAGAGTATTCAACGCAGAACAGATGCATGAAAGTTTCATGACAGAAACTAAACGGCACATTAGTAACTTGCAAGCAGATATTTCAGCACATCAGAAATTAGTTGAAAAAACTTCAGCTGTTCTTGAGGAAAAGGACACACAACTGCAAACTCTGAATGAAAGATTAGAAAACCGACAAGATGACCTTCAGGATTCCAAGATCAATAATAAATTGCTTGAGGATTCAGTAAGACAGCTGAAGCTCATGTCTGGAACATGGGATTCAGAGAAAAAAGAATTGTCTTCAATGATTTGCTCATATAGCAATAAAACTGAGGAACTTACTGAAGAAAATGGAGCCCTTAGGGATTTAAGCAGAGCTTTAAAGCAAGAACAAATAACTTTACTGGAAGAAAATAGTTTAAAGGAAAGGCAAGAAATAATTTCTGAAATGTCTGGAAAATGCAAGGAGGAGAAACAACGTATTGAATCAAGAACTGAAGAAAGCAAAACAGAGCTTAAAGTTTTGCAAGCAAAGTATAAATTGGTGGAAAAAGAAAATGCAAATATGATGAGCATTCTGAGAGAGCAGATGATTGAATCTGAGAATGTAAAGGCTGAGCTGGCGATAAATGAAGTTAGATTATTGAAGGCAGCAGACACATTGGATGATGTAGAAATGACCAAGACAGATTGTCGTGAACAACTTCTTCCAGCTGAAAATGAACAGAGTCCAAAATCTGAGCAAGTTAATACTGAGAACCATGCCTTGTTCATAGAGCATGATATTGAAATGCTTCAGGCAAAATGCCAGCAATTAGCAATGCAGAGGGAAGTTAACCTGAAAACTATTTCTAGCTTTCAAGAGCACCTTGTTTCTGTTGTGGCTGAGAGAAACCATATTGTCCAAGAACTGAGTATTTTGTCTGAAAATAAAAAAGAACTGGAACAGAAGTATCAGAAGCTACAAGAGAGATGTAAAGAACTGGAGTCAATTAAGATGGATTCTACTGAATTTGTTAGAACGTTAGGGGATCAAGTGAGGACACAAACAAATCTGCCCGAGACTGCAAATCAATTATCAAATGAAAAAGACCATCTTCTGCAGAAGCTGGTCTGTTTAGGAAATGATGCTGTGTCTATCACCTTAGAAAAAATCCAAAACGAAGCAGCAAATTTGAAGAAGGAAAAAGAGCTGATTGTAAGAGAACTGGAAATGATGCAGACTAAATTAAGTTCATCAGAAATGGAAAAGTCAAAGCTTTCCAGGTCTTTGGAAGGCTTGTTAATGGAAAAAGGTGAACTTGCTGCTAGACTCAGCTCAGCACAGAAAGAAGTAAGGCAAATGCGATATGGAATTGAAAAGCTGAAAGTAAAAATTGAATCTGATGACAAGAAAAGCTGCTACATTGCTGAAAAGCTGAAAGAGAATGAACGGAATGCTGACTCTTTTCTGGATAAAATAGAGAGGCTTGAAAGAGAATTGGAAATGTCAGAGAAAAATCTAGAAGATGCAATTATTCAGTCAGAGACTGCTAAAGCAGAGACAGAAATGTTAACAATGGAGAGGGAAGAGATGACTGAAAAGCTGAAATGTTTTAATTTACAAATTGGTGTCCTCACCTCACAGAAAGAGTGCTTAGCTAAAGATTTAAAAGAAAAGCAAGAAAGAATGCTTGAACTAGAGTTTTCGAATTTGGCTACAGTAAAACTGTTAGAAGAAAAAGAGGAAGAAAAGATGCAAATCAAGAATGAGTTTGAAAATACTGTGGTGTTGCTGAAATCTGAGCTCAAAGATATAAGTGAGAAATTAGAGTTTTCTTGCAAGGAGGAAGCAGATGCTAGAGCAAAAGAGCAAGTCTTGATTAATCAGGTGGCTTGTCTTGAGCAAGATAAAACAGCACTATTACAGGAATGTCAGGAAATAAAAAATGAAAATATCAAATTGTCTCAAACAAGGGAAGCACTTGTTCAAGAACTGGTGAATTTTAAACAAAAACTTGATGAAAAGATGCAGGAAAATGGTGCTCTTCAAAAGCTGGTGAAGGAATCAAAGGAGCTATCACACATGCAACAACAACATGAATATTGTCACCAGGAAAAAAAAAGTCTACAGAATTTGATTGCTGAGTTGAAGCTGAAGGACCAACATTTTTCTGATAATGAAACCTTTCTGGATATCCTGAATGTTCTAAAAGTATCTTATAAAGACCTTGAGAAGGAACTGGAATCTACGCTTTGTGAAAAGAATGCTTTATGTAAAAAGGTAATACCATGTCTGTTAGGGTAGAGTTCCCTTTTTAGGGAGTGAGGATAAAGTGTCCTCTGGCTTACTACTTCCTTAAGAAATTATATCTTAAAATAACCAAGCCTCAGACTTTTACAGTAAGCATCCTATTTTTAAAATTAATTTTTCAATGCAGTTACAGAGCTGGAAATGTGACATTGTTTTGTGTAGGATAAATGAGAAGGGTTCTTGAAGGTAGGTATAGAAGTTTAAGTAATCAAATAGTACAGAATAGTTTCCTCTTTCCTGTAGAGCAAAAAGAGGAAAGACAAATTTGTATTGGGTGTATACTCATATTAGTATATGAGTTTTTATATCAAAAATAAGTACTTGGAAGCTCAAAAGAAAGCGAAACAACAGTTGGACACTTGCCATGCGGAAACAGCATTAGCCTTGCTGTGACTCTTGGAGTTGGACCAGCTATGGGAATAAAATAACCCATCTTAAAAACTGCTTGTTGCATATAAGGAAATTCTTTGGAGGTCATGACACATGTAATAAAAAGAATTATGGAAAATTTAATTTCAGGTAAATGAACTGACTGAAAGTCATATTGAGCTGCAAGTCAAGCTAAATGATACTGAACAGAAGATTTCCAAGTTACAGGAAGAATTTACCGAAGAAAGGAACGTGCTTGCTGAAGAAATACAACTTCATCAAGAGCATTCAGAAAAGAACAAAGTTAGTTACTCTGTGTGTAGTATTTCTGTGTTCAAAGCTAGATGCTTAAGTACAGTAAATACGTGGAGGGTGCTAATGTACAGTATCAGATATTCTTGCTTCCAAATTTCCAAAAATTTAATGTTCTGTTCTGAAACAGAGTGTTGATTAGTTAGTAGTTTTTCCCATTTCCTTCTTATCAAAACTGTTTTCTTGACATAAAGACCTCATGTGGATATCTACAGATTGCCAAGAAATTCTATTACAGGCAGTTGGATAAAAAGGTGTAACATTTCTCAAGTTTATTTTAAAACTGAACTACTTTCAGTGTTTCAGTAGCATTAAACTACTCTCAGGACAATGTCAAATAAATAGTTTTTTAGTATTTATTTTCATTTGACATACTTAATTCTCAGAGGCTGTTTTACCATTTAGATAATTTTAAGTCTCTCCAGTCACTCACAGAAGGAACAATGTTTAGAGAGGTAAATCTTTGATTTTGGTGGTGCTGCTTGATTTAACACTGTTGGCAATCTTGCACTCAGCATACCCCTCAGATCATACTTTTTCTTTTTAGAAGACCCTCCTTTGCCTCCTATGATGCCTTTTGTGTCCAGATGTTCCATTCTTTGACTATAGTGTGTGTAGCCACTGTTAAATACTTTCTTTTTTTGTTACTAGGTTGTTTTTGGAAATTCGAAGACATTTCAGATGTAGTTAAATAATTTATTAGGTAACAGTTTCCTCATTGAGAAAATTCTAAATACTAAATAATGTGTATTTCTTTTTACAGATTCAGCTGCATCAAACTATGTCAGAAAAAAATGCACTGACTAAGAGTTTGGAGATGGTCCAGAAAGAACTAGAAGAAAAAGATAGGGAAATGAAAAGAGAAATATCACAATATAAAGACATTCTAAATCAAATAGAGAAAGGGTATCAGGATGCTCTGACTGAAGCCAACCAAAAGGTAAATCAGAAAATGGGAAGAAAGATGCTGTGAGTTTTTAATTCAATTCTGTGGATTTAGCAAAAATTTTCTGATCCTATTGGAAAGGAAATTGTCTTTGCTAACATTATTTCTGAACTGAATATATATACTTACCTTGGAATTCAGTAAGTATTAAACATTTTTCCATATAGCAAGCATTGAAAGGTGGATTTACCTCAACTCAGTAAGTCTTAAGTGTATTTATAACTTATCAGTTATAAACATGTATTATAACTTATACGTTTGAAAAAAGGAAAGCAACAGTATGTTTTAGTCAGAAAGTGGTTGCTTTGGTACAAATGCAGAAGAAAGATTAACCACTTTAGGATATAAGGGCAAATTTGATGGCTATCATGTTTTCTGCAGAAGTATCTGCCTCTGAGTGTGTGCTTAAGGCCAGTAGGACACAGGCAAACAATTTTAATTCTTGTGAATATAAAATAAATTTAAGAACAAGTTATGGTAAAATATAAGGGCTAATGACAGATTTCTTAGATACAAGATTCTAGTATTCAAAACGTATACTCTGCACTTTCAGTTTAAATTCCTCAAAACATACCAAGCAAATTTGTTGTGGAATTCCTGTGCGCTATGATGTGTTCTTAAGTACATCTTTCAAATGCAACTCAATGTCCTTTCTAGTATTATAGTAATTAGGCACATTTTCTTTCTCTAGAATGAAGCAGAAATTGAGGCCTGTCAAGATAAGATGAATTCACTGGAGCACTTTATCATCTCACAAAAATTGGAAATTGAGAATTTGAAGTCAAATAAAGAAGAACTAAGTAATTCCCTTGAAGAAGCTAATCAAACCCTAGGAGAGCTCCTAAAAACTAAAGTAAGAAAAAAAATATCTAAGCATTGCCAATTACATGAGACCCAAGGCACTGTGTAGTAAAATAAACATCGGGTTGGGAAACAGTGCTCCACAGCTTTGTCCCAGCTTTGATACAGCCTTTGTTTCACTAATGAGAACATAGAGCACAGAGGAAACATTGTTACTATTGATCTACATCAGAAAAATTCTGTTACTCGCGCTGCGTCTTAGATCACGTAGAATTGGTTTATGTGGTACTAAACACAGCTGTCTGTTGGCTGCACTGAACATTGCAACTGGGTTATAACATGGTTAGAATGCACTCAAAGGGACTCTGCAGTGCCTTTATTTTCTGTTTGTAAATTACTTTGATGATAGAAGGTACCATGTTCTGTTTGAAGCATTAGTCTTGATACATTGCTCTTAATTTTTGAGTTTATCAATTCCATTTTATATAGAATTCTCATTACAGTTGTTAACTAGTGTAGTTCTCTAAATGACAGACGTGCTTTAAGGGATGATAGAATAGGGGCTCCACATCCTGTGAACAACTGATAGCTGGGGCCTGTTCTAGATGTGTTTGGTTTGCTTGCTAGTTGCACAGGTGAAGTTTAACTGTTCATGTAACGGAATTTCTGTGTTAGTATCCCCTGTGTTTCTCTCATCTACCTTTCTTTTTTTTTGTGTGTGTGTCTTCCTTCTGTCTGTAATTGCTGGCTCAATCTCTGTACTCCCACTTCAGAAATGAGTATCTCTAAAAACAGACTCTTGAAGAAACATAGTTCAATTTCCTTGTAAGTGAACACTGAACAAATTGTAATAAGTTCCTCTTGCACAGCAGTTCTTTACTCTGTAGGGCCCTCCAATGTGATGTTAACCTGTTTAATACCAGCATCCAATGAAATAGTACTGTCAGTACATGCTAGTGACAGAGAACAGTACCTATAGTCATGTAACTGTAGCATACAGAGCTTCTGGCTGTGCCCACCATGTAGTATTTGCACATAGGTTGGTACCAGGCCAGATGAGCAGGGAGAAGCCCAGGAGACTGGAATTGGATGGAAAGGAACAATCTGCTTCTGCTTGGAATAGTATTTTTGAGCTCAAATTCAGAGTGCTGAGCAGGCCTGGGTTTATCTCGCCTCTGTGGTAATAAGATGTGTTAAGGATGAAAAGAAGGATAAAGGACACTCAGGCTAGGAGGGAGCACTTTAGAGTGTTGGTTTGAAACCTTTTACCTGGAAAGCAGCACTTTCTTATGCTGTGTTAATGAAGTGGTAACTGATGGAAAAAGGACTGCTGTCTCAGAGTTCATGCAGCTTTCTCATGGTAGGATGCTAGTCTTGCCATCAGTAATCTGAACATTCAGTAATCTGAACAAGGCATATCTCAAGAGAATAAGTTTCCAATACTGGAATTTGAATTCTTGTTTTTCCTGCTGAGCTAATCGCTTGTATGTACCCATCTAGTAAGAAGATTTTCATGTTTTCATGCAGTAAAGGAGCTGCTATAATGAGGTTGTACAGAAACAAGCAAATGAGTGTAGATTACAACCATGTTCTATAGCTAATATTGCATACCAGTTGAGCTTCCAATGGACATTTTAATGTTTAAATGGAAGAACTATGTTTCTGGTGTAATAACAACACTTCATGTTTCGTAGGCTGATAATATTAACATTATAGTTCAACTGAAGAAGGAAAATGAATTTGCCAAAAGTAGAGCGGAGCTGTGGATGAAATCATGTAAGCAGATTGAACAGGAAAAGGAAATGTTGTGGAAACAACTAGTTGAACGTGATGAATTATTAAAAAAGAAAAATCTAGCTCTGTCAAAATACAAGAAAGAAGGTAACTGAATCTGGATTCAATCCTAATGTTTTCTTAGCAGTCCATTAGTTCATAAAAATTTATTTTTCCCTAAAAATGCTTTATTAGTTATGAATGTATTTCTTAAATATTACATTTTTGTGATTAAACATGACTTAAGGTAGAAGGGGAGTGCTTATCTTAATAGCTAATGTTTGTGTACAAGTTCTCTTACTGTTTTCCAGCAAGCTTTGCCCTCTGATTTTCAGGCTTTGTTGTTTGGCTCGACTCGTGAGAGGCACTGTATTTTAAATGATACTTAAAGAAAGTTGATAGGGAAAATGTTCAAGGATTCTTTTCAAATTTTGTGTGTTTGTTCTCCATTTAGTAAATACATTATTATGTCTCACTTATTACTGATTTTGTTATACACTATCACTCTGCTTTGTAGTTGCACAGTTACAGAACATGTACAATTAATTAAACGATGTGTGACCATTGCATTATAAATTCTTCAGTATGCAATTCTTTATATCAGTTATATGAATAATGATTTTTTGTTTCGAAAGGTGCTGATGAGAAAGCTGAAGAATTACAGGAATCTACAGAAGTGAATACCAGAGAAGCAATTGACAACTTGGAAAAAGACCGTTCTCTAGTTGTTAAATATTATAAAGCAGAGGAAGAAAATGAGATGCTAAAAACACAAGACAGTTTGAGTGCTCAGCTGAAACAGCTAACAAGTGATGCTGTTAGCACTCCTTTGCTGAATTCAGATGACTCATTTACAGTGAGCAATCAGTCTGTCGAAGAGATGAGATCAGATGAAGGTACTACTAAGCCTTCAAGTAAAAGGCAGATATATGAAGACAACTGGGAAGACAATGGAGAACCAAGATCCCTTGTGCCAGAGACTTCATCCAAAAAAAAAAGGAAGAATGGTATCTGTCAGAATCTGCTGCGTCAGGAGAATACAGAAAATGAGCTAGATGGGCTTCCAGAAGTAGTGAAAAAAGGTATTTATCATTATTTTTAAAGGCAAGCATTTTCTGAGCATAGTATGTGGTTTGGTTTTTTTTTTTCTTTTTGCCAAATTTGTTTAACTCTCGGTAAGTAGGTGACAATGCAAATATGTTTGGTGACAGTGTTGGAAGGTGAAAGTAATCAACGAGAGATGAGACAGTGCCAAGGGTTCATGCAGTTTGTGCAGCTGTGATGTTAGATCATCACAATACTTGTATGTTGCATTAAAAACTATTTTGTTAAGAGTTAAGTGGTCCTGGCAGTTACAAATTTGTAGTTCTTCATGATGTGGGCATTAGAGGCTAAATATGTAATATGTAACAGCAAGAAAATTTTGCTGACAGATTTGCCCTAGTCATTTAAAAGCATTATTTGTACCATGCACTGTTCAGTGCATGCACAAAGTTTGAGGAGAATAGATGTAGAGTGGATCTAATCTTAAAGGCCACAACACTGGAGCACCAGAGTACTGTGCCTTGCTGGGGTCACATCTTCTCTACCCATAGTCACACAGTTCATTCAGTATTACTCCCTATGAGGTCAAAGAGGCAGTTAATAGCTATGTGGCATCTGACTGGCAAGTGGTCGGTGGTGAGGGCTGCAGGGGGACTCTGAGGAAGCAGATCAGGGCTGCCCTGTGCTGGACATGGTTGGGCCCAGCTGGCTCCAAAGGACAAAACCAGTCCAGAGGTAGTTGTCACATCTCAGAAAACATGAGTAAGAAAGGGCTGTAAATGCTGAGATGAAAGAAAAAATGCTGTAGCTGGAGGCACAGGAGTAATGGTGAAACAAACTATTATACTAGGCAGGACGTAGGGCTGAGGAGGGTAGTGGTGGCCTGAGCGGGGCTGAGGCAACTGTGGAGGAGGTACAACTCCAGAGGGACTACAACCAGTGGGTTCCTCCATACCTGAGCAACTGCGTTAAAAACAAGGAGCAGGGTCTCACCCCCATCTCCTATGTTTCCATCACATCACTGAAGTTATAGTGTGTGGTGAGGCAGTTGGAACCCAGAAACTGGGGAGGAGAGGTGTTTTCCCCAATTATTTGCTTATTTGTGTGCTTTTCTTTCTTTCAGTACCAGAATCAGTAATTAAAATTGTGTTAATTGGAATACTCTAAATCGATTAATATTCCCTCACTCAAAACTGTCTTGCCTGCAGCAGTAATATATTACCATCTTTGTGAGAATTCAGCTTTGTTCTGCTACAAATGCAATGAAATTAGGTAGCTTGATGTTCCATAAAAGGATTCACTGTAGCAGAAAGTAGCTGAGAAGATTGCACAAGTCAGGGCTTGAAAAATATATTGTACCTTTAACTATCTATTAAATACTCCTTTATAATAAATGTAATTGCAATCGTTAAAGGACAATCTGTAGTTTCAGTGATCACTCCCAGAAGCCAGGATTTCCAAGTCTACACTTTATTTGCACTTTATTTACTAATCTTTATTTACTAAATCTTACTAGCATTATTATTTTTCTGGAAATACACTTATTTTGAGGACATATGTGCCAGTTAATGTTTGACTTCTAGGCCAGACAGATAATAGACAACCTATGGCACTATAGTTCTACACAGAGAAAAATACAAAAAATCAGGAATATCACGTCCCATTATTGTGTTCTGATTGAATTCTAATAAAACCAGTATGTTTTCAGACTGAAGTAATTATCCAGATAATGATGTACCTGTAAAGAAAAAGATCAAATGCCTGTTTGAAAAACTTTGCTCTAGAATTACTGTTGTACCTTGTGTATGGTTTCTAGGTCTTGCATCTGAATTTTGTAATACACGAGGTCTGTTCAGTGATCTTTTTAATCCATTTTCTGCAGTAGAACACATTATTTATTTTAATCAGCTAATTTTATCCTCATTGTGAAAAAAAGAGAAGATCCGTTTGAGAAAGTGTAACTTATTTAGCTCTGTTTAATAAAAGGTGTATATTTTTCAGGGTTTGCTGATATCCCCACTGGAAAGGTTAGCCCTCACATTTTACGTAGATCAACCCTAAATCAAAGAACCAGTCTCCCTGTGACTTCCCCAAGTGAGAAATTGCTTTTGCCTACGCAAGACATACAGAAATGTGGACCAAACGAGATTAGTGAGCGCTCCCGTTCAACACCTGGTGGCAGCAAATCACAAAAGGTAACTAAAAAAATTTTTCTGGGTATGAAAGCCATGGGGAAAGCTAATATGTTCACTAAATGTACCCATCTTGCCAAGTAAGTTTGAGAATATATCATCATTCTTTTCCTTTCTCAGCAATACAGTAAAGATAAGATCATAAATACTGAATTACTAAAACATGACAGAGGTCTTAACCATGCTAGCAATCTGCACATTGTTCCTGTGATGTAATTTGTGACGTCATAGGGAAACCCATTCAGAAATGTAGATTAAATACAGATATATTTTCTATTTCTTATAATGGATATTAAAGAGTAGATATTCCTTATACTGTGGTTTCTTAGGTTTCAGAAAAATTAAACAGCAAAAGATTTAATCTCTGTGAGTCTGAGTTGAGGCTTCAAGTTTTCTGCTAACAACTTTTCTACAGATATTTGAAAGACTGTTAAGCATGTAAATTGGGAACATTTAGATGGTAAAGAAACAAGATTTTAAGGTTATAGGAACAAATAAATACTACAGAGGTGGGGTTTGAAAGCTGATTTTTATTTTAAAAAGAATAGTGACTGAAGTTTACATTTTCAGTAATATGATGCACAGCTGAATGTTTCATGGCACATCAGAATAAGGCATCATTTCTAAGTTGATGCAAATGCTTTGCAGATTATAGAAAAATGCTTCAGCTTTATGACAGAAATAAACCTTTTGTTGTCTGAAATCTCCAAAGTTTTTAACCATGCTATCTCAACCTGAGCAGTAAGAGAATACTTATTATATATAGTTACTTCTTTACCTGAAGGCTAAATAGAAATATGCCAGTAGATAAAAAGTTCTTCCAGTTTGCCAGGTAACACAAAAGCATTCTCTTGGCAATCAGTGGAGTTTGCTGCACAGCCCATAAAGTACATTGGCAAGATACCAAAAGTAAGCAAAGGCAAGAGCCACATAGTTTAGTGGATGTATAGATTTTGAAGCCAGAAAACACTGTTGGGAAGATGAGTCAGATCAGAGTCTCATTTTATTTATTTTTTCTTTTCTTTTTTGTCTCCTTTGAGCTATAGCAATAGGACACTGTATTTTGAAGTGATAGTGAATCTGCTGAATCCATGTGTTAATTGCCCTACTTGCCAAAACTTTCTGCTTCTTTCAGGCATTGCCCAGAGGTCCCTGTTTTCTTACTGTTTCATTAAATGATGCCAATATATTTTATTTACACTTATTTATGTATGTTTTTCCATAACTTTAGAAACATATGGAGAGTGTTGTTTATAAAAAACACTCAGTAGTGCATAAAAGAAAGGAAGCCTTGGCAGCAGAAACTTATGTAGCAATCACCTGCCAGTATGCTGTAAGCTTGTGGTAGGCTCTTGCTGACCATAACCAAGCTTAAAGCAAATAACAAGTAATCAGTAATTATTTTTTTAATTATTTTTTTTTTAATTTAACTGGGGAGGGATTTCCCAAACAGTTCTCTTTGACAAAGCTTGTATTGTCTAGGTCTAAGAACAGGCTATTCCTTACCTTCAACTATATAAGAGAAATCAAGATTTCAGGGTTGTTTTTTCCCCCAAGTGTAAATATGCAGAATTCATCAGTTCCAGGAATTTGTGCCCCTTTTCTCTTGGACATTGTTGGATTTGTGTGTGTTATGTTTTGAGATGACGTACATCTGGGAATTTCTAGAGGAATTGCTCATATTATTTCATTGTTTATTGGAACCATCGAAATGTGGTTGTTTCATGCTTTATTTTAATACAGTAAATAGTGTGTCTTATGATCAAAGTGAAATAAGCCTTCTTTCCTTCTGATAGGTACTCATATGCACTTCATTTCAGACACCCAGTTTGAAACTGATGCAAGTTTTTCTGAGTGTTTAAAATGTGCCCTGTCATTTTCATACACAAATTTATTCACTTTCCTATGTGAAATTAATGTTGAATTTAAATTGAGTGTTTTGACTGCACATCAGTTAAAATGTGAAAGCAGTGGTTTCTGTCCAGATGTCAGCAAAAAAAAGTGACAACTGTTTTATGTTTGCAGAATGTGTACAGGAAAAATGAAATACAGATCTCAGTACCTAATGCCTGGTACCTTAGGCAGTACTCTTAATCTGTTCACTGTTCCTGGTTTAGCTTTTTTTCTGCTGCTAGCAAGTAGATTGCCAGCTGTGTCACAGATATTCCACCTTACACCATACCAAAGCAATTGATGTCAAGTCTCACTGTGTTGTATGTTCAAAGTGATAAATGTCCTCAAACTATTTTTTTTTCTGTTTTCAGTATGTAAATTCCCCATAGTTAGTCTTTTACAGTGAATCTTTTGACCTATCAGAGAAAGCTAATTTGGTTTTGCTACCAGTAAAACAAAACGTTTTTGTTTGCATTACAGGTAAATGATGAACAGCAGTCCCAAGCAGTAGCAGCTTTTCCACCAAGGAAACATACTTCAAGGTCACCACTTTGCCCTTATAAGCAATCCTCAAACACTGTCCCTGATAATAACAGGGAAAGTCGTGTGATGCACAAAGCCAAAAATCCTCTAAATGATCTAGGACTACCTGAGCAAGATGAGCCAAAAAAAACCTGCACAGTGCAGTAAATCTGTGTGGACCTAATCATAACTCAGAATAAATGACTATCAAAAACCAGTTTGTGAAATAAATATCAACTATATGGAGGGCACTATTTCTGTTATCCAATGATTGATATATGCATTCTGCAGAGCTTGTTCTTTAATATTTACTAATACCAATAGTCACTCGAACTTGTGGATTGATAATGAAGGAACAGGTATAATTGATCTGCTCTAGAGTTTTCTGTAAATAATTCTTCATAAATATGTTAAAAAATTAAACCATGGAAAAAGTGGACTACAAGTCACCATGTAGTTCATTGTAGCTTTTTTATTTGTGTAGTGAAGGTTGATTTACAAACGGAAATTAGACTCGCCTATCTATCTCCAAAAATACTAGGTTCCAGGAAAAAAGAAGCAAATGCTGTTGGGTGATTCAAGCTGAAGCAGACTTAATTTGTATGTGCAAACCCAAATATTAAACCAGACATACGGTGCATCCAGTCCACAGGTCCGGCACACCGGCTTGGTATCCCTTCTTCCAGGTGGAATAACAGCAGGGGATGAGACCTGGTCTGAACAAACCCAGAGAGGACGCTGATTTCCCTGAAAATAAGTATCTGCTGATCCATCTCTTTGTACTTCCCAGTATGCACTGGCTTTGACCATAGCTGAAGGTCTTCTTGCAGCGTCAATGTTCACCTCTGCCTAATGGCCCCTGGCGAGCCAGTAATCTTTAGCAAGCTGGGGTTGTGCACTATGTACCTGCCCAGAAAGGACACCATAACAACAAACTATTCTCTCTCTACCAGTAACAGCCGTCTGCTGCTCCTCTGCAGGTTGCCCTTCATCCTGTTACTTGGCCTCAAATGTATCACTTTAGATGAAAATCCTTGCAGGCTTCTACCTGATGTAACTTCTATCTGAGTGGATGCATGGGAGAAAACGGTAAGGTGTCAAGGAATATCTGCATAGAATCCCCTGAGTTATCCCCTTTGCGTTCAAGAAAAATCTTATTTGAGATGCCAAAAGAAGGTAACTCACCTGAAAACAGCATTTAAGATTCTGGTATTATCAATATAAGAAAACCGCTCCATCTAGTTCATGAAAGTGCACTTGAATTTAGGATGATTCATTACAAATAAGGTCACTACAGCAAGCTTGTACATATGAATTTCAAAGGTCTAGTTAGGCTTGCTCAGCAGCACAGCTCAATTCTATGCAAGAGAAAAGGGTGACATCAACGAAACCAGTCATTTTCTAACTGAATAGAAATTACATTCCAATAATTCACATTGTTCACCAGACCAGTTATTAGGAAAGTCAAGCTCCTGTAGGTGAGCAGTAGTGGCTCTAAGACTCTGAGCTGCACAGCAGAGAAGCACTTTCAAGTTATTCTTCCATCAGAAAAGTGTTTCTCCTTTCAACAAAAGTGGGTAATAAAGTTTTCTACTCTTTGACAAAGATTCTTTAAAATAAAAGACGGTGCTTTTAGTCCAAGTTGAACTTTCAAAGTGTAACAAGTGCTTCTCTAATGATACAAAGTTAGGGTTCTACTTGAAGTTGTTAGTTTTACACTTGGAGTGTTTTTCTCTATTTACATATACATCATTATTCTGCCTTGTCTATAGCATTGTTCATTGGAATGCAGTTTATGAGAACAAGTAACCTACTCCTCAGCCAGTCAACAGGCATTTAAAGAAATTCAGCATTTGTCTCCAGTCTAACAGAATAACACAAACCAAAAATAATCCATATGGTTCAAATTAATAAAACCAAGCTATCTTTCAATAACTAGATGTATCAATGGTTGGGGTTGCATCAGTAGTCCTTGTGGCTTTTTGTTGAACATCTCTAGTTGTTTGTTAACTCCAGTATTAGGTAATAAAAACAATCCTTACGGCCCTATGCCTGGAGGCATCTTCCAAGGACAATGACAGAAGCCCAACTTAAAGGATGCACCTATTTTTGCCTCATCTTCTGTCAGTACACAAACAAAGCTGCTCATAACAGTTACATTATTTCAGATAAGGTTTTGTATCTTGAAATTATTTAGGGATCATATGTGGAATTGTACTATTTAAAAAAAAAATTAACTTTCTTCAGGTGGAAGCATGGGTGTGAAAAGGCACTGGTAGCAGACAATAGGGGAAAAAAAACCAACAAACCAAAACTGGAGTGTTTTATTTATCCCAGTCATTGTTTTGCTATTTTAATCTGATGCCTTGAAAAGTGTCCCACTTGGAGAAGAGTGTGGAAAAAGCATCTATCTTTAGAAAGCTGTCTGATCTCAACTAGACAAATTTAAACAGCTATGTTATAATGAGATATGTAAATATTACTAAAGAAAGGATTGAGGCTTATTTATTACATTTTTTTCCAACTGGCCATGTTTGGCTAATATAGGTGAAGATTTCAAAAAGATCTCAAGGTACTTAGATAAATACCTAAATCGCTTGAAAATAAGACTTTGTATTCTAGATTCTATTGCAAACCAACAAAGCTTCAGGTCACAATTCATGTAAGGTTTTGAAAGCTGTATCAAAAACTTAATTTCTGACCTATCTGTGAAGCAAGTGTGCAGTAGGGAAAATTCAAAATACCTCATCAGAATTCCTGGTAAGAGGAGCGCATAGCACGTGTGCTGTCAGTGTCAGCTATCGGTAATGAATGAAAGGATGCATGCATTTGGCTTTCTCTTCTGACTGTGAAAGTCTCTGTAAAAATGCCATCTTTGGTGCTCTGGTATTGTTCTTAGCGTGTGAGCCTGATGATTGCCATAGTGACACTGTGTTAGGTCACGGGAAGATGTGTTAGCTGGATCTCTTCTTTATTTTCCTGTTTGCCCAAGGTTTACATTGTATTGGGTGTAAAATCTGGTTTGTTGTCCTAACTAATTTTGCACGCTTTCTGAAATGCCCAGAGCTATAGGTTAAAAGCGTGTTGCAGGAATGCTGGCATCCTTTTGCTGTGTGCCATTACAGCTGGTGGAAGGGTCTGGTTGGTTTGTGATGTTCAGCTCTTTCTTCAAGCTTTGAACTATTCTTCTTCTTTCTACCTAGTAATGAAAGGAAAACATAAAAGGAGGTTTGTTTGTCTGCTGCTCTTCCAGGATGATTATTAAGGTTAAGGGCTGATGTTTGAGCTGATCTCTCGTATGTCAGAATCTAAAATGCTCCCAGGTCAGATCCTGCCCTGACTTCTTGCAGCCCACTCAGCTGTGGAGAGAGATCCCCAGGGGTTCCCCAAGCCTGGAATGCAGGAACAGCACAGCAGTGGCAGCCTAAGGGAGCACGGCACTTCCCATGACAGCCACAATCTAATCCACTACTGTTTGGATAGAGTTTCTACAAGATTTTTAAAAATTAATCCTTGGTAGGAGAAATGCCACTTATTGACTATGGGCCTATGGTACTTTCTCAAGCATCAGCTTCTAGAAAATGTTCTGTGTTGCACTGTGGTTCTGCTCTTGGGACAGTGCTGCCATGGCTCATGTTTGTTGGCTCACAGTGGGCTCACTCAGAAGTATCTGCCCATCTGGCAACCACCGGTGGGAGGGAAAGATGGAGTTTAAGGAAGGAACATATTCTCACTATCCAGCTTACTCGTTTTGTTGATGTGCCCTACAATTGATGCAAATTGGTATACTTTAAATAGAGGAATTAAAATACCAGGTGGAGCTATGGTGAATCCAAGTCTATGCAGTCTCAGGCATGTATGTTGAGCAATAATCCCGTAGTGCCCTAAAACCTTGAAGGTGACTGAGAAAAGTGCAACACGCATCTAATGTGGATTTTCTTTGTGATGTATGTTGCAAATGTATTCCCTTCAAGACAGGGAAAAAGAGCTGAACAATGTAAACGTTCTGTATGGCAGGGAAAGTACTGTCACACCATGGCCTGGGTGCCACCTCCATAGCCCAGGTTCTCACCTCTGTGGTAAGAACGCTCCAAACTCATCCCAGAATTGGTTTCAGCTGCTTGAGACTGTTTGAGACTTCAGCTGTTTGACACTTACAGCAATTCCATCTCCCTCTGCTTTTGCCACCTTATCCTAAATAGCCACAAACGACAGTAAGTAATTTTCTGCAGAAGAAGAGTAATTCAGAACAGTTGCTTGAACTTTTTAAAGATGTTGACAACCGAATACATGGTAGACTATTGTGAAAGCAGATTGCATCAGCAGTATTCAAAAGCAACATTGTGGATTTGCTTAAAATATGGACTTGTGTATCTGTACAGGATACAGTTCTGGTGACAGGAGATAGGCTGATCACCTCTGTTATATACATGTGTGCGTGCATATTCTCTAACACTCTTCCAGGCACAACCAAGCACTTATTTGAGTGCAGAGTTCAGAAGCTATCTGGAACTTGGAAAAAACAGGATTTAACTATAAAACAGTTAAATCTGCTTAGCATTTTGCATTGTTTTCTTTGTCTTCTTGGAAACTTTTTTAACAGCATACAAATAACGATCTCTATTCGTAATTCAGCTGTTGAAACACTGAGGTGGATGTGCTGATGATTGATGGGTGCACAGAAAAATCAGCAGCTTTCTGTGGTTTTTTTTTTTTTCTGCTACTGTGGTTCATAAATTAAACAGATGAAAGCTTACTGAGAATCTGCTCTCAGTACTGGATGCTGTTTCAGGGTTCCTTTATTTAGAAGGCCTGCCAAGTACCACGTGAAATACAGTGTAAATGCATCTGATACTGTGAAGATTGCCTTTCTTGCAAAGTTGGTGTATACACTTTAGATTACTGACTTTTAATTATTTTTTTAAAGGCAAAACGGGGAAGTGGGAATTTATTTGCCATGGCTGTGGATTGCTTTGATATTTCCACTATAGAGAAAGGAAAATGTTCTGTATTCTCTTGACCTTGTACTGAAAAATAACCTGTTTTCAGTACTATTGGTGACATTTAAAGATATGTGTGACTTTAGTCATTGTCTGGCACTGAGTGATTGAAGATTTTAGTTCTCTGGAGGAATATGGTTTGGATCCTTTTTAACTAACTTAGATTCAGATCATGAAGGCTAAAAGTAGTAATGGAAATGACTGGTACTTCATCCTTTCACTTTTTTTTTTCTCATCAATTTCTTGTGAGTGATTCCAGAGCGAAAGACTGTTTTGTGATTCCCAGATCTCCTACTTGCTTAACTACTTGTTTGACTTTGCTAGCTGCTCTTTTACCACTCTCTCTATTTAAGTGCTTGGTGTCTGGCTCCTGGTATTATCTTCAGATCAAGATTGCTGCTGAGACAGGCTGTTACACTTGGCAGTAGTGGTTTATATCAAAGAATCTGAAGAATGGTCTCCCATTAACCATAAATACCCTTACGTAGTGGTTTTTAGTATAAATGGGAAGAATGACCAAATGACTGATCTGTTCAGGTGTCTAGATTCCCATTGCTGGCTTTGACACAGCAGCCTGCTGCCTGGGCTGTGAGCATCATTTCAATGTGCTCAAATGACATGGAAACAATGGAAGGTTAGTGAATCAGCTGGAGAAAAAGGAATACAGCCTTGAAAGCTCTGCCAGAGCTTCCAAAACATATGTAAGTTCATGGGTAGATTTCACACTGTGAAGAGCTTAGAACTAAAAGGTGGAAAAACTAAAGTCTTGTCTTTGCTCTAATGCTGATGCTTAAAAAAACCCACACAGTCAACCACCCTGTCGTAGGTCTGGTGCTGGAATAGCCTCATGAACACTAGGGTTGTACTACGCTCTGGTGAGCTCTAATAAAGGAAAGCAAGTGTCTCTTATTCCATATCTCTCCATCAGCAGAAGAAAGTGTGGGATTACAGACATTTTAAAGGCAAGCCTCCCGGTTTCAGCCACCACAGTTGCTATTTCTGCATTGCTGCATTGTAAAAACGCTGATGGGAATGTAAGCAAATTGCTGGCTTGCTGTAGCAGGCAGGAGGACTCCACAGATTCGCATCGTCCCTGTGGTATGCTGGAGGTACTGCTATAAAGGCAGTAATGCAGCTATGATTATTCTTCTCCTCGCCTCTCAATTAACCAGTACTGCACATATTGTTCCCTGTCAAATATCTTATTTTGTCGGGTGCCAGAGAGCAGTGTTGTTCTCTTTTCAAATTGCTGGTTTGTACTGGCAGTATTTGATTGCCTTAAAATGCACTTTCTACATCCATTTTCCTCAATACTTAATTAACTGGAGAAAAAGACTGAAATGTGGTTTCAGTTAAGTAGGTGTTTCACTTTTGTCCCCACTAACTCATTCATTTATTTCCTCTGTCTCACTCAAGTGGTCTCAGAGACTTTATCTCTTGCATTCGCAAGAAATTTTGCAGTCCGGAATGTCTCCCTTATAGCTAAATCCCCACAGAAATTGCATCCCAAGCTGGGAAGAATCAGAGAGGCAAGACTGTAGAAGAGGTGGTGAAAAGCAATCCAATATCAAGCCAAAACTGCAGAGAGTGGAAGTAAGCAAAGCACACCTGGTCATTTCAGAAGACTGTTTCGCTGGCTGTGGCAAAAAGCCACCTGCCGGAGACAGTGGTGCAGTAACATCTGGAGAGCCCAGTTGCTCAGGAGTCACAACACACTGCAGGAATTCTTCTAACTTCGCAGCGAAGAGTTTCATTTTAACACTGCAAATGCAGTTGCCATCTCCACTAAAGCAGCACAGTGAGAAGGAAGGGCTGCTGTACCAGACCACAGCTAGCACAGCACTAGCAATGCCTGAGCAGCACCCAGGTGCTTCTCTGCCTCTACAGAGACGTTGCTGGGCATCTGTAGTGCAGGTCACTGCTGGAAAACACGTGGCTCTCACCTTTATCCCCCTTCCCGTGGTGTGACGTGTTCTGTCATAGGAGTCCATGGGAAGGTGAGGGTCTGCAGGCAGTAAGCTACCGTGGAGCAGCAGCTCCGTGACACACGTTGCATAAGGTAGCAGCAAGTTTGCCTTTTCTTTGTAAGAATAATGTGTAATGTGGAAGACTGCTACTAAACCACAGCCCAGGACTCCATATGGTCTAAGGTTATGCCTACGGTGGACATTGGTTCCTCAGAGATAAGAGACCAGCTTGAAGTTCCAGAATTCACTGGAGCAAAACAGGGATTTTGCTTTTTCCTTCCATTTTTTTTTTCTTTTTTTCTTTTCTTCACGTTTTCCTGCAATATCATGTGTTTATCTATTATAGCCTTACAGAGAGCTAAGAGCATTTGAGCAAAATGCATTAGTGGCCCAGTATAGATGTAATGGGAGAAGGGGAAATGGTGATGAACTATGCGGTTTGCAGTTTGGGAGCTGAACTAGTTAGTAGCAGCCAAACAGTTCATCTATCTTGGAAAAATGCAACAGAAGATTTTGAATGGCAGGTGGTTGCAAAACGGACTGAGAACACCTGACCAGTGTGGTTTCACTTGCACAAGACTGAGAATATTAGTGTTACAGTAAGAATGAATCAAGTAGAAAATGGATTACAGGTTAATCAATTAGGATTACTAGAGCATCCCCTTGGAATTTTTGCTTTATTAAGAGACAATAAATATGATGGCCTCTTTTTCATCCGTTGAAGAAGACCTGTGGGTATTCATGACACAAAATGGAGTCTAGAAGCTCCAGAAAAGAAAGGGAAAAAGGATGGGTGGAGTTAAAAGCTATTCAGCAGATTCTGAGGAACTTGATGTGAAAATCTTAAAACTCCACTTCAATTTGAAGGTCATTGCAATGGGCATTCAATTGTAAGCATTTTATCAGAAAATTAGTTGTTCTAGTTGAGACATATTAAGGCCAATGGATAATCCACTCTCCATGAGCTGGAAACACATAATGTCCAGTGCGTCAGAAGGAATCCCTTTTTTATCTCAGCATACTGGTGTCTAGAAAAAATCCAAACTCCCTGTGATAGACATCCCGTGGATTTCTCTAAGTGCAGTTCTAAAGGTCAAGGGATTGCTTTTTCTTTTGAGAAGTTTATGGCCTTGATAGACATTAAGAAATACCCAAGAACAGTGAAAAAAGGAACTTTTAAACCTCCTCCACAGATTTAAAGCAATTCTTATAATAATTTCTGAACTAATCTAAAAGTCATTAAAACCTATCCGCAAGGCTGCTGTTTGTAAATACTGTATCTTATATCTTCTGTGTACTGTTTTGCTGAGTTGCCTGCTAAAGTGAACCTTCAACAAAAGGGAAAAAAATCCAGTAGAGCAGCCAAGGTTATGGAAGGCTGAGGATTGTGAGAGCACCTGCACAGTGCCTTGCCAGCAGATTTCATCCTGTTTTAACTATGTGAGTGTCATCTT
Organism: Pedionomus torquatus; assembly: GCA_013398155.1. Lineage (NCBI taxonomy): Eukaryota > Metazoa > Chordata > Aves > Charadriiformes > Pedionomidae > Pedionomus > Pedionomus torquatus. The sequence goes on along the minus strand of VZRU01016781.1, from coordinate 982,611 downwards.
TTCCTCTCTTTTCTCCTCTAGATCTAATTTTGGAGCTTGCTGATATATAACTAAATTGCTAAGCTTGGTTTCAGTGGCTAAAGTAATCTGTCACCTATGAAGGTGTGTATGTGTTCTGTGGCTGTGAGATGGAGTGTTTTTACACGATTGTCATCCATTTATATTTTCCAATTGTCTCTGTGTATGGAAATCCTGATTTACATAGGCAGATACCTGTGTGCTTGAAGAAAGCAGTATTTGCCACTCCCATATGCAATGGGAAGAAATGGAGCAACATTTTAGTATACACAACTATGCAGTATATACTGCCAGAGCAGGTATTGAAATGATTATGTCCACTGTAAAGTTCAGAAAAAAAAATAAGAAATTGAAATGAAACTGTTCACAGTGGAATTTCTAAAAATACTAGCCTTGCCACTTTGCGAATATGCCTACTTCATGTCCCATGCAGAAGTTAACTTGTTTCACAGGACATTTCCCCTTCTCCCCATGGTGGGGCCACTGGGTCAGTACTGGTTTGGAAGAAAGTTTCCACATACCAGATCACTGACATTTTCTGTTGTGAGAAGAAGAAACTTGGGTCCTGTGCTCATCTCAGAGCAGTCATTTTCATTTTTACTGGTTTACTTTTAAAACTTTCCCATGTGCAGTATCTAATTATGGTACATTACAAAAATCTGTATTTAAATGGTAACAGCGCAGTGCTGAAAGGCACTGTTGGTAAATTGCTTATTCACTTTGATGATTAAGCCAGTAATTATTGCATTAGCATCCTAAACCACACTTGTCTGCTGTTATATCTCCTCCTAAGGCAATCCCATGAGACGCGATGGGCTAAGTAGAAAGAGTGTGGCACTTGAAGAAGGGAAGGGCAAAGAATATGTAGGAGATAGTACCAGGGGTGAAGCGGAGGTTGCTCTCTCCTGTATCTGCTCCAGCATGACTCAGGATAGCACTGGGGTGTGGAAGATCAGAAATGTCTGAGAAAAGTAAAAAACAGACCTTTCCACTACCGGCTATGAAAAACCCTATGACACTTTCTGCCAGGTCTTATCACTGAGCCTATACTCACACAGTAATCAAAGCAAATGGTTTTATTTGGTAGAGTAAGGTGGCCTTTCAGCTTCCATGCTGCTGCTGTGTTCTGCTGCCTCTGCTAGTCTGTGTTCCTGTCCTGAAATGTTTGGTAACACCGCTGGGTGCCATTTATCAGCTGTCTTCTACCTCCCCCTCACCTGAGGTAAATCTTGTGATGTCTTTCCACTGCATTTTTTTTGAGAATGAACGCTTTATGATCCTCCCAAAAGCAAAGGCATAAAACACGTGTGAGACATTACTTTGTATTTTCAGGAGCTTTCAGCTTTATATGATAAAATTCCAGGAAATAAGTTACTTGGAACAGTTTGCTCACTGGAAGACAGATGGGCACCGGATCCTGCACCCCTGCAGGGGTTGTGTTAGTTTCCTATCAATTTCCTGAAATGATGCACTTACAGCCCCATTTCAGTGGCTACTTTGAGCCCAGGAGTGACAATTTTTTCCACCATCCTGGATTCTAAGAGCTACTCTGTTACCTGTATCTCTTAGCAAGAACCGTAATTTTTTTCTTTTGAAGGAAATATTTTTCATGGAATCGATGTCTTCTTGAATTGTGTCTAAGTATGGATCGGGTTTTGAGACAACTATTCTGCAGCCGAAACCTCATCCTTGAATTTCTAAAGGTATAAAACTGCCTGGTGTTGGTTTTGAGGGAGTGGGTAGCTCAAAAAGTCTTCTTCAAGCTTTCCTGAGTGGAGGCCACTTCATTACTAGAAGAAATGGGGGAATCTGTTCACTCTGTGAAAATTTGTTCCAGAAACCCTCTGGTTTCTTAATCAGTGTGCTACAAAAAATATACAGTTCTAAACCACACAGGAATGTTTGAACTGCCAGGTCCAGATAGGTGAAAAACAACATCAGCTGAAGATTCTATGCAGGCCACAGAATGCAGTCGGCAAAGGCAGTAAAACAGCGTGAAGAGCAGAAATAAATCTTGGTGGGAAGAGTGGTGCACGCCTTCTCCTGGGCACACTATTTGAAATTGCATGTTCTAAAGCAAAGAAAATAGCTCCTCAGACATACCTTGATGAGACAGATTGAAAATTGCCTTGCGCTGGAGTCCAGTGAAAGAACTGCCCTCTGTGCCCCTGCCTGTCCATCAATAACTATGCCATGAAGGTACATTGAGAATAACATAAAGGGGGAAAGTGCTAGTTGTTTCAAAAGGCCCTTGTCTTTGAGCACTGTCCTTTCCTCTATGTATGTTTCTCATATACTCTTTCTTCTCTGCTTCCTTCCCTCTTATACAGTTGCCATCTTTTTTTTCTTTTTTCCTAACGGAATTAGGCAATGAATCGCTTCCTTCTACTTCGCAGTCCCTGCATAACATCCCATTGAGTGCATACCCTTCTCCCTGGAAGAGCAACAGTGCTACTCTTTCAAAGCTGGAGAAGAGGCCACAGGTGCTACAGCCGCAAGTTCCCTGGTGAGTGGTGGGGATTGCTTGGCTGATGCGTGGCCAGATATGGATGGTGGGTCAGGCAATGTGGCTGGATTGCCTGAACTGGCAGGAGACCTGTTGGATTAGGCAACAAGATCTCAGACACTGTGCTGGAGTAAGTGCTAGCAGGAACTTGGAGAGGGGCCTTTGTTTTATACAGCAAGTACACAGGGGAGCAAATACCCAAATAAGAAGTTGGCAGGCATCCAGCATGGGTAAAAAAGCACTGCTAAGACCTTGACAAATGTTTCCATCTTCTTATTTTGGCTGTCTGGTCCAGAAAACAGTGATAGTGGAAAAAAAAAAAGTTTGAAGACAAGAAACTGAAAGAAGAAAACATATTTTTGTAGGACAAAAAGCCCACTCACTATGGAATTCCTGTCCATCCACTGGCCAATTCACTTTTAAAAGTCTTATAGCAACTCAGATTTCATTACTTCTCTTGTGGGAGCTGTGCCTGTTTTGATAAATGTCATTGCCCACAAGCTTCTCCTGGTGTAGGTTATGCTTACACTTCTCATTTAATCCCTGTTCTCTGCCAATTAATTTTATTTGTCTTTTCTGAGTTTCTTCAAAGTCTTTAGTTGGTATTTTTGCAGAGGAAAACACTAGGATTAAGCTCCATTCAGGTGCAGAACATTATGTTTCTAGATATCAAAATTGTCACAACAATATATAGTCAAAATCCGCTACTGTTTACAAACTCATCCTTCTGGAAGTGCTGGGAGCATTCTGGAAGAAGAAATCAAGTATCTTCTGTCTCCGATTAAAGGATTCTCAGCTCAGTCTCTGAGGCACTCAGGGCCTTGCAGGAGTTGACTTTAGGAATACACTTAGCATTCTCTAGTCAGATGTAAATTACATATCCTCTCAAATTGATATTCTGTTGCTGACCTTTTTTTTTTTTCCCACAAAACTGACTGAAAATTCACTAATTTCAGCTCGCATCATTCCTCAAACATTCTTGCTACCTACTGGCTGTCACTCAGACCAGCATCTAAACAGATACCAAAACACCATCTCTCTCCTAATCGTGGCACTTTGAAAGACAAAATAACCATCTGCATTCTAATTATTTTATAATTCCTTTGATTGTTATTTATTCATCATGCAAAGCATATGCATAACTCCCACATGCATAGTGTTGAAGAAAGTACAATGTAAAATGGCAGCATTACAAATTTGCGGAAACAAGTAAGCAAAGGTAGCCCATTTAAAAGCCACACCATGCCACACCATGTCACCTCCTCAAATAGAAATACTTCCACCTGAAGCTGCTGTAGCAATCATGGAATTGTCAGAGTTGGAAGGGACCTCTAGAGATCATCTATTCTAACTTCCCTGCTAAGGCAGGTTTGCCTGCTTTATAGAAAAGAAGAGCCTGGCTCCACCCTCTTTCAACCCACCCTTCAGATACTTATAAGCATTAACATGAGCTTTAGAATGCAAAGTCCAAACCCTTGACCATGAACCACGAATCCTCTGGATCATCAGAGTGAATGAAATGCCCTCTTGCAGAGAGGCCCTTAAGGTCAGCTCTAGAGGAGGACTCAAGCATCAAATCCCTCTCAAGGCTAGAGCTAGCAGCTTCACTCCCTGCAGGACATGGGAGAAGTGTGGGACAGAACCCCACAACCCAAGTTGTGTGCACTGGACAGAGACCCTCTGACAAGCAGTTGGCAGGCAATGCAAGTGGGACACTGACTAAACACTTGCACCTTCTGTGGAGCTCAGAGTTCTGCTCTAGGCCCCCAGGAATGTGTATTTTCTTTCATTTTTTTTTTCTTTTTTTTTTTTTTTCTTTAATACAGAAACTGTAAAGAAGAAAGCATTTAAATCTCATAGTTATTGGGAAGGAGGAAAACATAGTGACTTCTAAATTAGTGCTGCAACCTCAGTTTACAGTGCTAGTGTCTCCCATTTTGCTCCTACTATCTAACCCAGAGGGACAGGTTCAAAAGCCCAGTTGAACCATCTGCTGGTGAGATGTGGTGGTAGATTTGGGTTTCCCCAGTCTGGGAAAGCACTGAAATCTGCCTACCCATATTTCATGGGCAAAAGCTTCAACCAGCCTGGGGCAACAGCAAAGATAACGACAGTGCTAATACCATCTTCTCTGTGAATGACTTTTAAAAGGAAAACGGTATGTTCTTTCCAGTTTTTCAAAGCAGAGTTATAAGCCCTGCTCTCAGGAGAGGGCTGCAAGATCTGGATTAAAACAGGTGGAGGTGCTTACGCTCATCCTAGAGAAGGTGCCAGACTTGCAGAGGAGAGAGACAGGACTGTGGCTGTGTATTTGTGCCTAGCGTTTCCTATTGTCTCTCCTCAGGCCGCTTCCCTCTCAGCATGTGAGATTTTCAGATAAGCATTTTGAGGTGTTTAATTCTCAGCAGGAACCACATGGAGAACCTTAATGTTGAAATTAGTTTTGTATTCTGCGCTGGTGACCAAATTCCTAAAAGCAAGCTATTAAACAAGGTCTTCTGACTGGATGTAGTCACAGCCAGCAAGCTTTTCTTGCCGGTCTGCTCCAGAAAATAGCTGTCACAGCAAAAAACATGCAGCAACAAAAATTCTTTGTAAACAGTTTTTATGTAATTAAAGCCACTCTGCACGTTAAGTACATTATCTGTCTTTTAGAAACCTTCTTAGACTAATACACAAAAATGTATCAGTCCTCCATGGAAATGTTTGTACTTTTTTTGCTGTGACTGCTATTTTCTGGAGCAGACCAGCAGTAGTTTCTCCTTGCCTTGTATTTAAATTGCATAGCAGTCGATCTGCCATAAATTGTTGCTCAGCATTGATGTACAACATTTCTACTGGAGATGACACAAGTATTTAATAATAGACATTTTTTGCTCACCTCATCAAGGTTATGCCTCTTGCTTTTAATGTGCATTTGAAATACATCTTCCAAGGCCCTTAAAAAAAAAGGAATAAAAAGGAACATCAGTCCAAGAAAAAAAAAAAAAAAAAAGACTGTTCAAAGGCCCTATATACCACTCAGCCTGTCTTGCAGAGCACTTAAAATACATCCCAGCTTTTCACTTTTGCTCCACCCCCTCCCTGCCCCTCCCGTACCTGTGAATGAATTTGGAAGATAAAATCTGAAACATTTGAAAGTTGTTGAATATTCTCATTCTGAGTGCATGCAGTTTGGCAGGAAGTCTGCTGGGGAAAGTCTTTCATGTATATAATTTCACTTCTTCCAGGTTTAATATGAATATCTCATATTGGTGCTCTCCATTGCAATCTAGTAGTCCCCCTCTGTATTTTCATAGGGCCTAAGCCTCTCTGTCGCTACTTACCTCCTTTGTGTCTTAATTGCACCCTCAGAATCATTATGAACCTCTCCTGGACCAATCGGACTGAGGGTACCAAGTGCTGGGCAGTGGTGCATGCGGCCTCTTGTACGCGTTTACAGCTGTAGTTCCTTTCTCTGAGATCCTGCATTACTCATAGAGGACTTTTGAACTGCTTCTACTGCCCAACACTTTTTAAACCTCTGAAGGTCATTTGCTTGGTCTCTTTGTTCTTGGGCCTCTTTCCTAGTAACGTTTCAGGGAAATACTGAAGATTTAACTTCCATGGTCATAGCTTTGTTAACTAGGAATACTACAGAAAGAGAGATGCCATCAGAAAGTGCTCTCAATATTTTTCTTGATGGCTATAACCAGCTGCAAGCAAAAGATGTGCTCATGTTGATGAACATCAGTACAAATAAAGATCTAACTGACTACAGAAATTAGGTCTCTCTAAGTTCTGAAATCATAATTTAGTTAATCTAAACCAGTGCTTGTATTTTCAGACAATCTTAAAAAATGAAAATATCTGCAATGAGCTGGAGGGCTCAGCATAGCTGTATATTTGAATTAGGAGGACATTTACAATTTCATCTGTAGAGAATCTGGTCTAAATAAATCAAGATATTAAAATATGTATCTATCATATTATTCCTCCAGCAGATTAACTGAGGCCATTAGTTGTGTCTTTTCTAGTCTGTCACAAAATCTATTTAGAAATTCAACTTTTGATTTAAAATGAAAGGCCACTATTGATTATTCACTTACATTCTGCAGAGAAATTAAAGTCTGTTATTAGAGGCTACCCAAGAAAACAATGGATGACTTTTCATGTATTTTTAGTAACATTTATTTTTAAAGGAAGAGTGCACAGCATTTAAGCAACCTCTATCTAAAGTCAACAGAGAGGTGCAGTCACCCTACAAGCCTAAGCACTGACAACGTGGTGCCTCACAATGTTCTGGACTGGGCTCAGTGTGGAAGCACACGCACTACCCCTGCGGCTGTCACATCATACAGGTACAACTTTGTGCTCTCTTGTTTGGTTTTCACTATCTGTAGAAAAAAAAAATATTTTCATAAGGATACTAATCTTCCTATTATTATGAGGGCTGCCATGCTGTAGATTTTTGAGGCTTTAATTTGTTTTAATTTTCTTTTCCATGTGTATGGCCAGGCATGATACTTAGCAACCTTTTCAATGTGTGGTGAGTCGGTGTTTTTTAAATCTACTACTGTTCCTCCCTGTGTAAACAGAACATTCAGTCCTAATTTGGGCCTTGAAGTTTGTCTAAAAACTGCTATACCTAGAAGGAAGGAAGACAACTCTTACTTTAAACTGACTTCTCGGAAAACAAGCAAACAAACTTGTGTTAATGGCCGCTTAAGAAAAGTATATTTAAAAGAGCCTTAGGGATTTTAACTGAAAACCTTTAGAATGAAAGGGAAATATTTTTCTTTGGTCAGACTGAGTTTGATTGATTTCAGGGGCTTAGCAGCTCTCCAGCATCAAAACATAGCATGTGGTAGAGACCAAGATCTTAACCACTGGGGTTAAACCTTCTATCAAAGGAAGAGTTTCTCCCATTTAGGATGCAGGCCAGAAAATGGCATAGAAAAGGAGCACATAGCATTGTTTCTTTCAGCAGGCTTACAAACAGAGTTGGGGTTTATTGCAGCTCTCTAAACATAAGAAATGTGTAAGATTTCTATTAGAAATGGAAGTGCAAGGTGGTACGTGTGACAGCGTGTCGTGTACGGAACATGAAACCAGAGAAGGATGCTGTAGTTAGACACTGGCAGCACTGGGCTCCAGCCCTTAGATCGTTGACTTGATAGCACATACATCCTAAAGAAAGCAATTATTGCATTTATTTATTTTGCTCTTACATGAGGTAGGAAGAACTCTAAATACAAAATCTTTTGCTGTGATGCACTTTGCTAGGGAAGATTTATTGTAGCTCCATGGATTGCTAGCTCTGGATGGACTGGGCACTGGAATGAGACTGTTGTAACAATAATGTTTATTTCTGTACTATATAAGGGAATGAGCTTGAGAGCAGGGTCAGAGAACATAATGTTGCTGTGTTTCTACTTAAAGTTACTGGGAAATAGGAGGCTTGCTGAAAATATTTTCTGTTCAGCTACTCATTTTAAATTATGACTCCTGTAAAGTGCAGTCACAAAAGTATTAATCACATTACGCTGATTTCATGTTTCATGTTAACCTTATTAAACCCACCAATTCTTCTCACTGATTGAATAATTAGTCAAAATTTTGTTACTGAAAGGAATAAATACGAAATGCAAAGTACTTACTCTTTCTGATAACAACTTCTAATCAAAATATCATTTGTAAGATCTTGAAGAAAACGAAGATACTCTTCTTCTCTATACAAATACACAAGCTGTCAGCATCTTCTTTAGCATACACGGCATACAAATAAGGCTTACAATACCATGCAAACAGGTTGCAGTTTTAGAGTAATGAAACTAAATCAAATAAAGTATTTTGACAACATATTCAAAGTGATTAGTCTACTTATTCATATCCTTTTTTTACTGTCCAGGTGTATACTTTTTAAAATGACTAATTTTCACAACTCCCCAATTACGTTAATCCAGTAATTTAATCCATTAATTTCATTAATCAAGAATATCTATGCCCTTCGTGAATAATCAGTAGCTCCAATAGACAAAATGTAGGTATCAGAAGATAAATTATTATTAAACTTGTTTGTTTAGTTACTATTTACTTTTAACATATTTAGTTTGCATACAGTAAGAGGGGACTAGGTGGCATGACTCAGAAAATCTCTTCGAACTTTCTGATCCTGAGCAAGAACCTGAATCCTGCATCCCTAATAGAGTCCCTTTTACTCACTACATAAAGCCATTGGTAATAGTTTTGTGCTATGTTTTAATTCTCCACTAGATTTCTACTCTATAATCTGATATAAAACTTAGAAACAGTTAAAAGGGACAAACAAATATTTAAACTTACTTTTCTTCAAGTTGTAACCCTGGAGAAAGTGGCATTTCAGAATGGGGGGTCTGCAACTCATGGTTCTGCCACAAAGAAGTAAAGAGGAAAAGTAGATTTTTTTTTTTTTTAATTATTATTATCTTTGTATCAACATTTTATATTTCCATCCAGAGCACCAGGGGGAAATCTGATTTCGTAATACATCAAAATCACAACATCATCATACTGAAGCGACAGACCAGTTCATGTGAAATAAATGTCTTGAGTGTCAATCACACATATAAATGAAGTCTTAGCATTAGTTGGTTTGTGTTAGCAGAAATGGAAACAAGCTTGTTTAACCTGGGAAAACTCATGCAAATGCTATAAAGGAAATCAGAAGTTCTGGCAAAATAGAAAATGTTTGCAAACCTTATTCAAATGAGGCAGCTTTTTCTTTAAGATTATGTGCAAAATAGATTTGTATCTTTGAAAGATGACTTAGAAAACCAGATTGATATTGAAATTATCTTTTGCTGTAGATTATCAAATGAAAATAGGAGCTTCTCTTGACAGTGTTGTAAAATGAAGGTTTTGGTTGTTGGAACAGGGAATAGTCACAGGTAACACAGGGCTAGCACAAGTCATGCCTGTGGTGCCTTGACTGAACCATACAGAAATTCTGTAAAGAATTCTGTAATCACTGATTCTGTAAAGGCATGAATAACCTAAGGAATCTTACAAAACCATGTAAGGTAAGGCATCATGTATGCCTTTGGCTACTGTTAAGCATCCCTTACTTTTAAGAGCTCTAAAATTTACTCAATGAAACCCCCATTCATGTTAAAAATCCAGGTGACTAACAAAATGCAGCTTTCAGACAAAGTCTTGTACAGCATTGTATAGTACTGGCTGTAGGCTGTGATCAGCACTTTGCCTGGTTGTTTCTGGGCTCCAAGTTATTACTGAGATGGAGTGAAAGGCTGTAAATCAATCAAATGACCACTTGAAATGTTAAGAGTGCAGCAAGATGTCAAAGCTCTGCTTTCAGAAGAACAGATTTGTGGTGGAATGAGCTATTTTCCACATCACATAATGCCTCATTTGCTTTTCTCAGAGAGAAAAAGTTAATTTCCCAGTTACTTTAGCTGTTCCTGTGTTTTTCACAGAAGTCTGTTGACTCTGTCTAACCACACATGCTAGATTTCTCAATTGCAATCTTAGTGGCATCTCACAAGGTGACTTAATTTTTTGGTTTTGCTCTTAACGTATATGTACCAAAGCCAATGATTCTGTTATCCATCTTGTTTCTACACAACCAGAACAACTTTTGTGTGTAAACAGTGGGCTTCATTCTTCTTATTTGTAACAAACTCTGTACACCAACCTTAACTGGCTGCTGAGAAAAGTGATCTGAATGTGGTCTCATATATGTATCTTCTAAAAATCTGAAAGATTAAAAGCATAGTGAAAACATGTTAAGCTTAAAATGATGTCTTTGAAAGGAAAATGACTTAACTTTTTTTTAGCAGTGATGTATAAACAAACAGAGTAAGTACCTGTGCAACTCTCTTTTCTTTTCATTATTGACATCTGTTGATATAACTGTTGATCTGCAGGGGGAGGAGCTCTTTTTTTTGGTAGGGGGATTATAATACCTATGTTTTACAAGAAAAGATTCATATGATGTCTTTAAGATTCGAGGGGTAAAACGCTGCTTCTTTTCTGTGAAGTAAATGGAATGTTTGTCAAGGAGGTCCCCAGAACATGTTTTATTACAAGAGTTTTGAAATGCATTCTTCCTGTCTTGAGTGCCTAAACTCATGCAAGACTGCAGACGAGGTGAAGCAGGTGATCTGTGTGTACTAGAGCTGTGAACAGGATTCTGAGACAAAACACGGTGAGCAGTACTTCGGATAGTCTTTCTTGCACTAGGAGCTGCTATCAGAGTCCTTGAAGTGAGCTTCTGAATAGATACAGAATGGGGCTGCTCTCTCTTGGTCCTGAAATAGTCCTTCTGACCAGACCCCACATATAAGTGACCATTTTCTAACTGTGACCGCCTCCCCTGTAAGTTAAAGAACAAAATAACTGACAGAAAAATCATAAAAGCAATTTGCTGAATACAGTGTCTCCTACAAATCGTTTCACACAGGAGGAATTTTAAGAAACCGTTTTCAAACTGTCTCAAGTGGTCTCAATTACTTGTGGAGTTTTCGGAACTGTAGTTAAGAGTAAAGCCACCTTGCCACTGAGCTAGAGCTGGTTAACAAGTCCCTTTTCTAGCTTTTTTTCCCCTTCCTTCTCTTTACAAGATTGAGATTGCTAATGACAAGTAGTCTTGGAAAATTACAGAAATTCGATTTTGCTCCCACAGAGGGAGAACGTGAGATTTTTTTTTTTTTTTCTTCCTTGGACATTGTGCATTCTCATCTATGGAACTGATGTCTCAATGGCAATATCACAGCCCTTCTTCAATAACATCTTCTATTCTCACTTCTCGTATGCTCATACAGTTGTGATCATGACTCCATAACACAAGTCTGAAGCCAAACAGATCCACTGTTATCCTCATAAATACCATAGGTGAAAATGTGGCCTATCATTTTGCTAGTTCTGTCAGTGGGAGCATGATTTTACTAATCAAAATAATGCGCATATTTGAATTGGATGACATTCTTTATAAAGAGTGTTGTTGGTAATCTAGTGGTAAACCCACTATAATTCTCAACAAATAGAAAGCTTTATAATCTAAAGATAGTCTGCTGAGGAACTTTTGCCCCAGAGAGACTCTGGGCTATGGCAGTATGAAATGTTTTGCAAGACTTCATCTATTGAGGTGAGGTCCAATGGCAGAATTTGGTGAAGAACAGGCCTACTTGGACTAGCATGAAGTTGTACAGTTTCTGATGTCTGGCAGAATATATAGAGTTAGAATTTACTACTTTAGGACATTGCTTTTACCAGTAAATACCATTCTGAAATTCAGAGGATACTGTTAAATAATGTAAAGTTATTGCATTGTGTTCAATGGAAATACTAAGAAAATCATTGGGATTTAGTTCTCTTGAAAATATTGTGTTACAGGTATCATCATCCTAATAAGAATGTTGTCACACATATTAGCAATTTATTTCAATAAATTCACTCTTTTTTTTTTAATTTTTTTTTTCTGGGCACATGTATAATACTTCGTTAAAAATTCTAATTCCATTTGTCAAAGGAGCAAAGATAACACATGTGGGCTCATGAGTGGCATGTACATATTCAGGCTGTCAGTGCAGGGACACATTTCAGTCATGTACATGTAGTCTTGACATGGGTACATGTCACTGTAGGCCACATGGGGATAGCGACAGTTAGATGTGAGGATATCTGCCAGCTGGCAAAACTGAGAGTCAAATATTATATCTGTTTGACCAGACTATAAAAAGCTACACTGAATAAACCTGCACTTAACTTCTGTGTTACAGGCACTCCTGACACTTTGGAGTACAGCTAACTAAGGGGAAAGTGCTTCTTTTGTGCAACTCAGAACTACCCACATCAAAGGTCTTACATGGTCAGAATATCACACACCTTCGGCTGGCTTGGAGAAACACTTCTGGAGTTGCATGATGAGGCAAGAAGACCAGGTACAAGATCCTTCTTATATTTCTCAAGGTCGTGAATAAGTCTGTCTCTTTTCTGCTGATCCTTGTCTGTACAAGTCAATATGTAAACACAACCCATTCCAGATTAATCAACAGTCAAGTCATAGAGCTCTTCTTCATTTTGCCACTATTCTGTCTCCTCCTCTTAATACCAAGTAGCAGATAGAGAAGACAATCACTCAGCTTTTTACAGTTGGCGCTTTCTGGTTCCACGCTCAGCACACAACTGAATCTGTGCAAGCTCGGACTCTATTACATCACTCACACCGCTAGTAATGAGCCATTGGAGGGATAAAAGAGTATGGCAACATTTTCTTTCCACCTCTTGCATGCTCTTTCCCCTATCCTAGGCAGATGTTGAGGCAATCAAGTAAGGATTCAAGTCTATGTACTAAGAGTTGAGTGACTTTAGATTGTGGTCTGTGCAGACCACAGTAAGGCCAAGAAAGTGCACTTTCTCTATCAGTCAGTCTCAGACTGAAAAAGAGTAGGGTGACAGACACTTCTGCTGTCATCTCACACACAAATAGGACAGAAACAGACATAGTCCTTTGGATCTGCTGATCTTGCTGAAAACATGCAAGTGAAAGTAGGAATAAAAATACTTATTCTCATAATAAGTATTATTGCTATATATCATATTATATTTGTTATGTATTATGTATAAAGTGTTATAAAATAATAATAAGAATGCATAGGGATAAGAAGGAGATATGAGTTACCCGAGAAGCTCACAGCGGCATATTCATGGATAATGCAAAGCCTCTCACAATTCACTGTTTTTCTTACTTTTAGCAATGCAAACAAGAATGATGCATGACTATTTTACCTGCCATGTTCCTTCCAAGCATCGTTCTGCAAGAAGGAATTGTGATGTGCAACACCACCTTTTTCTTTGTAGGTGGTGTTTAAAAAATAATAGCCTCAGCAGTTCTTCCTGAACCTAAGAATTCACACACAAAATATCAGTAAAGTCAGGTACACTGTGGTCCTGCAAGCTGCATATGGTTCTTTTGGGCTGAAAATGCAGTTCTGTCAGAATTTCCTTGCCCTGTGCATCTCTGGCACATGGCGGGCCAGCAGAGAGACACACTCTACTCCTTCCCCTCAACTGCAGAAATTCCTCAAACAGGTAATTTTAGAGGGTTACCAAGGCTTCAGGTAAGCTGCTGAAATGTGATTTCTGGCTGTGTGATGTTCCTGTGGATAATGCTGACTTATTCCCGACAAAATGCACAACTGCTTCTTGATTAGTACAGGGCTCTCTTGCATTGCTATTGTTGCAATGTGCTAGAATTTATGCTTACAATTGCCTGCAAATTTTTTGCTAATAAGAAGCAACTCCTTCTGCTCTGAGCTGTCTAATTGCAGCACATCTCACTAGTAATGTGACAGAGTAATGCTTGAAACCTAGCCAAGCAGCACTTACTGCAGATTTTCTTTTGAGGGGGAGATGCGTTAATTTGAATTTAGCATTGCACAATTCTGAGTTGGCAGAAGTTTTACAGGGTTTTAGTTAGTCTTAAAGAAATCAGAAAAGGAATAGTGGAGACTTTTTTTAAAAAAAAAAAGCAAAACCAAAACCAACAAACACTAACCTCACCATTTAGATACTGCACTAAATGGTTGGCTCCTCTGAAGTTTGTGATGGCACACTATGTATTGTCAATTCCCCTGAAAGGTGGCCTCAAGGCCATGGCCTGGCCATTGAAAAAAAAATATACATATTTCACTAACAGCTAAAACTGATATATAGCCTCCCGAGACATGTAATCTGGCTTTCCAGTCTTGTATTGACATGAGTTCGTAGCATCATCCTATTAAGAAAAACATGTTGACAATGCTAAATCCTATTTGGATGACTGGGAAGCAGGATTATAGAACTCACTGGAACAAATAACAAAATGTACTTGCTCAATTGCATTCATTCAGAGATTAATACCTTCCCCTTTTATCTAGGTTTGTACAGTGCCCCATCAAAGTACCCCCCAGTTGTGACTAAAGACTGCATTCTGCAGTCATATGGAAAATGGCAGACAAGGCAGTTTGCTGTAGTGTCTGTGCTACAGCATCACCAGTCAGGATACCTGGCTTCTTTCATGGCAGTGACAATGACTTGTGAGGGGAAAAATTGACATCTGTGCCTCTCTGCTCTTCTGCGTGTGCTGTCTGTCTGTGCACAGGTGAGACAGGACAACTGTCAACTCGAGGCACATCTGAGCCTTCAGCAAGCCTTGCCAAGCACAAGAAAATAAAATGTTCCAGGTCAGAGCCACAGGTTTTTAACAGGCTTTGTCTAGTATTTTACTGATATTTTTACTCTAAATACAGGTTATAAATATGCCATGTGGCATTAAGCCCATTTAAACAACTACTATTCCACTGTATTAGAGTTTTATGTTTTGATTAGTTAGCAAAAGCTTTTGGGCCAGAATGTCTCATAACAATTCACAACAGTTCTCCTTCCCCTTCCCTAACAGATGCCAGGATTCGCTGCCCAGACTGCTGGGTTTTGTGTGTCCCACTTGAGACAGACTTGAGGGATCCTGCAGCACATCCGGGTTTGCTGACATGTCTGTTGAGGGATTTATTTGCCTCCCCACCTTCTAGCCCTGCTATCTCCAGTTTCTCTTTCCTCACATTTTTCTGTTTGGTTTTTTTTTTTAGTTTTTTTTTTTTTTCCTTCTCATTCACGTTTTTTTTTCCTACGCCCCTTCTCATGATTCCAGAGCTACAGAGCCCTGAGGGGCTCTCAGGGCACATCGGCTGCCAGCAGCGCTCCAGGCTACTTCCTTTGGAAGCCTCTCCCTTCCTACACTTCTCTTCCTAAAATGACCTTGTCCCACGGTGACCTGGCGTGCTCCCCAGATGCATGAATGAAAGAGCTAAGAGAGGAAGTCATTCTTAGGTCTTCAGGTCACGTTGTTGGCTTTCATATGGACTCCTTACGCTTCTGCTTGAAAGTCAGCTGCGACCGTGCCACACCGAGCAGCCTGGCCCAGCCACACGGGCAAGAGCTACGTGAGGAGACAAGGACCACCTGCTCGTTCTGCCTTCCTCCATATACTTTTTAATACCAACTAGTAATGACCAAGAACAAAAAGGTGTTTGGAGTTTTTTCTTTTTCTTTTCGAAAAGCAAAAACTAGACATCCCTTCCCTTCTGTTCTCCTGTCCTAGCCAAAGCCTTTAAAAACTGGCTGTAGTTTACAATTAAAACCATAACTGGGAATAATTAATTGGGGGAGAAAGGGAGGGCAAGGTTTTACCTACAAAAGCTTACAGTGACGCAGTGTGTCACCTGAATCCTCTTAGGACTTGATTACTTTTATTCCTGTATCTTGACTACATTTTTGCTGCTTTGTAGGGAATAGAATCACGTGGTATGGCCAGCACAGCAGTTAGTTAGACAAATGTATTCACCAGCCTTTCTGTTAAGCTCATTTATTTGCTAATTTATCATCCTTCCTACTGTGGCAAGTGTTAATTTATCAGTGCTATTGTACAACTTCACTGGTACTTGTAAGAGTATCTGGTACTCATCAATGCTTCAAAACTACCAAATATTGAAGAGATTTAGTTGAAAATCTCCTGGTCCTTTGAAAGTCACAGGAAGATTCAGATACTACAGCCCCCACTCCGTTTTTCTGGCAGTTCTTGTTGCTTGCCAGTTAATAAAACATCTTGTCTCTCCTTTGCTGCTGTGTGAGAGGCCTTTGCACAAAGTTAACAGACGCAAACTCACTCAACATAGCAGAAGCAGGTTAGCTGATAATATTAGTCAATAGGAATGAAACAAACTAAAATGGATTTTTTCTTTTAAAGCCTTTCACTTATCTTTATTTTAAATAGAAAGAAGAGCAGGCAAGCACCTTAGGCTGATTCCACAGCTGCCTCCTAAAACAGAAGGTTATTTTCAGGTCTAAGACAGAACATTATGGCCCAAGTATGAACATGGGATATAAAACCGGAACAGCCTTCCCCAAAGTTGTTTACCAGATGTTACAAAACTCAGTAATTATAGTTAGAAATAGAATCCACACCTTGGCTCATGCCTTCATTTTTGGCTCGCAGTGGGAGTTCTGGTTTAATTCCTACCAAGTGTTTTAAAAGAGTTGGCTGATGTTTAGCTCCTGATGAGTTTTGAAACAACAAGGAAGTTTTCAGAGGGCTGTGGCAGAAAAAGAAGAGCAAAAGTGGTAAATGAACTCTAGGCTGATATCAGCCCTGAGCATAACAACTGAATGGCTGTTAAAAGACTCAGTTAAAGTAAATAATGTGAGCAAGGCCAATCAAAGAGGTTTAAAAAAGATCACCATGCTAACTTGAAAAATAAGAGAGATTCTGATTGTGATTGAGTGAGATGAAGGTGTTGGTTTGGAAGACTTCTGGTAGCTCCCTGGCTTTGTCCTGCATGACATTTTGACTAAGCAATTAGAACATTACAAAACTGCATGTGTTTACAAAATGGCTAACTGGTAGATCTGAAATAGTAATTAGAAGTAAGTACTCCATGCAAGGCAGGTGTTTCTAATGCAAGGATCATTTTTGATGTTTTATTATTAATTTACTTCTTTCTGTTATCTGAAAAAAACCAAAATTGTTCCTCATAAAGCCTGAACAGCTACAACTGGGGAACTCGTGAATAATAAAGGAGTGGTTAATACGTGCATCTTCTCCATTCAGAAAATGCAGGCTTTAACTTAAAGGAGACGGGTCTTCTCTGGGAACTGGCGTTGCTGAATAACATTCGTATCTTCTAGACAATCAGCTGCCTCTATTTTCCCACAGTGACAGTGTAGCCAAGACAAGTGGCTATAAAGAGTGGATATCTCAAGTGTAACTCCAATGAGCCTTTACTGCATTTTCCTTCGACAGGTGAACGGCTTCTGCTGGAATTATATATCCTGCTCTAAAACTTCGCTACTCAAAATGCATTTATAATTTGGGAAGGATGCAGAGAAGATCTGTAAGAATGAAGAAGTCTGGAGAACACTTTTCATGGTGACAGGTTTAAGAACCATAATGTATTTAGTTCCTCAAAAGGATGGTAACTTTATTCCAGCTTATAAACACCTGTAGACAGAACAGAAGTTAAACAATGCAATTTGTCAAGCAAAGATTTAACAAGGCTGGACAAATTCATCCTCAAAGAAAGGTGTATGTTCCTCATAGCAAGGTAAGTTAGCCTGTGGAACAGTTCAATGAGAAGTGGGATGGAAATAAATACGTTTGGATATACTTCTAAACCCTTCTCCACTCACCCCGAACTCTGTAAAAGAGCAATGAACAGAGAGAAGACTTAGGGAAAAAGCACGTAATATAACCACAACTCTTTATACTCGCTGTCTGTGAAACTCTATACGGTCAGTCATCATGGATCACCTATCAACTTATCTCAAATATAATTTTTTCTCAAGTTTTGCTGCTACTGTTAAATGATGCATTCTTAGATTTTTGAGCAGTGCAATACAAAGGGATATAAGGACGGTTGTTCATGATGTTCACATCTGTGGGCCAAACACTGCAGTTTGCATTGGTAATAGTTTGTCTGGTGCGGGGACTGCTTATTTTGGCATTTCAGAGCAAATAAGACCATTCTTTCAGCAGAAACCAGTGGTAAGTGAGGCTCAAGTGCTTAGATTTGACTTCTGATGCTCTTTGCCATGATAACTATTATTATGAAAAGCCTGTGTTTGCACATTAATCTACGATGTGTGGATGTTTTTTAAGCCCTAAGCTCTTGTTCAGCATTATTTGTTTTCATCAATATTTAAATGCTTCAGTACTAGCAAGTGACTGGATAACAGTGATTTTTTTAGAAGTCAAGTCTCTGGAATGCCAGGTATACTTAGTAAACATTGCTAAACAACACTGCCTCTTGTTGTTTGCCATGTTGTTTTCTAATCCCATGCCAAATTCTGTACATTTTGTTAACATGAGTGCTCATGCTGATGTTAACAGGAATTTCCCCAGGAGAAAGGCAAGAAGTAATTGGCTTTCCATAACAAACCACCCAATCCAGCCATTCTGATTGGCTTGAAATCTTTGGCTGTAACCCATGTCTGCTGTGACTGGCTCTGTCTTATTGACAAATTAATGGACGTCAATGGAGGTGACAGCATGTGACACACTTCCTTCATAGACTGCATCAAAATAAAGAAAGAACACACTCTTTTCTCTTATTTGAGCCAGGACAAAATTTGGCATTTGTTTTACTTACTTAGGGGCAGTAGTCTGTCTGTATTAATCTTTTAGTGAGTATAGATAAAATATAGTCAAAAGCTGAGGTTCACAGCTCTGTAACTACCACCCGCTCTTAACCTCTAAGTATTCACAACTTCTTGCATAAGCAAATAAGAGGAAAATCTGATACTTCATGGATCCCTCATTCTTGCAGCCTGTTTCTTATGTAAAGCATGTTTCAGCACATTTCTGATACAAAAGGCCAGATCACCCTCCCTCTTGCCAGTACAGATTTACAATTGTAATTTAGACTGTGAAAAGGTGGTCCAACAGAAGGACAGAAGGATATATCCAGCATCATTGCTTTTGATATTTTTAAGAATCTCATCTCTTAAAATTGGCAAAATTTCTTTAGCCAAGGTACATATTTTCATCTCTTACCTGAAGCCAACAGTGGAGGGATGCTCAATTGTCAACTCTGCTTTATGCCAAAGAGTGGCCAAGAACTTCTTTCCAGAATTTCTGTTACTTTAGCAAACAAAATTTCCTATTGCAAAGTCATTTGTTATTTGAACTGATTCTGTATTTTGTGGTGAAAAGACATTATTGGGAAGGCCAGAAGTCATACCATCTGCCTACAGATCACTGACAGCAACGTACAAGTCTCTAGATGGATAATGACACCTTTTTTTTTTTTTTTTCATAGTGATGGTATACTGAGGTATTCAAGGAGGAAAGGAATTCTAGAAGTAGAAGAGAAATGTCAAGGTACTACATCCCTTTTTGAAGTGCTGGCTGATTGCTGATGTATGCCACTTTCTCCTTTGGCAGCAGGGTAGGAGCGCAAAGTTAAAATAGTCGGTGGATAATGGTTACGACAAGACTCCTGCTCTCTGCATCCTCCAGTAGCTCCCACTACCACTTTCCTCCCCTTTTGCAAATACTCCTTTCAACAGCACTGACTCTCAAATTGACGGGAAGGATGGTTTTGTGATTGAAGCACTGCAGTGAGACTTAGAAAACCATCATTTAATTCCCAGTTCTACAACAGGCTCCAGTGTGATCACAGGTATGTTAATTAATCTCTGGTGTCTTAATGTCTTCCCTGTATAAGAAGATGATATCACACACTTAATCTGGCATGACATTTTGGGCAGATATCCCCAGAAGGTGATCTTTATACTGTGCAGTGGCTACCATAAAGGAACTCAGATCCCAAATGGAGCTGCTAGCATAGCATAGGATTCAAAGTGTGAGAATTTATGAACTTGACTGATTGTTTAATCATTTGATAGCTGAATGGCGAAGTATAGTCATACATTGGATATTCCCTTCATTGCAGCTCCCCTGTAATGGTGATATACACATTCATTTTTTACCGACTGCAAAATTTATTATTAAAAACCATCTCACTAACGCTCCATAAACTTGCAATGGTAGAAAATTGATGTTTGCATATATGAACACATTAATTTCCACTGATTGCTAAATGATCCATTCAATTGCCCAAGATTAGTGACAGCTAAAATTCTACATCTGAAAGAATAAAATTATGTTTATATAATTGACAGTATAGATTATTCACACAAACTGTAGGTAAAATGCTGCAATTTTGTATGTCTTTGAACTGTCTGGAGGAACAACTTGTTCTTTTTCACAGGTGTTATGGTCTTGAAAGTTGCAAAGCAACTTAATTTTAAACTGGTTAAACCTAAATGGAAATTATTATTTTGACTAATGTCTGTCTCATGCAGAGAATTAGAAAGGGAAAAACACAGGTTATAAAAAGACCACTCTATGCCCTATCAAAGCACTGAAGTACTCTGCTGGTACACAGGAAAAATAAAATTCCTCTTAAAGAAAGCTACTATTCTTTACTCCAATTATTACAATATGTGTTCCTGCAGGCTGTATGTACTTTTGGCTTTCATATTTATAAAAATGAGTTGCAGCACATGGAGCAATTATATGATCAATATTCCACAAAAGGTGAAGGAGAAACCGTCATATGGCCTCATGCACTTACATATAATATTACTTGTAATTCCTTTTGGGTAAATGTATAGACTGTACTCCTAAATGTGCAAGGGAATTGTGCAGAATATGCAGTGGTCTGAATAGCTCATTTTGCCATTGTAAGTAGTTGACCTTGGCTTAGTAATCTCATCATAGCTCAACACAGAAGAGAAGGAATGACTTTGTCTTAAGATCAAGAACACAGAGAAATAAAGGTCTGCCTAGAGAATCAGATTTACTTTAGGTCTTACTTCAGGAGATTCTTTAACTTGTGTAGAGTGAGACAGAAGCCCGACCACTTCCTACCACAGCTTCACCATGCTGGTGTGCTTACTTTGCTGGCCTGCTACCAAATACCCTGCTAACGGAAGCAGAGCAGATGCTACAAAACCAGGAGAAAACCAATATATGAGAGCAGGCCTTGGTGGAGTCACTCTCATTCCTGGGATGGGAGAGTAGGAAGAGAATTAGGGCAGGATGCCCTGGACCTTCCTTGGAGTGATGGACTGTGATGAAGCCAAAGAGCTGAGCTTTTAGTAAGGGATTTTCAGAGCTGCAGGACCAACAAACAAACTGGGTGGCTCATTTTCCTGTATGAAGTGTGGGTTACCTTTATGAATTCCCTTGTTAAAGGCTGGTTTTGATTAATCTTTCATGAGTATTAAGTTTTTCCTAGTTTCCTGCCAGCTCATCTGGGACAGCTTCATAAGTACATCCAGCCAAGGTTTCTACTCCTCTTGATGAGCTGATCAACCTCAGGAGACCTGACTCAAACTTGGGCTCTGTGAATATGGGGCAGAGCATCATAGTATCATGGAAATGCTGGTTGGAAGAGACTTCTAGAGCTGGTCATGAGAAAACTGTCTCATGACTTCCAAGGTCAAACAATGTCATTCAGCTGCTTATTGTTAATTATTGATTCTTAATAACTGACAAAATTTGGAGGACTTCCTGGGTGCCAAAGGTAAGTTTAAGTCTCAAGCTCAATGCTGTATAAATAAATAAAGAATCTGATTTAAAACAAAATTATTTTGATTTTTCTCCTTTGTTGGAATAGAAACAATGCCTCAAAATGGATTTTTTTTTTTCCCATTAGCATCTCCAGCTAATATACCTAGTCCTAACACAGATATGTGTTTCCATTGATCAGAGCTGAAAAATGGACCGCGATTCTTAGCATGCGAACATCAGAGATGCAGTCTTACTGCTATAACAAAGCCAACTCCATGTTGGAGAGAAAGGACGGCTCAGGAGGCTTCATGTAACTTGTTTCTCCGTGACTTATGTCATAGGTTTGTACAATTTCAACAGCATATTGAATGTTACTATGACAGAAAAGAGGCACAACTATTCTCTCACCCTTGTATCCAGTGACAGGACACGTGGGAATGGTTCTAAGCTGTGCCAGGGGAGATTTAGATTGGGCATTAGGAAGCATTTCTTTACTAAGAGAATGGTCAAACAGTGAAACAGGCTTCCTAGGGGGGTGGTGAATGCCCCAAGCCTGTCAGCATTTAAGAGGCATACGGACATTGCCCTTAATAACATGTTCTAACTTGGTCAGTCCTGAACTGGTCAGGCAGTTGGACTAGGTAATCATTGTATCCAACCAAAATACTCCAGTCTAGTCTAGTCAACTCTACTCTATTCTATTCACACAAATTGATGAAAGCTGACACTTGCAAAGCTTTATGAACCATATTTAAAGGCTGTTAGAATAATTTTTTTTTTATATAAAATAATCTCAGCTAATTCAGTGACCCTCTTAGCTGCTGCAACATTAGTAACTTCATGAAATCTAAACCAGCAAAAAGCCCCACGAAGCACCAAATTTAAAACAGTGCCCTTCCAAACCTCTGAAGACATTCAGGAGAAAGTCCTACACATTGCATGTCTCCCACTTTGTCTATAAGGCTCTAAATCTAAAGTGCAACAGTATAGACAGCTTGAGAAACGGTGCATTTTCAGACTGTAAATAATTAGCTTTTTTTGACATTTTTTTAGCTACAATATGTTTATTTGTAAAGTGAAACAAACCATTACATGCTGTATTATCTTCTGTCTTTTCAGAACTAAGCTTCACACCTGTTTGCTTTATTTTTTCTTTATTTTAATAGGTTTGCATATGTCTGCATCACTACTGAGTGACCTGAATTTTCTTCTTGTAGCCTACCATCGAGACACATGGTATCCAACACAGAATGCACATTTGGAAAACAAGGTTATACCTATGTGTGGTGTTTGGATTGAGAACAGGTTTGAAATTATACTGCATCAGAATGTGTATCTGTCAAAGCTCTGATAAATTTCAAGGTTTTAAAAGCACACCATACTTAGTAACTAGCAATGGCAATAGCAGGAGGTTGTTGTGGGAGAAAATTTTCATGAAAGGAAGAAAACACTGTAATCTTGCGCTAAGCATAAAATTAATTTTGTCCTCCTATAATTCCAGTAGGCTGGCAAATCAGTCTTCATTTATTTTGTGTCTTTGAATATTCAAATGATAAACAGACACCTATTTTTGTAGGTATAAAGTCATTTTATACCGCTCAAATGATTTGTACATCAACCCCATTTGCAGCAGCTATACCTTCATTGTGCTACTGTCCTACTTAAAACTTCAGAAGACCTGAGTTCTGCTGCACCTTTTCATTGGGACTTTGAAGTTTTCAGTTTTATCCTTTGAGGGATAAAACTTCTTTAGCCAAATTGGACATTTCTGGAGCTAACCTGTTAGAAAAAGGGCTTAGGTGATACATGATATCTTTTAGTGAAGATAAATAAAAAAAGTGATTTGCATTTACACTGTGGGCTACTGACAAAAATGATGTTGGGTCCTCACTTTCTCTGACTGAGAATCTCACGTTATGGCTTCTATGTGCACTAAGAGCCTTGTACTCACGTAGGCTCTACATTAACAGAAACTCCATACAACAACCCAGTCCTGCTTGGCTGTGTAAGAAGAATACCTTCGTAAGAAAGCACTATAAGAAATGGAGATAATGTTTTCCTCTGTTACATCATGTAGGAAAACTGATTACTGTAGCTAATGCAGGTAGGCTGAACAAATTCTACGTCCTCGTGATCATCACTGGTACGATGCTACTCCTCCTCCACTTTGGTGTCAGACTTACCTCTTTGACAAACATTAACGTTCTCAGGAAGCTTTCTACAGCATTTCATTCTGTTACCGCAGCACTGTCTTCATAAAGTGATTAACTGAAAATACTAAGTTTAAAACCATTATATAAAAGAGAGCACCACAAAAAAGTAATACATTGTTGAGAATGAGGAGCTAAAAAATAAAGAGAAGAGAATTTTGACTGTGATGTATTAAAATCCTGAACTTGTTCTCTTCTATTGTACTGAAGATATCATATGATCCATTTTTCTGAATCTTTAAGGGGAAGAGTTTTATTTGCCTTCTTGTCTTGTGTGTATCTTGCTCGAGCAGCCACATATCGCCATTCCCTTTGACATATCTTTGCTTCCAACAACATTATACCCAACTCAGAGCAATAGCCTACTGCAATCTCTGACACGTTTCCCACTGTGTATGCACTGTGGAAAAATAGAAGCTTTAATTCTTCCAGACTTTTAAATTTCCTCTTAAAGTGGGGGTTTTCTGTGTAGAAAGTGTGTGTGCTCCGATGTATGTAACTATCAAACAGATAAGCAGCATATGCCTCACAACCTGGTGAATGCAGAGAACTAAGCTACGTTCCAGAGTGAATGCTCTGTTTCCAGGGAAAGGGATGAATGTATTGCATTTCATCAATCTTTCTTCCTTTCAAAAAAGGAAGGGCAGGAGAGACTCTGTCTACACATTGAGTACTGCAGACTTCAGCCAAGAGGTGGCGTTAAGGTGTAGTGCAATGTACTCTTACCAAAACTGTTAATTTCTCAAAACCTGTTTTAACTGCATTATGCCTGATGCCCAGAGATACAGGAGACAGTTAAGGAAATAAAAAATACAGCGTGGATTAGTAAGAAATTCAACGGGCCAGTGGTCTGAGTTTAGACTGGCAAACTAAAGCAATTCATTCTTCCAAAAGCCTTGTTGCTTACAGTATGTATATAAAAGAGTTCCATGGTCTGTAAATTAGAATGTACCTGTGCAAACATGAACCAAGTGCTAGATGCAGCTATTAAGTTAGATACTAAATTAGATATGAGTCTAGATACTATCATCTTAATCACAATAAAGCATATTTTTGGCACGTATATTCCTCTTCAGAAAACCTTCATCATAAAAGAAGACATGTATTTCCAAACCAAACAAATGGAGCCAGACCCATTTTGAAAACAAACCAGACCTACTCACATTTAACGCTGGTATGCAAACTCTTTGGTGCAGATGAGTCAACAGCAGCTGTATTAACAAAAAGAAGGAGCAGTCCAATGAAACACTGACATTACAAATAATCATATAAAAATCAATAGAGATGAAACTGATCATCCTAAGGTGTTGAAGTCTCTGTGAAATGTGGCACCAGTCTGCATAATATTAGCATTATTAATTACACAGATCTACAAACTACCAAATCCCATTGTTTCCCTAGTGATGTATACTATTTTTTTCCTATTTCCTGTTATTATCTTGGCCAACAGTCAGCTCTCAAAAGCTACCACATCTTAAACAGAGTTGAGTTACACTAACTACAATTACAGCAATTTCAACTGGCCCTTGTCTTTATCTGGGTAAACACATAAATAATGTAAGTGCCTCAGCAGCACTGTTGTTGGTTCAGTATCAAACCTGGATGTGAATTCTCTGGCATTTACCCATAGGCATAGAATTAAGAGCCAGTACAGCTACATTTACTAGCCTTTGTTGTAGTTTACAATTTAAGAAAAGCTGTATTCATTTTGTATTGGCATCAACCGCTACCCAGAAAGCTTTTATTTCAGAGATCAGTAGAAGAACTGCTATCAGCCAGGGGAAACTGGCATGTGAGGATCAAAGAGAGACAACATTCAAGTTGTCCCTAGGCTCAGGGTCATCAGTTCTTTATCGTCTTTCTAGCAATAGGAGCTATTTGTACACAGCATTTTCTGTTATTCAGTCATTTGGTTTTCATTGTAAAAGGTTAAATCAAGAGAACTTCAAGGAAGTAAGCCCTGTCACACTATTTCTGCCAAGTCTTCATTCAGTCATGTGTCTACACAGCAGACGGAATGGGTGTTAATGGAGCTATATGTCTAA
Organism: Pedionomus torquatus; assembly: GCA_013398155.1. NCBI lineage: Eukaryota > Metazoa > Chordata > Aves > Charadriiformes > Pedionomidae > Pedionomus > Pedionomus torquatus. The sequence goes on along the minus strand of VZRU01016781.1, from coordinate 956,742 downwards.
TTGCATGTAGCTGGATACAGCTGAGGTATAGGGGAAATACTATTTTTGATTGTGGAGGGAAAAGCAATCACCTAGAGGTTCAATATTCCAGTTTTGTTTGAAGGACATTAACTCCATTTCCATCCAAGACACTTTTGTGGTTACTGCCAAATGTCACAGCAAATTTGAGTTTGTATGAGTGCTCCAAACAACATTTCAGACATGCAAGGCTAGCTACTACCTGGAGAGAGGCCAAATATGTTGTATTTTACAAAGCAGTTGTGTTTCAAAAAGATTGGAGAATATTTAGAAGGATACTGGAGAAGGCCTCAATGCTGACCAGGCATTTTAGAGGCATAAAATCCTATCATCTCCTACAGAACATGTGAGAAGTCAGCACTTCAGAATATCAAGGTATATACAGAAGAGAACTTTGATATCATTGCAATACTCCAGTTTTTAATATGTAGGCAAAAGGTTTGCTCTACGTGGAAAACCTGTAGGAATTAAGCACTTTATAATAAGTAAAATAAGTGTTTTAATATTAAAGGTTCTGACTCTAGTAATGCTCCAAATCTGACTTTTGAGAAATATATATTCAGATGGTGAAATACCTAAGAATCAGAAATTGTAGCCACTGGAAGTTATGATTAGCACCTACAATGAGAAGTTATTTCCAGCTTGACTGAATTCTGCTACAGTCAACCAGGACTGACATTGGAAAAAAGGGAAAAAGAAACCTACTTGGGAAGAAAGCATCTGGCTCCTTTTATGCCAATAATATCTTCTGTGTATTTTATTCTGAGTTTTAAGATTGTAATAGACAAAAAGACTGCAAAACATCTTTGTTTCTTCCTTTAATTTTTTACCTTCACTCCCTCATTTAGGCTTTACAAGTTCAGAATAAAACAGATTTCAGTCATGTACGGCAGTCTTTGCTGTTCTTAATTAGTCCTGATGCTGCTATATATTTATGAGCAATGCACTAGGATGTGAATTCTACAGTCCTCAGAGTTCAGTTTCTGCAACATTATCCGTGTCAAAGCAAAAGTCACTTAAGTACAACAGTGCACAGCAGCAATCCAGCCTCCAGCTTCCAATATGAGTGGGATGGTGGAAGTTGGTTCTGATACCATGATGAAAAGACATGCTAGTTTTGAGCTTGGTAGCTTAAAGCAAAGCACTTAGCACTGTAAATTGATGAAAGAATTGGTCTCCTGTCAAAAAAAAAATGCAGCAGCAATCTCATCTACTGTTCAAAAGCTATGCGTTATTATAAAGCTCGCTGGTTATCAGTAAATTGTTTGGTTATAAAGCCTTGAGAACTCAAGGCCTGGACATCTTGCAGTGACCTAACTACAGCTGTGACCATTCAAATCCAGTAGTTATCATCTGCACCTGAAGCACCAGGAACTTTACACAGCTCCAGATAACTGATGGAGGACACTTTTTTGTTCCAAATTCTCATACTAGTGCTTTGCAGCTATTTGCAGGAAAGAGTATATTTGAAGAGCCCTCTCAAACATGAAACTTCCCTCTAGGCTATTTAGGACTGATATTGCAACTTTCTAAACATCAAAAACTCTCATCTCCTTGTTACTCTTCAGTGGTTTCTCCCAATTACACAAATACCTGCCCCGGTTCTCATTTTACCTTTTCTTTTAGTCAACTGCCATATAAATCTAAACAGAAACCATTATTAAAATAATACAGGGGAATTAAATAATATTTTCTTTCCTAACAGGAACTTGTCATTCTGTGGAATGGTTTGACCTTGTAAGCTTTATGCCTCTCAACTGTTAGGATTTCTTCTCCCAAGAGAAGGTTACAGTTCCAATCAATTGTTCTACATATCTCCTCTTTTAGGGCACACTGAGTTGTCTCACTTTTAAATCTTCCTACACTGTTGAGTTACTGACAAGAAAGAAAGAAAGGGGAAGAAATTCAGCAGCCAGCCAAAACTAAGGGCAAACGACATACCCTTGACTATGATTTCATCTTTCAGCTACATCGATATTGTCACCATTAAAGACTGTACAAACCTTTGACAGACATCAGTTTCTTGTAATGAGCAGCCATATGATCTTGAATGATGTACTGTTTGGAAAGCTTGCAGGAAGGTCCAGGAGAAAAAGCTGCAAGAATTTGAAGTCTTAATTCAACAGGGCAAGAAATGTCTTAGGCAACAATCACAGAATCACAGAAACAGAGAAAGTTTAGAGCTAGAGGGGACCTTAAAGATCATCGAGTTCCAATGCCTCTGAAAACATCTTAATATTTATATTCTCCTGCTTGCAATAAAATCAAGTCAATATTCATTCATTTCTTTCAAGAAGTAAGTATAACACAAAATATAACATGACAAAGTGGTAAGTTATTCTCATTTTGCATGTTTTTGAATGCCTGAGAATTATGGCTTGCAATAAGTAATGTATGAACCTTGGATATTATAGAACTCTGGAGAATAACACAGGACCTCAGTGTTTAATATCAGATATAATAAAAATTACATTTTGAAAGATTTAATACTAGAGAGTAGGACAAAGTACTGTAAAAAACTGTATATGAATATCTTACCTCTTGGAAATACCAGGCCTTAACTCTAACACTCTGTAGTGAGGAAAATGAACTGGATAGATGATAGGACAGAAGTGGGCCCAGAAAAGGAGCCAGGATGTGGAACAGAAATGTTATACACAGACTGACCATGACATACCTCCGAAGCTCTACCCACAAGACTCCTTAGATAAGGAAGAATTTGTCTCTATATGAGACGTAAGTTCATTAGCCCAGAAAAAAAGGCAAAGAGCACGTAAGCATTTGCTCATTTAAATTTTTTTACCTGGTAGTGTGGCTGAGATAGATCATTGTATTTCAACCTGTCTCTGAACAAAAATATTATTTCTTGTTTCCTTCTCAAATCATCAGAAACAATTGCAGATGGAAAGTTGCTAATGAATGATATTACAAAATAAACAGAATACTAGAAACCAGAAATCTAACAAGCCTTTTGCCTTTCATCCCCAGATGCAGAATACCTCTTGACACTAAGATAATCAGCAAATCCAGCCTATTAAGATTTGGCTTTCTGGCACAATGAAGTAAATGATTGTTTCATCGCTCATGTTGCCAACATACAATTTCAGTTAATTAATTAATTTCAAAGCTTGCATTGTATTTTGAAAGAATAGAAGACACTGGCTTAAGAGTCTGGAAATCAATCCTTCTCACCTCAGTTTGGCTGCTTTCTTGCTGTGTTGCTTTTTCCTGTCTAAATCTCTTGCCTACCAAGTGAAACTGTGCTACAAACTGTTTTTCACTGCCAAGGAGTTTGACTACATTCAATACAATGTGTCATCTTTTGAACAAGAACCGTAAGAAAGAATGGCACAGAACACCTAACGCCATATTTGTTGCTTGATTTATTATTTATTTACTAATGTGCTCTTTCAGGTGGCTAAAAGCCTGCCAGAAGGGCACCGCCTTCAGCAACTTGTCCAGGTGCAGCATCGCATTCCAACATGATCAGCCATAGAAAAGTGATGTTACTTCAGCTCCAGGACTATCATTCTGATTGTTCATTGAATACGTTGGCACAGCCGGAGTGCTTCCACCATAAACAGGTGCAGAGACATCAGCGGAAATAATGACTCTATGTTTGCTATAAAGCAATGGAGAACTTGGTGCAAAATTGCAACCAAACTGTATTTATCTCATCTCAGTGAAATTTAGCATGAGTAGTACAGGTACCACAATGGAACCTGATACTTGAAGCAGGCAGATATAAAGCTCACAAAATTTCTAATCATGAGCATTTACCATGTGTCCAATTTCAGTCAGGGAAATCACTCATGGGTGTTAGTACCATACTAAAAAAGTCAAATAGTTAAAATCAGTACTATTCTGTTTCAAAGCTTTTATGTACTTGAGACCAACAGTTATTCATTTCCAAAACTTTGAAAACTTACTTTTTTCATTGATTTTGCCAATTGTGCTGTAACCTCCGGCTGGCAAAAGCAACTGGGATAAGCTTTTCAGTAATATCCAGCACCATCCCTAGTTGGTCTAAAGTGGGGCCGCTCGACTGAGTTCAAGGAATGGCAGCAGCTAGAGGCTCTTGTCACCAAGGAAAAGAAAACAGTATTTCGGGAAATGCCCCAAATCTTTCCCCAATTGGAAGTGACAGCCTGATTTCAATATATGTAGCGGAAAAGACAGCATGACAGAAGAACAATGTGATAATCCAAACAATATCCGAGGACTAAAAAGGGATGGAAAATCCATTTATAAAAAGAATGCTAAAGATATACAAGGCACTAGTAGTTTAATTTAATTTTTTGTCTTTCATAAAATCTAACTCTATGCTGTGTCCAGAAAATTACTAACATTGTGCAATAAGCAGCATTGTGGTTATTCCTATGTAAGGAAAAAAAAAAAAAAAGCAAATGCTTTTCTTTGCCAGAGACTTTCTGTTGAACTTTGGCAAGTCATTTTGTCTGTCTGTGGCTCAATCTCTCTGAAAAGAGGACATGAAAAAAACACATCAATTTCTCAAAGATCTTTTAAGGATAAAAAACAATAAAATGGGGGGATATAGTGGGTGCCCATTTAAGTACTTCCTACCACTAGAGAGGTTGATCTTATTCGAGCCCACTAAAAAGTTCAAACTTCTTAACAGATTTTTCTTTTATTGTCTTTTACATCTTTGAATAACTTCAATTTGAGGGAAATGTTAAATTCTTCCAGGAATTTTAAATAGCCCTGTTTGCCCTCTGTTGATGGAGCAAGCCCGTCAGGTCAAACTGAAGCATGTCTTCTGTGTGCTGTAAAGACAGGCAGAATTCTCAGGCCCATGTTTGAACAAAATTAAACTTCTGCTGTCTTATAGAGAAAGATCCGATCTCTTACAGATCTCATTTACCTGTAACATTTAGCAATTGCTTTATCCAGGTTTTCAACATTTCATGGAATCATGGAATTGTCAGAGTTGGAAGGGACCTCTAGAGATCATCCAGTCCAACTCCCCTGCTAAAGCAGGATTGCCCGGAGCACATTACTCAGGACTGCATCCAGGTAGGTCTTGAAAATCCCCAGAGAAGGGGACTCTACAACCTCCCTGGGCAGCCTGTTCCAGTGCTCTGGCACCCTCACTATAAAGAAGCTTTTCCACATATTCAAATGGAACTTCCTATGTTCCAGCTTGTGCCCATTGCCCCTCATCCTGTCACTGGGAACTGCTGAGAAGAATTTGGCTCCATCCTCTTTCAAATCACCCTTCAGATACTTGTAAGCATTAATAAGGTTTCCCCTCAACCTTCTCTTCTTCAGGCTAAAGAGTCCCAGTTCTCTCAGCCTTTCCTCATAAGGGAGATGCTCTAATCCCTTAATCGTCTTTGTTGCCCTAAATCATCTTTGTTGCCCTAATTTCAGAGTTTCAACACTGTCTATGTATGAGCACAGAAAGTTTTCTGCCTGTGAAAATCTTTCTAAACTCCAAGTACTATTGTACTTTCAAGACATTTACATCTTGCTTCTATATATGAAGGAAGATCTCCAGGAAAAACAGATTCAAGAAAGGGCAATAAAGAACAGTGACAATTCTCTCAACAGTGACTTTTTATTTCCTATTTTGTAATGACTTTCCTAGTAATTTATTATAGTCCTAAACGGGTAGTTGCATGATGACTAATTTACCTAGTTTCCTGATTGAATTGCAAGAGATTACTTCTGCAAATCATGTCAAGAGAATATATCATGTCCAGAGGTATAATGTCATATCATAAATCCAGTTGTAGCAGCATTAAAGTTTGACTGATACACAATGACAGTGATAAAACATGTCTTTTCCATGTAGCTAAAACCCAAAAATATGCTTTTGAAAAACCCAAGATGTGACTTTGCTTCTCACCAGACTGCTAATTTAAAGCAACTACTTTTTGCCTGTTACAGGAGCAAAAGCATGTTCTCAAGAAAGTCAGCTATTTTACTCTTTAAAAGAGAAGAATAACTGCAGTGGTGCTATACTGCAAATAGTTTACACCACTGCTAAGGGCTAATTCCTAAAAGTGGAAATTTCACAATGTGGGGACAAAGCTACATGTACTTATAATCAAGAAATCAAAACTGTTCAGTGATACCTAAGCCTCAAAATCTGAATGAAATATCAAATTTTTATCTACCCTTCACATTACTGGCAAGCAATTATCTAGCATTGCAAGGAAAGAGCTATCTCGTACCATAAGCAGTAGTTCACAGTTATGGTCCTATATCAATTTGTACCTGCCTATTTCCTCATCTTGTATTTAGAGCCTAAATTTGGAGGGGAGAGGGACCACCACTTTGCTCTGTGTTTGTCTCATGCTTAACAAGGCAGAACATTCGCCCATGCCTACGGCCACAATGCTTGCTTCAGTGCAGGTAATATAGAAACCAATGAGACAATCTCTCAGCAGAGTGGCCTAGTCAGTGGCTGACAAAGGTTTTGCTGATCCTATTACTTTTGTTCAGCTGCATGGTTATCTCAAGCTGCTCCCCTTCTGGGTATGTATTTCTACCTGTTGTTAGCTTCAGGAAACACTGGCAGGCATTGAGCTTCTGCTTTGAGCCTTTTGCTCCATTCAGAAAATACATATATATCATTTTATAGTGAAAATACATATATATCACTTATAGGAAAGCAGTAACACATATTGCTGAGGTGGGGGCACCATAGGTATCTTCCTCTAAGTACATTGGGATTACTTTGAAGAGGTGAGAAGAGGAGGATGGCAGGATCCATTTCCCCCGCCATGGGCCTTGAAATGCAGCACGTCCTACGTGCAAGAGAGGGAAATGCCTCTAACTGCAGCTGGGCTTCACCAAGGGAGGGACAAAGGACAAAAAGGACAAAAATTCTGGGTGGTGATGCTGGTGTGTTTGCCAGCATCTAATTTAAGGACTGAAACTTTATGGATCTGGAGAAGGTATAGTGGAACAACATTTCCAAGGTGGGAAGCTTCAGCAGAATGGCTTCCTAGCAAATCTTCTACGGGTGCTTGGTAAAGATCCTGACCAGTAAAGTTCCTTGCTCGAATTAAGGTGAGATTTTTGTAACAGCAGACATTAGGAGCACTTATCTACTTTATATTGTTTCAATAATAGAATGCATATTTTTAATAGACTTGTAACATTCAAGCTGTTATTACAAAACTGGAGCACACAAGCACCTCTCTAATAATTTGAGTACTTACGGCTACTTTTGAGACTCATGTGTCCTCTGAAAGGTCCCATCATGAGGCATGTAGGCATCATGGCTATCTGAGACCTCTGGTAGGGAAGGCAAACATTGGTTACATATTACAGAAGCATTAAAAAAAACATTATTATCTTTATGAAGGTCCTGTGGGGATTACAGAAAAGTCATCTCCTGGCCAGAATGCTACACTACAACTGACCCAGGTGTGAAAAAGGTTGGGACTTTTAAGTTTACTTTCCCTGTCAGATTACTTCTGTTTGCTTTAATCCCTACCAATTATTATGACCCTTTTGGCCACATACTCTGAAAGAAAATTCCCTGTTACAACAACATTTACAGGGCAGTTTTCTGCAGGCCACAAAAATGAACCATGGCATTGCACAAATGTCACATATTTTGCAATCTCAAAGATCGTCTCTGCTAAACATAAATCTTCAGGGCAAACGAAGGAGCAGCTCAGTATGCTACTGTGCTGCTTGTGCCCAAGGGAAGCAGTGGAGAAAAAAGCACAGCATTAAAGATTTTCTAAAGATCCTCTATGAAATAGTATGGGCTCACAGCACAGAAAGCAGCTCTAGAAAAGCCAGGCCCAGCACAGGAAAGTAAGCAAACAAGGCTGCTCTCATTTCAATTTACAGGCAAGTCACAAGAACACAAAACCCAGATACAGGGAATTCTGCCCATTTTATGAAGATATGTCCCACTGCGGACAACTAAATTAATTTCAGATGAGTTGCAGGGCACGTTTTTCTATATGCCTTAACAGAGGAAGTCTCAATTTTGAAAGCCACTTAGGTTCATAAGAGTCAGACAGATACAGATTCATAGGAAATCCAGTCCCTACCCCTCCAGTGGTATGGTTTTCACCACAGTCATGGTTCTAACTCCCACTAAAATCAAGGAGAAGCTGGTACCTTGGTTTGCAAATCTGATCATGGAGACGAAACTTCAGTCATCATTTTTATCTTACTTTTAAATTAGTAAAATGCTTTGTCGATATGATAATGTTTCAAAACCTAAGGGCAGAGATTGTGGGAAGGGATTACAGGTTTTGGATCTTGATTTGGTGACTCTTGACAAAAGAGGCTGATTTTTTTTCAAAGAGTGCATTCTCAACCTGTTCTGAAGTTCAGACCTCACCAGTGGTAGCTTAGTTTTTGGCAAAATCACCTGTCTGGGACAGTCTTAAAGATAAAAGGATGTAGGTATCAGAGTATAATACATTATTCTCAGAAAACAAAAGCTGGAAAGATTATGAACAGTCCTTTTCTGCCACCTTTAGAGCACTGGCTTAAAATAAAAACACTATGAAATAAATGAGAGCTGAGTAAATGTTATTGCTTTTCCTCTGTGCTCCTATTTCTAATTGTCATGGCTCCCTAAGTTAATAAAATCATCAAAAGGTCAGGTGTTTTTTTTTTTTTTTTCCTACAGTCACAACAGGATATGGACAAAGGAAGCTCAAATCCAAGGTAAAACACCGAAACATTTGATTATTTTTAAAATAATTTGTATTGATTCAGATATATTCCTTAAGTATTTGTATTAATTTTCCAAAACCTAGTGCAACTTAATCATAGTTTCATATGTACTGGCTAAAGACATAAAAGCAGATTAGTTTAGATTCATCTCACTGCATATTACTAATATTAAGTTTGATTCTTCAGTTTCTTTGAAAAGATAAACTATCTGGGTAAATTCTTGCTTCTTTTGGCTTTTTATTTTTAATGTCAAACATCTGTGAAAAGCATGACAGGTAGAAGGATACTATACTGAAAAGAGCTCTTAATCACATGCAACTTTATAACAGAGAGTAATTCTTTATCTTCTTGCGTCCAATCTTACCATTTTAGCTTAACAATTACTCCATTATGATTTCAAGTGGGAAAATCCTCTGAGTGAGGACAGGTACAAGGGAACAGGCATGTATCAAAAATTACAATTGTTTCCCTCAAATACATTTAATTTACTGCATGCTATGTGTAACACTTGACACAGGCACTAAACAGTTGTTATGACTGAACACAGTCACAGTAATAGATCTTTACTTGTCCTTTACATGTGCATTTACAGCAGTTAACTCATGCAATGATGTTGCTGCTGTCATTTGGCGACTTCACTGTCCCAGACTCTACAAATAGGCAGTCACTCATTAACATACCCAAAGAGTTTACAATTGAAGTTTGAAAACCAGAAAAATAGCAGGTGGGGAAGCAAAACATTGTCTTTATTTCAGAGGCAGAAAAAAATGAAGTGGTTTGTTCATTGTAACAAGATCAAGAGACTTCATGGCAGAGAAATGAAACTTGATGTTCTGAGTAACAGAGCAGTGCCTAAACCTCAGGACATCTATTTTCATGTTTATCTAAACATCTAATATGTGGAAATTTCTTTCTCATGAGAAGAAACACTGCATAGTTTCCATAGCTGCAAACATTTTTGAATTCGGAGCTCTAAAAGGTTCTAGGAATCATGTATTTCCCCATAGAAAGCCATACAAAAAGGAAATAATTTTGGCAAGGGGAACTTTAAAAAACAATGAGATTCACAGAATCACAGAATTCTCAGAGTTCTCTAGAGATCATAAAGTCCAACTCCCCTGCTAAAGCAGGATTGCCTGGAGCATGTTACTCAGGACTGCATCCAGGTGGATCTTGAAAATCCCCAGAGAACGGGACTCTATAACCTCCCTGGGCAGCCTGTTCCAGTGCTCTGGCATCCTCACTGGAAAGAAGTTTTTCTCATATCTGAATGGAACTTCCTCTGTTCCAGCTTGTGCCCATTGCCCCTCGTCCTGTCACTGGGAACCACTGAGAAGAGTCTGGCTCCATCCTCCTTCAACCCATTCTTCAGATACTTGTAAGCATTAATAAGGTCTCCCCTCAGCCTTCTCTTCTCCAGGCTAGAGTCCCAGTTCTCTCAGCCTTTCCTCATAAGTTACGGTGATTCATTGTGGTTTCCAATACCACACATGGAGCCAGAGCATATTCAAGGTGATGCCACTAACAATATACTCCAGTTAACTTCGAGGTCTCTCTTGGAATGATGAACATGCTTTTCCCGGAGCAAAGTATCTGATAGTGAAACAAGGGAACTGTCTGACAGAGTTTCTGAATTGGAAGGATACAGTCTCTTAAAAGCAGAATTTGGCGATGCTCCTTACCACAAGTTTAAGTCTTGTTGGCTTTACACACAGACTTTGTAAAACCATACTTCAGTCGTATTGCTAAAATAATTCAGCAGCTATGCAGATGCTATTAGTTTTGCCTTTTCTTAGAATAAAAACAAGTAGTATATAGCCTTTGAAGGAATGGTGATAATTTTTGTGAAGCTTTTCATTTGAGCCATAGCAAACAGAGAGAGAGAGAGCAGAGCTTCCATCTCATGTCTGCTTAAACTCAGATACAGTAATAGAAGCTGCTGTGTTTTGGGATAATTTCAGAAAGCAGGAATTTCCTAAATCTGTCAATTTGTGACCACCTCTGTTAAACTGATATAAGAGTCAGTAGGAAACCTATACCATATACTCAATAGTCATTTATCCAACTATAAATTAAAACCTGATGTTTGCAGTCATTGGGTAAGGGAACAAGTCCCAGATCTAGCAGAGGCACATTTCTATTTAATGATGTGTTTTGTTGTCAACATAGTCTCTTGAGTTTCTTTGTATTTTCTGTATTTCTCTAATACCTGAATCTGTCTCCTTACATAAAGTTACTTTCAACAGTTACTTTCATTTGTTCCAAACCACTTTAATTTCACTGGATTATAATTCAATCAACAAAACAAATTCAATCACTAAGTGTTACAGTTTTACATCAATGCACAGTTCTTTTAACAGGAGAGCCAGGCTGTAAATTTTATGGAAGAAAAGTCAGGTCCTTCTTATAGCAGACAGATAGATACTAAAATGCTTCACAGGGAATTGCTTCTATTTAATAAAAAACACAGCACACCTACAAAGAGCTGAATGAAAGTTAGAGAAAAGAGAAATGCTTTTTTATATTTTAGCTAATAATAACGCACAGGTACAACATGACATTGCTAATGGAACTCACAGAAGACACAGGACAGACTCTCTGTGAGTATTTTGAATGATGTACAATGAACTAGATGAAAGCACACAGCTAAGCAGTTGCTGCTGTGAGAGGATCACTCTCCAAAAATAAGGGGTTTGATGGAGCATGTTACTCAGTGCCTCCAGTAAGCTGCTGAGCAGTATCAGCTCCCAGATTTGCAGGGCTTTGTGTTGCAAAATTTGGCTCTCAGTACAAAAGTTAGTGACAAGTGCACTTTTTAAGATGGTTTTTACATTAGTCTCCTGTACTTATTATTTAGTAGTGATAGGATATCCTGCTTCACATATTCATTCTTAAGGATTTATCACTGAATACTATAGTGGCTTAAAAATCAGCCACTGTGTGCCTACACCACGACAGACATGTATTAGGCCATTCTTATTGATGGGAATATGGTAAGTTTAGCATAATTCTGAAACAGAAACAGATCTGATCATACATATTAAGCAATGGAATTTATGTTTGAAAATGTTCTCAGGGGTCTTCTATTGATAGAATATGTTTGGGTGAAAAGGAGTGGACCTTCATCCACAGGAATGCAGGCTGCAGTATTTGAGATATGCACATGGCATTTAGCATTCAGTACTGATTACTAGAAATGTGTTATTTGTCAGCACCCTGAAATCCACCTTAATTTCTTAGTGGACTGGAATCACTCTGGGTCTATATTTGAACACCTGCAGAAGCCTGAGCCCCTCATCAGGCATCAGATGGGGAAGCAGCATTCTCACACTTCATCCAGAACGTTAAAACAAACCCAACTTGACCTTTGTTTGTGCAGCACTTTAAAGCTGGTTGAAAAATTTCCAGAAGAACAGGACTTCTGTGTGCATATTTTGTCAGCTTGTCAAAACAGAAATATTTCTCAAACAAACAACAGGTTTTCACTGAATTTCAGAATAAAGGCCGGCAAGGAATCCTGTTGGCTTTCCTGTTTGGCTGCTGGAGAGCACTGGTCCTAGGACCCACAGCTCCACAGCAGTCAAACTGTATGTCCCCCTCTCTGTCAGGGGCTGCAGCCATTCCAACACCTTCCATTCCCAGACCCACCAGCTTTATTGAATTGTTAGGGCCATCCCCTCTCTCTGGTGAAGCCAAAAGCTATATGTCACATTTGGCCTTTCCTGCTGAGCAGCAGGAAACCTGAGACCCTTTGAGAATTCAGCTTATGGCCAGTCTTGAAGCCCTGGAAGATTCCTCTGGGCCTCTTGGGACTCACTCTGGTACAAATAGCTAAAAAATGTGAAAGCCCTGGGACCTGGGAATCTACGAGACAGAGTCTCCAGATTCAATTAATTTAAAAAAAAAATAATTTAAAGCCATGAGTAGAGGGGTTCTAATAAGGCATAATTTATTTTCTGTAATTTTGGACCTTCCTGTGGAACAGGAGTTCTGCCACTTGACTGCCTCTACTAAAGCCTACCATACTTGTATTAGATGAACACTCTGATGTTTGTACTTTGTGGTATTTAATTATCTAATATCTTAAACTGCATGATTAACCATTAAGAGCTGGAGGCAAATTAAGCAACTGTTACAGTTATATAAGCGATACCCTGGAGAGCTCCTGTGAAGATACGTATGAACCCATACCCAGGCCACCCTCCCACTGATCAGCAGGATCCAATTTTAGCAGTGTGCTTGTCAGCTGCAAGGGCCCTCAGCAGTGCAAAGATACTCCTTTACAAATGCCTTTGCTGTCACTGGGTGGTATCCACTCGTAGCTGCAGAGAAAACATGGAGAAGCAACGAGAGACAGATGAAAGAAAGAAAGAACAGGGCAGTCCTTCATCAAATCCCTTTGATGTAAAAAGGAGATGTTAGACTTTGGGTATCTGTACAGGCAGAAAAATAAGAACAGAAGACCAATAAAACCCATGAAACCATATGGAAAAAATAAGACTGCTCTTTATTCTCTGTCTCTTTTTGTTAACAGAACAGAATATGGTTTAACTAGGTATATATTTTAGAAAGTTCTTGTTGTTTTCTTTTTATATGAGCTGAGACATTTTCACTTACTTCTGCATGTCATTTCTAGGTAGCTGCATACAAGTAAATTATTTCTTCTCATGGAGGACAGATTCATAATTTCCTGGTAACACTTTCAAGATTCTTAAATAAATAGAAAGGGCACCGTAATTGTATCAGCCCTTTTATCCCAATTAAATAACCCAGGGTTGCTCAAGTACTGATTAGCTTATACTCTTGCCCTGCAGCATAAATAATCACTCTTACTGGGCTTCTCATGGGCCAGAACTCATCTGCAAATTGTTATCCTTTACACAGTATCCAAACGAGAGGACATTTAACAGCAGGGAGTCTATTCATTAATATATAAACTGTTGTTGATGAAGAATAAATTACTTGATTGCGTGAGAAAGTAACTGAGCTACCTCTCAACTACGCAGCCATGCTGGGGCAGCTCATGGATTTCAGTGGGCAAAACAGTCAAGTAGTTATTTCAGTAAAGGCAGGAACCCTTTTCTGAGTTTTCAAAATAAGCTCATTTTAAGTGAAGCACTTTAGATTGCATTTATCAACAAGAAATATGGCCCCATCCTGGGCAGGTAAAAGCAAGATATAAATAGATCTATGCTGTCTCGGCTGATGGATACAAACGTGCTGTCGGCACATTACTTCAGTTAATTTAGACTCCTTTGAAAATTCAAGCCCTAAAGTCACTTTTACCCCTTTGTCTCTTCCAAAATCCTATTTTATTTCTTCTCAGCATGGAGAAGGCTAACACTAGTAGGATGGCTGCAATACAGTTTCTCTCTTCTCCTGATGCCCAAGAGTTGCCTGGGACACAGTCTGTGGCCTGGAAGTATCCCTTTCTCTGCTGACTGGGAGGTGCGTGGTTGCATCGGGCTAAGGGTGTGCAGCTGCTCCACCAGCATGCTCCGCTTTCCCCCACAGCAAGCGAATGTTTTCTTTTCCCTTTGAAGAGCGTTGAGTGCTGTGGCAGTGGAAATTTCCTTGAGCTTCAAATTGCTATGAAGGGTTCTGCTGCCGTGACTCTGCAGCAATGTTCTATCTACCAGACTGGAAATGACTTTAGGAATATATTTATAATTAGTCCATAACTTAGAGCATCAAAGACCACACGTGTACCTTTTTGCCTTCCAATCTGTCTTGTCTAGTCAAAACAGAAATTTAAAGTTTCTCAGGGCAATAATTGTCTTTCACTCTATGTAGACATGTGTCTCACAAAATGAGTCTTGATCTATCATATTTAAACACTAACACAGCACAATCAGCAAGTCAGAAGAAATAATCTAAGTACAAATAAGCACTGAAACATGAGATGGGTGCTGTTAGAAGGCTCTGAGGTTTATGTGTCCACCACATTGGTTAGCCAAAGATTGAAGGCCATTTTTCCCCAAAGGGCTGAGAAAGTAAAAAATGGAGGAGGGAGAGTATTAGGGGAAATCTTGCCCTGTTTTTATACTTTCCCAGGCATCCACTTATGGCCAGTATGGCAGACTTACTTGACTAGCTGAACTTCTAGCCAGATGCAGGGCAGCACTGGTAAAAAGTTTTGCCACTTTACAGCTTCCTTTACCTATAAATTACATTATATATAATATATATTGTGTTATATGTTATTGTAAGTTACAAATTAGAAAAAAATATTCAGACTCAGTTTCTTCTGCCAGTATAGTTTGGTTCTTAACTCCTCTCTGTTGTTTTGAGCAAGATAAAGTCACAGGCTGCATCAGGGCCATTGACCTGCACCCAGAAGAAAGCCAATTTCTGCCTGTCTTGCATGTTTTATTTTTGTTTGGGCTCCTCTTGCCTCTAAAGGCTAAAACTGGAACTAATGCCTAGTGAAAAAAAAAAAAACAGCAGAATGAGCAAAAGCACTCTTAAGAACACAGGCCTTCATACAACATATTCTGTTAATATTATCCTAGTGTCTAAATACCAAGGAATGGCAGGCCATGTGGGAACTATATTTGTTTAAAAATAACAATACACTGTAAAAAAGAAATTAAACCAAAAGCATGAAAAAGAGCACAGAAAAGAATATTAAACCAGAGCTGCTGGTAATTGCTGTATCTTCTCCCTTGAGTTTTAGATATTTTTTCCTCTACTTGACTGGGTTTCCTCTGCTCGTGCACATGCTTTGACTTTTTCTACACAACATGACATTGATTTGTTATTACCTGACAAAGCAAGAAGTTTTGAAGCCAACTTCTTTTCTATGCAGTGAGGAATTACTGAATTTTCCCCCTTTTTGTCAGCTACAATATATTGTCAGATATAAAGAGTGTTCAGTACAGTGGCTGGAACTCCGTTATTACATGAATGAATTACATGAATAAGTCTATCGTTTATTTTGTTAGGACTTTGACACAAAAATAATTTCATTCCATTAAAATGTCATATTATTTACTCTTATTCTATTATTTCTATTTTCCATTTTTCAACCCACAGGACTGTAAATCATCACTGATGTGCCATGTGGTAGGTCAAAGGTGACCATCTTGAACATAAGATCTTTACAAGGAACTACAGTTCTCATTTGAAACCTGCTGGCTCACAGCAGTTAGCTACAAGTTTCAGCAGTTCACAAAGGTAATACAGCCTCTTCCTGCAGCAGCTGCAGCAGACAGAAATAACAGACTGATGGTTGAAGAGGAAGAAAAAAATTTGGGACCTTTTTCTCTTCTTTATGTCACTTCAGGGGCATGCTGTGCACTTGGCGGAGCCACCAGGAAGCTTGCTACAGCACCTTCGGCACTGGTGAGGAATAATCAGTGCCAGGTGTCACAAAGAAAAGCAAGATCGGCCACAACTGTGGCCACAGCAGTGACAAGGGAGGGTGAGGCACTGGACACGAGCAAACTGGAAATTTCTTCAGAGTAGGCAAAAACCTCACGGTGGCCAAAAGCCAATAAACCAGCTCTGCTCTATCTGCTCATAAAGCCTCCAGCATAAGAACAGCAGGAACGGTGATGCGTCTGTTTTTAAATACCAAAAAAAAAAAACCACTAACCCCACAGAAGAATGTATGAAGCCCAATTCAGAGAGTAACTACAGAGCCAGTATAAATCACTGAGAATATGAATACTGTCAGTTCAAGAGGCTGAGCTTTCTGTAACTTTTTACTGACTTATGCCAATAAAATGATGGACTGCAGTCCATCTGCCTCAGCATCCTGCCTTTCAAGTACCTGAAAAAACTCCTCCGCAAGTATATATATAAAACTTAATCTGTTCTTGCCCTCATACAACATCTCCTAACACACAGCAGTTACCTTCTGAATGAAATGAAAAGTTTTATTATCCTTTCCAATAAATCTATTAGAATTCATTACAGAGTAGTTGATACATTAGTTTGTGTCATCTCCAAACACAATTAAAAGGACGAGAAACAAGATCTTGGTATTTATCAATACTTTGTAGTTTTAGCAATAACTTCAACAGCTGTCTTGAAAGTATTTCAGTTCTTCTAAATCGCTAAGTAATATTAACTCAACATTTGCAATTTTTCCAAATACTCCTCCTGCTAACTGTGTATGGTAACACTTTGACTGTTGAGGCCAAATTAACAACTTCCAAGTTTTAAATTAAATAATTAAAGACAGCCACTTGTATGTAAATCTGCTGAGATAAAGTTAAAGCCATGATTTACAGTTGAATTCTCTAAAGTTATACTATCACAGTGTTAATGTGGCATTGAAGGAGAGGGAAAAATATGCTATCAGGTACTTATGATAAACTTAGCCAAGGTTGAGACCAACAATTTGTAAATTTTAAAATTAACTTCGTATGTTTGTATGGTTTTGGCTTGACTAATCAGATATTGCAGGATGAAAATAAAGATATTATTGTGTTTCTTTCCTGAGAGATAGGCATAAAAGCTTTCAGTAAGGATTCACTTCAGATGCAGAATGGGGCCAATCAGTTGTAAATAACTAAAAGAGCTAACTAAAAGTTTTTTTCATTATTTTAATGGATTGGGCTGCCAACACTGGCCAGACTTTTAAGTCTTTATTTAACTCCCTGCACATTGATGTTTTGGTGTTTCTTAGAAAACATCTTAGGTCTCTACATTTTTAAGCAACCAATAGCCCTTTGTATGTGAATGAGCATGCTTCTGTGACCTCAGCTATGTAACCGTTTCATTTATTTAGATGGCAACTTTTACACTTTGTTGCAATTCCTTGATATTTTTCATATTATGTTAGGAAAGAAATCATCAGGACACCTTTTTCTTTGTATTTTCCTTTAATTTCTTTGTAATTCACTAAAAAAAAAAGCATGGGAAAAAAACCCATAAAACTTGTTTTCCTTTTTTATCTTTTACAAAATGGGTGCAGTTAAATACTTAACAAATGTATAATGACTGTAATAGGCATGTACGTTTTACTAAAGATTTTCAATCACCATTGTAAAATTGCTTCCAGCTCCAGGCCCCACTGCAGTCCATAATGATGCTGACATTTACTTCAGCAAGGTCACAATTTAATCTACAAGCTCGTGGGTGTTTTCAAGAAGGTATGAAGAAATACAGGCAGGTATGTGTCTGTTTGTGAGAGAAGCAGAGGCCACACCTCTGCCTTCTATTAAAAAAACTATGTACTCAAATAATTTCTTCAAACGTCATCAGTGCTTGGCTGAAAAAGACTTTGTTGACAGTGAAAGACACCATAAAATGAACCCTCAAAACTTGTAGCAAAACTGGACTTCCCGTATCTGAGAAAAGCTATTTTCTACTAGCAGTTCAACCAACAGAAAAAACCTCACCTAATCACAATTAATTTCTCTGAAGTGGGACTGAGTATTTTCAGATGTATGAGTATTTGCATTAGAATACTGGCTATGCTGCAGCAGCAAAACTGTCTGCCTTCATGGAGACCAGCTCTACTTCTCAGCAAAAAGTAACCTATAGTGCAGTGGGACAGTTTTTCCGGGTTTTGCTTATTTAACTTTATTTAACTTCTCAAATGATTCAAGATGCAGGTTTGATCAAAAAGCAGGCAGAGCATTCAGTAAGACAAAACAGCACCATTAAGCTACCAGGCTTTACAGCCACATGATTTTTTTTTTTTCCTTCATTGTGCAAGCAAGAGCATTCCTGTTACAAGGAGAAATTAGTTAACAGAGCGAGATCATACAGCGTAGTAGGGGAGCCCTGCTGTTACTTGCTAAAATAACGTCAGAACTGAAAGGAGGAGGTATTAAATGTAATTCCCTGCTGCTCGCTCTCTTAAGGCACAGGCAGCTCTCCACTGGAGGCCTGCAAGCTGCAATCACAGTTTGCCCTAAGAGACCTTCTCTGCCACAAGCAGAAGCAACAGCAAACTATTATTAAATCTAAGCACAAGCCTGCAAGTCCTAAGCAATGGAGGAGCCTCAGCTGTGGTAGTTCTGAGTGAAGCTCCGCAGGGTTTCACCAAATCCACAACGCCTGTGGTGGAATGGGACCTCTGGAGCTCTGCTGGTCCAACCTCCCCCCCCACCCCCAAGCAGGTCCGTCCAGAAGCCGTGTCCAGATGGCTTCTGAATGTCTCCAACGGGCTGCCTGTGCTGGTACTCCCTCCACCCTCCCAGGAAAAAGTGATTCCCGATGTTCAGAGGGACCCTCCTGGATTTCAGTGTGGCCGACGGCCTCTGGTCTCTGTTTGCCCCTGAGAAGGNGGCAACAGCGGCTGCCCGGGGAGGAGCCCCGCGGTCGGGCCGGGCCACCGCTCCTCATGCCCGGCCCTGCCGGCCCTGCCCGCCGCCGGCCATCCCCTGCCCCCGGGGCGCCTCCTGAAGGGGCTCTCCCCTCCGGAGCAGCGGTGTTGCCCGGGTGTTCCGAAGCGCTTTAAACGATTCCTATTTACAGCTCTCGTGTCTTACTTGTAGAGCTGAGCTGGGGTCTCAACAGCAGGGGATAGTAGAGTCTGGCTGAGGGGCAGCGCATCCA